>JBBCBC010000020.1:5869054-6254669 GCA_037126765.1 Stenogyne calaminthoides | reverse complement strand
GTACTTTTTAATTACAAGGCTGTTAATTTAATCTTTTTGTGATCTTGGTATCACTAAATTAACTACAATGTAACACTTCTTATTTAATGAGCAGTTATGCGGTAAATATATGTAACATTGATGATATTTAAAGCATCGATGATAAACAATTTATTTCAAAAATAAGTCAAAAAATTGATCGGTCCGATTATACAAAGTAAAAAGCATACTTTCCAATTATAATCCCAACACGATCGGCCTTTGTAATGTTTGCTATAAAATTGTTTTCGTCTTTATCACCAATGAGACTTCGAGAGGATCTTTGGGGAAAAGTCACTACCCCCTAATCGAGTGCCTTTATTCCGGGTCGTCTCATCACTGATAATGTGCTCATTGGTTTTGAATGTATGCATTGGCTCCGACACTCCAAGAACAAAACTGGTTATGCGGCCCTCAAGCTCGATATGAGCAAAGCTTATGATCGTGTTGAGTGGAGCTATCTTAGAGCAATTATGAGAAAGATGAGCTTTGACCCCCGTTGGACTAATCTTATCATGCGATGTGTTTTCTCCGTCTCTTACTCCTTCAAAGTCAATGGTAGCATTGTGGAACACATCAAGCCCTCGATAGGCCTTCGTCAAGGGGATCCTCTCTCCCCTTTCCTCTTTGTCATTTGCTCTCAGGGGCTCTCCTCTATCCTGACCTCATATTCGAATGAGAGGAAAATTGTTGGTGTTCAAGTTGCAAGAGGCTGTCCCATTATTTATCACCTCTTCTTCGCCGATGATAGCCTTATCTTTTTCAAGAACACTAAGGAGATTTGTGAGAACATCAAAAGATGCCTCCATTCTTATGAAAAAAGCTTAGGTCACCTTATCAACTATGACAAGTCCTCCATTACCTCCGGTGATAAGACTCTCATTCGGCATTCAAACATCTAAAGATATCCTTAACCTCGAGAATTTGTCGTGGTCCACGAAATCTATCTTGGTCTCCCCCACCTTTACCATTAAAAGCAAAGAGACGGTTTGGGTACATTCATGACAGTGGCTAAGAAATTAGATAGTTGGAAAAATAAATTCTTTTTCGGATGGGGGCGAGAGGTTCTCATCAAAGTTATTATTCAAGCCGTTCCGACTTATCGATGTCTTGCTTTAGAATTCCTACTTATTTGCGGTGAAATCGAGAGTGTCTTAAGTGCGGTGGGGTGCGAGACCGAATGAACGAAAAGTCCATTGGAAAGATTAAAAATCCCTTACTAAGCCCAAAGACGGGGGCATGGGCTTCAGAGATCGGGTCAATTTCAATAAAGCCCTCCTAGCCAAACAAATTTGGAGAATCATTTCAATCCGAACTCTCTTGTGGCAAAAATCTTCAAGGCCCGGTATTTCAAACACATCGATATCATGGAAGCTTCTATCGCTCTAACCCCTCGTATACATGGAGATCCTATGTTGGTGCAAAGACGTTTTAACGCCGGACTCCTATGGGAAAGGGGGTTAGGGGAAAAATATCGAGCTCGAAGGACGCTTGGATCCTGGCCCGCCAAATGGGCGTATTTCTTCCAATATTTCCTATGATAGAACAACCAAGTTGACAAATTCATTACGCCCTCAAAGCGTTGGGATGCCCAAAAGCTTCAAGAAGTGTTTCTTCCTTTCGAGGTCGGGCCATTAAGAGGGTCCCAATCTCTGAGTCTTCGATTGATTCCGTGTTCGGAAGTTTGAGAAAAAGGGCTCTATTCTCGTTAAACTGGGTATAAATTAGGGATCTTGGGATGGGTCCTTCGAATATGGTCTTTCTAGTGGCCCTCTTCAAACCATTTCTCCGGTGGTGGAAGAAAATTTGGAACCCGAACATTCCTCCGAAAGTCAAAATCTTTGTTTGGAAAATTTCTCATGACATCATCCCTACCGAGGCTAATCTTTTTATGCCCATCACATTCTGGCGACTCAGTGCGCTCTTTGTGGTTTTCATTCAGGATACTAAACATGCTTTTTTTTTGTCGGGTTTCCAAACAAGCGTGGAAGAATCTGAACCCGGTGGCTTTTTTCTTAAGAATGCCGATTTGTCCCCATTCCCGATCTTCTTCAGTAGGCATTGCGGAGGCCTCGTTTGGTGGGGATTTGAAAGAATTATGTCTCATGTAGGTGGGGATTTGGAAAGAGCGGTTGCAACCTTCTCCATGAAAAAACTCAAAAGAACAAGTCCAGGATCTTTGCTAAAATTATCAATCCTGAATGGACTAGAGCTCACCTTGTTAACTATCGTGAGGGCAGAAATCATCGATCTTCCAACCCCACGACGGTTTCCGGCCCAACAGGGCGGCCAGATTTCAACTCCTCCTCCCCTTTATCTTGGTGGATCGCCTTTTAATGATGAAAAATTTGAGTTTGAGTCGGTTTATTTGCCTTTAATCACTCTGGTAATATCATTGCGGCGGGTTGTCATCGATTAACACGGGCTAAGTGTTGTTGGCACTGAACTCCATGCCATTGACGAGGAGTTTATTTGGTCGCAAGCTTCACCTTCCCTATTTCAACCTCCTCTCGGACTCGAAAGATGCTATTAACGCAGTGCAGGGAAGCTCTCAATACCTGGGACCGGAAGGTGACATCATCCATGATCTTCGCCTTAGAATTCAAGACCCTAAAGTGAAAGAGATCTCTCACGTTCCTCGCCAACTCAACACAATAGCCCACAATCTGGCAAAAATTGGCTCTCTTTCTACCCACCCCAAGATTGGGATGGAGAAGATATTCTGTCCTGGATCTCGACCAGCTCTTGATTGACCTTTTTGAGCTGGTGTTTTCCCAAAAAAAAATATATATTAAAAGCATGTTGTATCTAAAAGTTAGGTGAAATGGATTTATTGTGGTCACACTTTCTCTCTCTAAGGCTAGCGTGAGAAATCCTCTCCCCAAAACAAAAACCTAGCCTACGCCACCTCCCTCCCTCCTCCGCCGCCTCCACCTCCCCTTGTGGCTCATTCTTTTGCGCCACAGCCACTAACATCCACCCAACATCCACCCACCTCGCCTTTTATTTCACACCGCAACCGGTTTTTTGAGTGTCGCTTAGAGGTAAATGGATGGTTCGTTGAACCGATCTCCCCAGTCCCGAGTAACAGTAACTTTGGGCGATTTCGGTCCGTCGGATTTTTATTTTTTGTATTATTTTGTGCTTTCTTTACCTTTTGTTCTATTTTGTGCTTTTGAGTTTAGATTTATTTTCTCTTCTCTGTTTTCTCCTTGTTAGGGGTTTGTTGTGAGATTTCTTCCCTTTTGGGTTTGTTGTTTGTTTATTTTGTTGTTTTCTTCCGGTTCTGGGTCTTGGTGGTTTGTTGGTGGTGCTTTGTTTGATGCAATCCTGGTTATCTTTTCGGACATGGTTTAAGCCTTAGTGTGGGGCTTCCCTTTTATCTGTATGGGTTCAACTCAGTATTGTGGTTCTCCTCCTCCTCGTTCCTCAAGATTGGTTCGAGGCCAGTCTTTATTCCATCGGTGTTTCGATCGTTTCTAACAGTAGGACTTGTGCTTCGTTTGAAGAATTTGTACTTTGTACTACTCTTCGTCTATAGGATTGTACTTTGTACTTCTCTTTACCTTTTCATTGTACGTCATTTTCTAAAAAAAAAAGGTGAAATGAATTTTGCACCTAAAAGTAATAAATTCAAGTGAAGGATGATTTGGTCACACCACTAGCACTTATATGGTGCAACTAGTGTGGTAATGCGCACGATATCATCTGTTTTAAATATGTTGTTCCATTCTATGTTCCATAGTTTAGATTAATGACAAGTGAAATGAACAAAAAAATCCAACAAACCACCATAACTTTGGATCCATGTGTTAAAGATCCAGGAGGTGGAATAATCCTGAAACATAAAAAAGTGGAATAGAGGAATTGATGGTAATGTGTCATTTTGACCAATGTACAACATGATCTGATTGGATTAACCAAGCTCGAATTAAACCAATTAAACTATTTTGAATGAATCAGACTGGCAGCTGACATCGATTTTTCAGTTGGATCATCAGATTAATTGGATTCCATGTAGACAACAAAATTGTGCAGGCCATATTCAACGTTTTCAGAGTACAATTTCAACCGGAAATTCAAAAGGTACCCAATTTCATTTTCAGAAATTATGAACCCTAACTCTCTGATCTTGCAATTCTCACTCTCTCTTTTGGGGAAAACTGTGTAATTGGATAATTGTATTGTTGCTTTCTGATGCCCACTTGTTTAATTGCTAAATTAATAACTGTCACTGCTTTAATTTGTTGTAACTCTATTTATCAGTTTTATATCAGTTAATTGTATCAGTTAAAATTACCACTGAACCCGGTTTAGGAATGGTTTAACAAAGTAGAAATTAATCTGCTTGGCCTTTACAATCTTGAGGAATATGTACAAGATAATAGGTATTGACTGTAATTCCATTTTTGTCAGGTATTGTTTTTGAAATTTGAATAATACAAGTAGTCCATGCTAGAAGCTGGTTCTGAATCTTAATGTATGATCATGTAACCCTTTTTCCCTATAAAATGACATGAATTTCAATATTAAATCATGTAATTATCTACCCCATCTAAATAATCTATATCACATTACATATATTAGTGAACAATTATGAATTTATATTGAAGTACACGGTGTAAGATTCATCTCTGAGGCTAAGCAATGGAGAGAGTAGGAAGTTTCTATGCACCCCTTTTGCCACAAAGCTGATAGGATGATACTCACTGAACCCTTTCTGCAAATTGAAGCTTGCCGATTCTTTAAACCCTTCGTCCAATGATTTTGAACCGCAGCCGAGCTTCACAGCAGCGCCGCTGCTGTAAATATAGCAGCCCTTGTTATCCCCTGATTCCAACGAAACCGTTGAATCTTCTCCGTCCAATCCAGGCACGACGAGGAAAATGACGCCACTACCCTCCGAAGAGTACGTTGCCACGCCAAGATTCTCCCCTTCTTCGTGATGTTGAATGACCATTCCTGGTAAATTGAATGGTTCCATCATTACTATCTTGCCTATAGCATCTTCAGGCTTCGAGAAGTTTCCGGGCTCTTTTAGGACGAGTCGAAAGGATGAGCTGGCGGCTGAGTTGGTCCCATGAAGGCGTGGGTCCCATGAAACAACTTGCTCCACATGTTGGCTGAGGTTAATATTTGCTGATCTCCAGTTGAGAGAGCTACTTATGTATTGAATGATGTACAGAGCTGGATTCTTTCCCCCCTCTTCAAAGTAAATATAATCCCCCAATTTTGAGAATGATTCAATTCCTATAATTTTCCAGAACATAAGAAAAGAAAAAGGAATGAGAATTCGTGTCCAAAAATTCATTTAGGAATGACGCTTTAACATTTTGAAATAAATGTGTGTTAGTTTGTAATCCGTGCCATATCAGCACCAGAAAGAGTCGAACTGGGTCCCCCATCCGTGGTAGCTTTTGGCCTTGGACCCACCAGGGACCAAGGGAAGCATGTAGATCATGACTCCAGGCTGTTTTCCTCTTTGAATGCTGAGACACCATTCGTTAGAATAGTCTGCATATGCCATCTCTTTTGTCCACCTAAACAAGTACCGCGAAACCTGTTCGCAATTAGGTTGCAACTATCACTTTGTAGTGAAAAAGCTAATACTTTTTAGTGAAACAACTAATACCTTTCAAGGAAATAACTATGAAAAAGCTAATACTGTATTTTTTAGTGAAACAACTAATACCTTTCAAGGAAATAACTAATACCATTTAAAAAAAACGATACCTTGAGCATGTTATAAGTAGTGCACGATTCTTCGTTCTCAGTGCGTAGTGTTTCGGCTAAACGCTTTGGGTCGCTCCTGTATAATAATCAAAATTCAAAATTACTATAAAAAACACCTTAAGTGTATATATAAAAAGACAAATTGTCATCAGATGAATTACCAGAACTCGCTAACTGATGTTCCTCCCGTGGCGTAGCTGTGAGAAGAATTGACTATATCCATGAAGTTCCTTCCTATTTCCTGACAATCCAAGTTTGGTAAAAATCAAAGTTCTGAAGATTAATTTTGTTACCTTATATTAATATCAGATCTCAATTTCAGACATGAGTATTCACCTTGTACACAGGATCGCCTGTAACTTCATACCGCATTTGAGATCCAACAATGATCGGAATGTGAGTGTTGGCATGAAAACCAGATATGGCATCAGCCTGCAAAATTTTAGTATTTTGTAATTAAAAAAAAAAAAAAGAAGATAAAAATTGAGATTAATTAAAATTTATTCTTACCTTAACAGCTCGCAATCCAAGAAAACATGGTTTATCAAATAGATGGGCCAATGTCAAGTGCTTATCATCACCCTGTACAATTAATCCTCAAAATTGACAATAAGAAAAACACTATCATGCAATTTGAAAGTAGTTAAAACAGAGATGATAAATACCGTTATAGAGTACAATTTGTACATGACATCATTCATGCCTCCAGTTTCTTCATTCAACAACGCCCAATGCCTCTCGATCGTGTACTTTGTAATCATGTTCTGCACGCGATTGTAGAAGTAGTCGACCATCCATTTCGCCATCTTCAAAGCTCGATCATCTCCAGCCAAAGTATACTGATCCAAAAGCCCTGCTAATATCTATTCAAGTTTGAAACAAACCATTTTTTACGATTAATTTCTCATTACGCCCCCTAGAAGAATGACACATAAACAGTATATATACCTTGTGAATTGTATAATAAGGAGCCCAAACCGGCGTTACAGCTTCAAAACGGTCGAAAAACTCCGATGGGAAAGCCGAAAGATATCCTGTCCCAATTTTGTCCTGACAGGATGATAGAGCAGAGACCACAGCACCCATTTTTGCTTTGAGGCTTTCATTGTGAGTGCTTGCCCACATTTGTGCTGTGGCGCTCAAGTAATGCCCTTCAATATACATACATGATAACTATTACTGTCAAGTGAAAACAACTAATACTGTTCAATCAAAACAACTAATACTGTTCAGTTAAAACAACTAATACTGTTCAGTTAACACAACTAATACTGGTCAATCAATACAACTGAAACTGTTCAGTTAACACAAGCAATACTGTTCAGTAAAAACAACTAATACTGTTCAAAATAGAGACGAACCGACATAGTGACCGCGAAGCTCCATGTTCGGACTCTCCCACCCACCGTACGGCACACCGGGGGTCTCAAAACCCGCGGTTTTCCTGAAACTCCACACCAATCTATTGACATCCAACATCAACAAATACTCCAAATTCGTCCGCTGAGCTTCTCCATGAATCGAGCCAGGTTCGATCCTCACATCATTCAACGAAACCTCGCTCAACAACCCTCCAACCGCTTCCGAGTTCTTGATCTTCCTATACACCATCGCCCAATCGCGCTCGTCTTCCTCCCTCAACATCTTCCTCGGAAACAAACCATACCACGTGGCGTCATCCGTGGGCGTCACGTGATAGTAATGCGCCAACATCTCTTGCTTCCACGTCTCGTTCTTGGACGAGAGGAGCTCGTATCTCAGCGTGTGCGACGTCACCTGATTCGTGCACACTTTGTTGCAGAGTGCAATGTGCAATTGGGATAGAACTAGTGCAACTACTATGAAATGGGACATTGTTCTTTTTTCTTTCTTTGATTTTGTGGAATTGGAAGTTTTAAGCTAATGGCTGTTATTTATGAGGCATGAAGAATGGGCCAGTTCTTGAGGTTCGAACAATAAAGCCGTTTTAATTGGGGGTGTCGGCATCAATTGTGAATGTGGAGTGAATGGGATTGGAGTTTAAGGTAAGAATGTTACAAAAGGGTAATAACTTGTGATGTACATAAGATTTACACACCTAACTAAATATGGACATCTGATATATTATTCAGTTTTGATATGACCAATGCTGATTTCTGTAGAATAGAATTGTAATTTGGATACAATGTATTAAAAGATTCCTAAACTATTAATAGTCTCGTATATATATAATAGAGTAAAATTTACTTTTTGGTCCCACAAGATACGGAATTTCGCGATTTTGGTCCCAATATTCACTACTTTGGTCCCGTAAAATTTTTTCATGCAGTTTTGGTCCTTGCGTTGTGGAATCCGTTAAGTTTAACAACACATTTGATCCCAAATCTTGTCCTGTGGGACCAAAATCGCAGTTGACTTTAACGGAAATTGTAACAATTGTAACGGTGAGACCAAAACTGCACGAAAAAATAGTTTTGGGACCACATTGGTGGGTGTTGGGACCAAAATCGTAAGGTATCGTGTTATGTGGGACAAAAAATGAATTTACTCTATAATAATATACATATCAATTTTATTATGTACAAAAATATTATTCGTAAGTTATTTTAGATATTATCACTTGAATGATTAGGGTTGTAATGATTTGCACAATATACATCTGAATTTTATTAAAATTACACTACAAAAATGGCTGGTTTTAACGACGGTTTTTAGCGACGGTTTGTAAAACCGTCGATAATTGCGACGGTTTTATCGACGGATTTGGTCAGACGATCAAAGTCATCGATTTAGCGATGGTTTAGCGACGGTTTTCAAAACCGTTGCCAGTAGCGACGGTTCAGCGACGGTTCTTTCGAATCAAGTTGGGTCGGGTTGAATCGGGTCACTAAGCTACGGTTTATCGATGGTTTAAAACCGTCGCTAAGTGACGTACGGGGACACGAGGCGTCTCGACACTTGGCCCACCGCACCCAGGGCGGTTAGCGACGGTGTTTTGAATTTATCGACGGTTTTACCGTCACTATTAACAATGGTTTTTAAAAACCGTCGCTAATTCGTCGCTAAATCTGATTATATAAACAATCCCACAACATTCTTTCAGCGTTTTTTTCGCAAATTCGGAGTCGTCCCGCCGCCGTACGTCGTTCATTGTTGCCGTCGTGAACATTCCGCCAATTAAACGATAATCGTACCTATATCACTCTTCAATTTGACGGTAATTTTCTTACTTTTTACAGTTCGTTTTCAAATTGTTATATATATATATATTTATATATTATTTAAATATATATATATATATATTAATATATATTTTTGAAATATATATATATATATATATATATATTTCGAAATTATATATTAATAATATCTATATATATTGTTAGAAATTGTTAGAAATTAGACTAGTTCCGCTCAAAAATTGTTAGAATTGTTAAATTGAATAGGATGAGTTTAGAATTGTTAGAAATATATTAATAATTCCGCTCAAAATTGTTAGAAATTGGACTAGTTAAATATTATAATTGTTAGAATTGTTAGATTGTTGGTTGAATAGGATGAATTTAAAATAATACAGTCGAAACTCTGTCAAACTTATTTGTAAATATTAGATAATATTACTTGTATATATGTGTTAAATTAGTTTTATAGTATTACTTGTATATGCATGTTAAATTAGTTTTATAGTATTACTTGTATATGCATGTTTAATTAGTTTAGCTAGTCTAGTTAGAAATTAGACTAGTTAGATATTATAATTAATTGTTAGAATTGTTAGATTGTTGGTTGAATAGGATGGGTTTAAAATAATATAGTCGAAACTCTGTCGAAATTATTTTTAAATATTAGATAATATTACTTGTATATATGTGTTAAATTAGTTTTATAGTATTACTTATATATGCATGTTAAATTAGTTTTATAGTATTACTTGTATATGCATGTTTAATTAGTTTAGCTAGTCTAGTTAGAAATTAGACTAGTTAGATATTATAATTGTTAGAATTATTAGATTGTTGGTTGAATAAGATGAGTTTAAAATAATACAGTCGAAACTCTGTCGAAATTTAGGCGCGATTTTAATTAATTATTTTAATTATGTAATTTATGTCAAATGACATTCATATTTTTTATATAATGCAGATGAGTACTACACGTGCTAGTGATAGTGGTCGTGGGCAAATGGCGGTAACTAATTTACTTGTTGAGGTAGCGGCGGCAAAGAATGTGTGGGCCGAGGCGAAGGTGGTGTTTCTCGAGCACTTAGGAGAAGAGGATCCTTCGGCCAACGAGTTGAACGTGCACCCACCCTCCCCGCCGAGGTCATTTTCATGAGAACCCGCCACCGACGAGGAATCTCCGTGAGGTCGAGCTCGTGTTCGCCTGTTCATCGCGTTTCGACCTAATGCTCGTTTAGCGATCGACTTGAGAGCGGAAAAGTGAGTTATAATTTACTTTTATTTATTAATTTGTTTAGTTATACAATTAATTATTAAATTATACTTATTATTTTTTTATATTGTTGTTTCAAAGATCATACGGTCCACGAGGTTGCATTATAGCCACCAGCTCCATCTTGCGAGTTGGAATTGCCATGGGGGCCCACAGCTGGAGAGGCATGCCTGAATCCCACCGCCAGATCTACTTCGACGAGCTTAGGGCACGTACAATAATTAATTACTAAAAGTATTCATAATTATTTATTTTAATTTAATACAATAAAGTTTGTGTTAATGAAATAAAATGCAGCGGCGAAGTGGGGAGAGGATAGGACCCCGGCCAATTTTTATGGTCCGTTCAAAAAGCTTGCCCAAGTCCGGTACAAAGACTTGCTGTATAGGTGGCACGTCGCATGGAAGGATGAAGAGTTGGATATGACAGACGACATGGATCCTGGTGTCTGGGGGTCGATTATGGCTGTGTGGAGCGATCCCGCTTATCAGGAGATGTGCCGGAAGAATCGCCAAAACTGCATGAGCCAACACGGAGGGGATGGGGGCATCATTTGTGAATAAGGCGGATCCGGCCGATTCGAGCACCAAATGGCGGAAGTAAGTAATTAAAACATATTAATATTTAATTCTATAAGTTCATAATTAATTTTAATACGTGAATTTGTTAACAGGAACTACGGCTCGGACCCCCTCTGGACGCTCTGGAGACGTTGGCACTCGACCACCCCTACGAAGAGGTGACAAGGACCTCCACCTACCACCGCAGCACCCACGTGCACGTAAGTAATTTAATTATAATATTGTATTTCATAATTACTAACCTGCTCATGCATGTTGCTTGTCTCATATATATAATATTTTTTTACAGAGAACCGTGCGAGAAAGGGTCGAAGCAGCCACCCAGGCCCAAGCCGCCGCCTCAGGTGATGATAATCCACCACCTCCTCCGATTAATTTGAATCAGATCTATGTGGAGGAGGCCGGGATCACTAGATAGCGGGTCCTTGGGTTCGGTAGGTTGTCTCCCGTCATAATCGCGAAGACGTAACCCTACTTTTCTCGGACCTACATCTTCAAAGATCACAGCCCACCCAGATCCGCAGGAGACGCGGTTGAAGCAATTAGAGAGGCGGACGGGCGGCGGTGACGGCCGAGATCAGAGAAGAAAATCAATGAAAGTGGCAACGACTTGCATCCACTCTGGCCGTTCAAATGGGTTGCTCACCGGATTATTTGCTCCACACCATTAATTTCGAGGACGATGGCTATCGTGGTGGTGGCAGCGGTGGCCTTATGATTGGCGGTGGTCGTGGTGGCGGCGGTGGCGGTGGCGAAGCAGATGGTCGCGCGTGATGGCGGCGGTGGTCGTGTGGCGTAGCGGCGGCGGTGGTGGGTCGTCGGGTGGTGGTGGTGGCGGTGATAGTGGTAGTGGTAGTGGAAATGAGCCGGGTCGAAAATGATGGCGGTGGTGGTGGTGGTGGTGGATTGGATGATATTGGTGACTTCGACCCTGATAATTTGTTTTTTCATACTAATTTGGGTGAGGATGAGGATAATTATTATCCGAATCGGTGATTGGAGGGATAAACTGAACAATTTACTCTGTTTTTATTTTTTTTTGTATTTTGTTTTCATCGACACTTTTTTTAATTTTTATTGTGAATTATGTTTGCCTAATGTTTATATCGTTTATTTTTTTTCTATTGTTTATTTTTAAAGAAAATTATAACTTGTTTAGATAGAAAAGTATTACTTGATTAAATAGAAAAATATAACTTGTTAAATAGAAAAGTATAACTTGTTAAATAGAAAAATATAACTTGTTAAATAGAAAAGTATTACTTGTTAAATAGAAAAGTATAACTTGATTAAATAGAAAAATATAACTTGATTAAATAGAAAAGTATAACTTGTTAAATAGAAAAGTGTAGGTCCCGACAGGTGTGAATAGACTTCTGAAAACTTTTTCGTGCAGATCAGGTGTGATTGCAGTTTGCCTGATCAGAGTGCAAGTGAATCCGTTTGGACTGATATCCAACTTACTGATCGCCTGAGGGCAGATCAGTTCGGTGTCTATCAGTTTAACTGATTGTGCGGAAGCTAGTTTATACCCGTGTGAAAAACCGGTGTAAATCAAATCAGATTCCGAAGCTATTTTCAATCAGATGACTATGGAGTCAAACTGATCAGATCAGTAGCTTGGTGCTAGCTGATCCTAACTCGGAATATGTATGCAGATTTACTCAAGTTGTGTGCAATAGTGTAAAGCAGTTAATCAAACAGGTGCACACAAGATTTATAGTGGTTCTGACAACCAGTCCTACGTCCACTATTCTCTATCACAAGGGGCACCAACTTATCCAACTGGACTTAGATTATTGTGTTAGTCCAACACATTACACCAACATATATTTATAGAGCTCTCACTCAACCGATCCCAGAAATCAGAACTAGAAACCCTAGTTTGAAATCTTGCTAAACAAACTTAACCTAACTTTGAGTTTTTGGTAAGATTTGTTGTTTGTTCCAACTTTGAAATCTGTCCTAGTATTTAAGTAGCCTAACAACTAGAGGATAAGATTTCTGTGCTAAGAACTATGAGATGAACACTTAGAAAATAATCTTCAAGGTTGTGTTCTTCGTGCGGAAATTTTGCTATAGTATATGAGCTTCTTGATAATTTTTGTGTCTTCACTCTGAGTAATCCCATATTTATAGACCTTGAAATCAAAGAGCCTTTGGAGAGCAATTTGAATTTTCGGCTATATTTGGTAGGTTTGCATGATTTGATGTGACGTGCTTCCAGGTACGGCATGGCCGAAAGCGTGTATGTCATTTTTCTAGCCGTTTGACTATGCAGCGCCGAAATCCGCAGTGTTAGCTCAGGTCATACGTGTCTTGTTCTTATTGGTTAACAAGTACATCATATCAGAGTTTGTTCACCAACTAAAGTTGACATTCTTCTTGTTCAGATCAACAACATATGACTTGGTGAAACATCAGTTACCACCTGGTGTGAGCTGACCTGATCAGTTACAACTGATCAGTCTACCTGATAGAGTCTTTTGGTGCCAGTTGTCTTAGCTTAACTAGCAGACTCGGCTGATGTAGGTCTCTTGGTCTGATCTTCTAGTAGTCATCTGATCTTCAGGTCTTCTGAATTTATGTTTCATGACTTCACCTGATTATTTGACTTTATAAGATCGTCTGATCTTCTGTCCTTCCCTTGCCTTCTGGCCTGTCGGACTTCAGCTGATCTTTTGTTCTCAGCTGGTCTTTAGATCCGACCTATACATATTGAGTTCCCCCTCAATATGTGACCTAACTTATACATCAGTTGTTCTATACAATAATTATCAACTGGTCATCTTATAACTGGTATTAAAAACATCAGTCAGCTAACAGGTCTGACTGGTCCTATTACATGTGTTTTAGAACTTTCATCAAAACTCTAAATTTCCCAACAATTTCCCCCTTTTTGATGAAACCAAAACACTTGAGAAACCAACACTGTTGATAAATATAAAACAATAAAGAACACATAATCAGAAGACAATGATATTTTGTCTTAGGATCAGAAAAAGAATAAACCTTTCATTCATCAGATTTATCGATTACATATTAAATCAGAAAAGTTTGGGTTTAAATTCAGCTGATCCTAAACAGTCTTCTGATCTTTAATCTCTTGGCTTATATCCCTCTGGCATTTCTCGTTGATCCTGAGGAATGTTGAATATCCGGTATAGCTTCCATTTAACATCATTGATCTGCTGAGGATCAGTTATGCGAGCTTTGTTCAGGATGTCAAAATAGAACCTTTTATATGCCAGCCTGTCAAATGAGACATCTGCCTTCTTCGAGTAGTCCATCATGTCATACTCTTGACGAGATATTCTCACATTGATTACTGTGGCCTCATTTTCCAGATATTTCAGAAAATTTGGGTGCTTGTTCTCCAACCAGTTGAGAAATTCTGCATCTGGTGATTCTTCTTGTGGCACTAGGTCCAGAACAAATGCATCCATAAGCCATTCACTTCTAATCTTATTCCATTCCTCGAACCTATCAGCATGTGCAGCAATTTTCTGAATGATTTCATCAACTCTTGCTGGCAACTGAGGTTCTGGCCCAGATTTTCCGGTTTTGCCTTTCTTCGCCCTCGATCTGTATTTCTTTTTCAAATCTTCTGCCTCTGTCATTTCTCTGCTCTTCTTTCTTCTTCACTAATCGAGCTTCTTGACAATCTACTCCTTAGCGGTTTCGACCCGGTTTCTTATCGGTGCGTATCTGATTTGTTGTGTTTCTCGTGACTCTCTTCTTAGTGCGAGTGGGTCGGTGCAGTTTTGATGTCCCAAAGACCCTGCAGCCTAACTTTCTTGCCTTTGACTTCTCCATCTTCCCGAAATTTCATTAGCAAGCGAGATCCGGATGGTACAGTCTATGGCCATAAGATTCAATTTATGCGAATCGGTTCTTCTCATTGTTACGATGAAGTCGGTTGGTTTTCTCCTTTGTCCTTCCCCTTTTTTGGTTTGATCAAAAAGAGCATTGAGGTGGGAAGTCAGAGATCCAAAGCTGACTGATATGGCCTTGTTAAGATCTTCAACAGATAAACCTTGAGCTTGAGTAGATAGATTTTGAATCTTTGAGATCATTTCGGTCTTGGCAGCATTCAACGGCAGAGAGAGGGTAAGAATGAGTTTATCAAGTTTTTCTTCAGTCATTTCAAGCTTTTCTGTGACCATTAGAAGAGAAACTTGTTGTTGATCAACCTGAACTAACTTGTCGTCAACTGTCTTCTTAAATTCAGCAGTTAGGTTGGTCACGGTTTGAGAGAACTAATTTTTGATTGCTTCAATCTGGGAATTAGCCAATTCCCGTTGATCCGTTATCTCTTTGAGGTCAATTTGCCTCTGATTAGCTATTGTGTTGCTAAGTTCATTAGCCAACACTCCTTCAACTTCTTCTTTCAGAAGATCTTTAAAACAAGATCTGATCTCCTGAAGTTGATCAGTGGTGATGTGTGTTGCAGGAATATTTTGAATCACCTGATCATTTCCAGTTGTTTGCGCCTCCAGTGGCTGGTCATGAACTGCAGCACCAGTTTCACTATCATCAGCAACTCCCACATCCTTCATAGGATCATCTTCCTTAGGAGTTTCTTCGCCAGATCTCGATTCAACTTGTTCAATTATTCCCGAACTTTACGTGGATCGAGCTTTGATCGCTTGGCCGATTATCGATTCGGTGGTGATCTACCTTAAGCGCATTTCTTCATGTCGAAATCAAAATCTGCGAATGCATCAACACCTCCCATCCATACATTCAATAATGATCATGAAATCGAGAAGTTCTTCAAACGGAGATCTTTCCAGGTGAGGATCTCCATTACTTCTTCCCGAATAACAGGATGGGCTTCCAACTCTGGATACAACTCATCAATATCGTTTTCAATTCTCATTCTGACCATTTTCCTGGTGATGGTCTTGGATGATCTGGACTCAGGAATCACCTGTTAGATCGACCAGGTTCCGGTTGATGAGATGTAGAGGGTTCTGGTGGCGTCTCGAGTAATTTGGATGTTGGTGATTAATTTGAATCTGTAGAGGTTACGCTCTAGCGACAAAATCGTCTGGTTCTGCAGCAGGTGATCTTACTGGTTCGCGAACTAGTGAACTTTCAGGTTCGCGAGCAGGTGAAGGAGAAGGAGAGATATGCTCAGCAGCTAGAAGTCTGAGTGGTGAATCAGCTCGAGATTGAGGTGAAGGAGATCGTTCGTCCCTTGCTCTTCCCTCAGATTGTTCTGGCGAGCTCTCAACTTGAGAAGCCTTGTCTATCGATGTTTCAAAGAGATCTCTGCTCGCGCATCGGTGTTGATCGACACTCCTTCTTCATCGACCCGTCTTCCGAAAAAAAGAGGCATGGCGGCTGTTTACTTTCTTTGGCCTCTTCTCCTGAGCCTTTGCAGTTTTCTTCTTTTTTGAGGAGCATCGATTGCGAGGCGTAGGCGCCTCCTTGTTTTCCTTTTCTTATTCTTAGGGGGTGTTGATATCATCATCGATGGCCCATAGATGGCGATTGTGGTTGAGAGAAAGACCTTGTAGAACTTCAGTCCGTTCTGATCCCATTCAACATTGGGCATCTTGTCCTTCAAAATGACTGCAACTTTGTTGAGATTGCTGATTCTCTTCTTCAGATAGACTTGTCTCTGTTCACTAACTCCAAATTTGTCATGTTCTTGGAGCAAAATAGCCTTCAGAAAACCATGCCAATTAATATTTTTGGCTTCATCGATAATAACAGCCATACTATACATTTTTACAACTGTTAATCCATCCGAAATTTGAACGAAATACCCATGATTGTTTTTGACGAGAATGTCAAACAACGAGCGGTATTTCCTTTTCAACATAGGCCCGACAAATCCTACACGGTGCGGTGTTTATCAGCCTCTCTGAAGAGTTCATTCCTGATCAGTTCGTCTTCATTCTCCCTGTAGTGAGTAGGAGAGATTTTTCCTTTGGGCAGGTTGAACAGTCGAGATATATCATCATTTGTAAGTCTGATCTCCTCTCCATTTACTAAAGATATCAGTTCGTGTCCAGGATTCTCCTAGTCAACCTTCAAATTCCTCAAGAATTCCAGTGCTTCATACTGCATTACTGGATTGCAGTGAGCAGCACAGTATTTTTCGAGACCACCCTTCCTCAGAATTTGTTCCACCTCCATTGATTCCGGATCCCGTGTAACACCAAACCTTACAAATTTGTCTTCAACAATTTTGGTTACCAAATCCGCATAGTTACACATAATTTTGCCCATTCCGTGAGTGGTCATCTACAATAAGATAGACTCAATTAAAATTTGTGCATAACCATAAAGATATCATTTATTGATTATCAGACCTATTCTCAGACCTAGTAATCGATGAATACATACGGATATCAAGAAATGATAAGGCATAACACAGGATAACATAAATAGACGTAATCTATATGATCAATGGATTTTAGGAAAGTAATTCATCAAATAACCAGAAATTACAGTTATTTTTCGATTTTTGAAACAGGTTGAATCGTAAGAACACTTTGAATCGCAGAAAGATAATTGTGAGTTTGAAGAAAAATAGATCGCAAGAATTTTGAGGAAAGTACTCTGGTAGGGTTTCGATGAAGCTTATAAAAAGAAGGAGGGAAAATCGAGACTAGAAGATCAAACGTTTGAAACGGATAAACGATCCAGATTGAGCGGTTTTGATCGTGTGGTCAGGATATGCACGCACGATTACCTTTTGGAGTTAAAAACACATTTAGTAGCATTTAATACATATACCCCACGCCCGCATTAAATAATTTGCAGGGTATGCGTCACAAAAGTATGTGTACAGTAAAGACATATCAGATAATTTTAGATATGTAAACAGTAAACAAGGAAACAGAATTGCGTATCTGGTTGACTAATATTCTAATCAGTCAATACCACTTGAAGTCTGGCTGTACCACTTGTTGATCTTAGTTTTCTGCCTAATCCTTATAATTTCCCAACCGTCTCCTTTTTAACCGATCGTTCCACTTTCGTCGATATTCCTTTTTCGATCTTCCCGATCGGTTGAAGTTCCCTTCAATTTATTATCTCTCGATTACTTATCGGTCGATTTATCGATTTGTTGAGGTATCATACTCAACCGATCTTCCTCATCGATCGATCTCTTATTTAATCGATTTGGTTGACCTAATCGATTCTACTTTCAGACCAAGTCAATTCTTGGGATAAGTGTTACCGCCTAAACTTAGTCTTGGAAAATCGGAGAGTCATCTTGATTCCCTAAGTCGGCACGATTTGACATTCGTAATAATAGTCTGGATACTTTGGGATATCAATCGCCGTAAGCTTATCCAATCACCCGATGGCGTGTTTTCTTACTATTTGTCCTTCTTGATCTTGATTTCTCTTAAGGGTCTTGAGAAATTAAATTTGCACCTATATACCCTCTTTTCTTCTATAAAAGGATCGGGGTTTTAGGCAAACAACACAACATAAACCATTCATCTTCTTTATTTAGCTTATACTCCATGTTTTTCCGATGAACCCTTATTTGGGGTGAAACTTTAGACAAAAACCTTTAACCCTTTTCAAATGAATCCGGTTTCTCAAATCAACTCGACCAGGCATCCTTTATTATCAAGGTTTCGTCGTCATCAAAGATTACACATACAATTATTGCCAAGCTTTTTTACCACCGAGAAGGCGGTGGATCTGCTTTATAACAAATGAAGACACTTCTCCTAACAGTATGCACCTTGTGTGCCTATCGAGATGATGGAATTAACATCAACAGGACTTCGATCGATACAAAACATGAGTTTGGTATCCGATCTTGATCGATAACGATTGATCATCGTATATCAAACTCAATATTTTGCATCGACACTTGTGGCCATATGGTCTTTGGACCACATCTTTGGCACTTTGTGTCCCATTCAATAATTTGGAGAGCCCATTGATTTTTAGGACTAGGGGCTCTCGGCTTAGAAATCCTTCAATCGCTCGCTCTGCCTCACACGAAGCTCGAGGGTGGCTTTATGATTATTTCAAAGCCTCTCACACCCCTTTTAGTGTTAAGTGGGGGAAAATGGGAGCATGAGGCTTTAAAATCTTTAAAGCCTCTCTCCCCCCCTTCTAGGGTTAGACTTAGGGTTTATGGATTAGGGTTTATGTACTGACCTCCGGGTCCTTTTGTACTTGTAACTTGTAATGTAAATATGACCTCCGGGTCTTTATCAATGAAAATTTCTATTATTCCATTGTTGTGTATTTTTTGTTTCCTTATGCGATTGAAGCTTTAATCTTATGTAACTTGCTTGTTGAACATTAGCTTAATCGACTTACAAAGTATGAAACAACCAAACTGATCAGTTCCTTTAATCTGATAATTCTTTAATCTGATTAGTTCCTTTGATCTGATAAAGCCTTCTCATATCAGTTTCTTGATCGATCTTACGATCGATTGAGATACCTAACTCAATGATTCCTCTTAACTTTGGTTAGTCTCTTAAACCGGTGGTTCGGAAATCAGTCCACCAAACATTTCTGGTGCACTTTCTCCGAGATCCAGAAGCCCTAACTCATTGCATAATTCTCTGAATCTGATCTCAGCTAGTGGCTTGGTTAAAATATCAGTTTTCTGTTTATCAGTATGGATCTTTTCCATTATGATATTCTTCTTTTCAACATGATCTCTTATAAAATGGTGTCGACATCCACATGCTTGCATCTTGTATGTAGAGAACGAGATTAAGTGATTGCAAAAGACTATTCGCATCACAAAATATAGGTACGTTCTTAGCTACAATGTTATAATCCTCACCGCCGACTAAGCAGAAAGCGGTTAGGGGAGCAATAGCTTCTGCAGCCCATATATTCTGCAAAGAAGAGATGTATAGAATCGATGTTTGCTTTTTGAAAACCACGAGATCGGTTTACTACCTAAAACCGACATGTACACGAGGTTGACTTCTGTCGATTACGCAACCTCCATAATCGTAATCGAGAATACCCACTAAGCTCTAGATTATCATCGATGGGTAAAATAAACCAAGGTTTATTGTCCCTTGAGATACTTAAGAATCCGCTTAGCTGCTTCCTGTGGCTTTGCATTGGATTTGCACGAAATCTAAAGACATACACCCCTCTTTGCAAAAGTGATATCCGGTCTGATTTTGGCGGCAATCGGTATAGTAAAGATCCAATGAGAGCCCTATATTCTTTTCGATTAGTTTTTCGACCATTCCCTATCCGGATCCATCTTGAATCCAAATCATCATAGGAATTTCGGCTTTCTTACGGTTTTTGAACTCCAAACTTAGCCAATAAACTCCTAGTGTCTTGGCTTGGTAGATGAATATCCCTACGTATTTTGCTTAACTTGTAAACCCGTAAAGTAATTCATTTGACCCATCATGGACATCTCAAACTTCCTTGCATCGAACTTCTGTCAATTTTTTCACATAAACTCTTGTTGGGAGATCCCAAGATGATGTCGTCGACATAAATCAACCATCGTAATATCTTCTCCATCTTCTATTCTCAATAAGGTTCTATCCACTATTCCTTTAGTGAAACCATCGCCTACCAAGAACCGAGAGAGTGTATCATACCAAGCTCGAGGGAGCTTGTTTGAACCATAAAGAGCTTTTTTTAAACGGTACACTTGGTCGCTTTTTTCAAAGCCCGGAGGTTGTTCAACATAAACTTCCTCTATTTAGTACCCCATTTAAGAATTCACTCTTAACATCCATCCGATACACAATAAACCCTCTCGTAAAAAGATATGCTTAAAAACAATCGAATGGCTTCAGCGGCGGCCGATGGTGCAAAGGTCTCATCATAATCAATTCCTCCGATTGTGAATACCCCTTAGCAACAAGTCTTGCCTTATTTACGGTTATGACATTATTCTCATCTCTTGTTCTTGAATACCCACTTTGTGTCAATCACATCTTGATGGGTTGGTCCGTCCATCGATTTCAAACTCGATTCCTTTCAAAAACTATTCGATTCTTCTTGCATGGCTAGAATCCGGTTTGCATCTTGTAGAGCTTCTTCTACTTCAGTTGGTTCCTTCAAAGACAGATAACAACAATACATGGCACTTTTACCAATATGATGTCTAGTTTTGACTCTATTAGATGGGTCTCCGATGATCGATCGGTTGGATGATTTGGTTACCCAGGTCCTTCTTTTCTGATTTGCATCAGTTTGGAGAACATCATCCTCTTTCGATAGTAGTTCATTACTATGGATTGGGTGATGGTGAGTTATGATCCACTTGACATGGACAAGTCTCGGTGATGTTGGACTCATCATATGTCGATGTCGTGTCGTAGGAACTTCAGTGTTCCTTCCCGAACGAGATGGTTGATTGATACTATCTCGGTTGTACCGAACTTCTTCATTGGCGGTTATGCGTACCTTAGGTGGTCCGATTGACTGGTGAATCAAGAAGATCAAGTTCGGAATATACTTTATTACGTGTTCTCGATCCTTTTCCTTGATACTTAGCCGATCCATTTTTACGTGCATCGTGCAACCGGTTGAACCGGTACTTTTGCTCGAGGTAGATTTCTCTTGTTGAAGATGTCTCATCAAAGACCACATGAGGTGTTTCTTCCACAACTAGGGTTACTTTGTTGTAAACCCCCGAAAGTTTATTTGGATGAGGAATATCCTAAGAATATACCCTCATCTGACTTGGCCTCAAAAGTCTTCAACTGACTCTTCCCATTGTTGTGTATGAAACACTTACACCCAAAAACATGGAAGTAAGAAACACGAGGTTTTCTGCCCTTCCACAGTTCATAGGGTGTTTTGTAGTGAGCCTTAGTCAGAGAACATCTGTTCTGAGTGTGGCATGCAGTATTGATGGCTTCTGCCCAGAAACGGCTTGGTGTTGCATGTTCAGCTAACATAGTGCGAGCAGCTTCCTTGAGTGTTCTATTTATCCGTTCTGCTACACCATTCTGTTGTGGCGTTCTTGCAGCTGATGTCTCATGTTGTATACCAAACTTAGTGCAAAAATCAGTAATAAAAGAGTTTAGAAATTCTGTACCTTTATCTGATCTGATTTTCACTATACTGACACCTTTTTCGTTTTGTAGTTTCTTGAGCAGCTCAGGTATCTTTGTTGTTGTCTCATTCTTCTTATACAAGAATACAACCCAGGTAAACTTGGAATAATCATCCACGATTACCAGAGTATATTTGCGTCCGCTGAACTAACTGGTGTAACTGGTCCAAATAAGTCCATATGGAGCAGTTGCAATACTCTGTTGGATGCTGGTCCAGAGATTCCCTTGAATGAGGCTTTAACTTTTTTTCCTTCCGACATTATTACATGTCTGATCCTCAGAGAATACCTCATTCGAAAGTCCCTCAACCAAAGACATCCTTGCTATATTGTTAAGAGTTTTAAAGTTCAGATGACTCATTCTTTTGTGCCAGAGCCAACTGCTACTTTTGGAACTCTTAACAATCGAGCATCATTTCTTGGACAACTGTTCCAATCAACAGATAAATCGTACCTTTCCTTGAACCAGTTAACAAGATCTGTTGAGTAGCTCAATTCTTGATAGTATACTGATCAGTCGAGAACTCAACACTGAATCCGTTGTCGCAGAATTGTGAAACTGATAACATGTTATGCTTTAAACCTTCGACATATGAGACTCCAGTAACCTGTACATCATCATTCTCTAAAGTTTTGAATCCTCTGGTAAAACCAAAGTTATCATCACCAAAGAGTACACGTGGGCCTTCTTGTTCTGTGTAAGAGTTGAGGAGATGTTTGCTTCCAGTCATATGCCTTGAGCATCCACTATCGATGTACCAGATAGTTGCTTGTACACCTTATTTGTTGGCCAAACCCACGCGAACCTGCAATCAACTCAGGTTTTAGGTACCCCTTTAGGAGTGGGTCCTGAGGGGTTAGAGTTGGTTTTAGGGATCCATACAAACATGGCACTTCTATTGTAATCAGATAGATCAGAAGACCTGATTTGTCTCCCATAAACATCTACATAATCACACATCTGTTCATATGCATTCTGACCAGTATGATTATTTGTGCGATCCTTGGGTGAATCAGAAGACTTGAGATTTTTCCTTTCAGTTTGTCTTCTTTTAACCCAGTGGGGCTCAGGTGCAGCCGTCCTAGGTTTCTGATTATAAGGGTAGGTACGACTGCTACCATTAGAAGATTCATATCTTATTGGCATATCCGGTTTATTGATTTTACCCTTGACTTGCTGTTAGGGCGACTTGACTGATTAGGTTTTGGATCGATTTCCTTTAGAGGTTGTCTTTTCTGATACCTACTCTGTTGATCAGGTTGAGGTTTCTTCAGAAGAACTGGGTTCTTCTGTTGATTCCTCAGCTGATGCTTAATCAGTTGGGGTCCATTTTTGTTCCCTTTCTGATTGGGCACTTGCTTTTACTTGTTCAAACAGTCTCTTTCCTTATTAGATCTGATTTTACTTTATGTGTATCTATATCAGAAACTCGTTTGATTACACCTTTTTGAAGTGAATCAGACGGGGATTTTGAGGATGTAGAAGGGTTTTCATACCCAATTCCCTTCTTATTAGTTGTCATTCGAAAATAGTTGTTCATATCTGAAGCGATTTTTGAAGATTTAAATGAAAAACTTGTATTTTCTCACGTAAACTATCCTCGTTAATTTGGACTCTCATGTAGTGGGAAGAGATCATCAAACTTGGCTTGTAGGATTTTAAAATCATTAGTTTCTGTTTATTGATAGCTAATTGTTCCTTAATCTGTTTCTCCTGATCAGAAGAGTTAACTTTCAGAACTTTCAGTTCTTTAGTTATCTTCTGGCGGCTTCAAAGTGATTTTAGTTGGTTGTTCTCTCGACAAACATTTTCCTTAACAAAGTCGAAAGTATTTTCAATCCTTAGCTTATCTTTTTTTGGCTTCCACTATCGTATAAGTGTTCTCTGCGTTAGAGAGATCATCAACAATTGCTCGAGAAGAAGTTGCAAGTCAATCTCTCCAAAGAGGTGTCTTAATCATAGGCGATGTGGAAACCGAAAAAGCGAAGGTTTAGAGGTTACCTCAGATTGGTCTTCCTCCTTAGCCATCGACATATTTCATCATCGAAGAGAATATCGGATCATCGTAGTGGTAGAAATCATCGGCGTTGCTTAAAAAGCGAAATCTTCTCTACGGATGAGTAGCTGAATCCTCGAAGGCGGATAAGAATCATCAATTTTCGATGTATCGGCAACCATGGCTTTCTGTCTCTATAGCATTGCTCTCTTATGTTCAACTTCTCTTCTCTTTCTTTTGGTGTCGTCAGGCAATCATCTTTGTAATGACCGGTTTCTCCTGATTGAAACATTCTCCACGATCCACGGAACTTCTTACGCGGTGAGTCATTCCGTCGTAGAATACGCCGGGTGACTTACCGTCCGATTTATGTCGAAATTTCTTCTCTCAGATCTATTGTCTCTTCTTTCATCGGACCGATCATCTCTTTTCTTATCTTTCTGCGATCCTTTCGTGATCATCTCTTGGTCATCGGATCTGGTCCTTTCACGGAGATCTAAATTTGGCCTCCTATCTCTTCCTCTGCTATTTTGATAATCACAAAAATCTACGATACTTGCCAAGTTGAATGTTAGATTTTTCAAGTTTTCTCGTTAGCAAAGCAAACTATTCGATTTGGCTTATAATATTTCCAACCTGGTTCGATGAGACTTTGAGTTCTTCTTTGGTTTTTTTTTGAATCTGTTGATTTTGATGTGGTGTGTGGTCAAAGAAAGCGACTCATCTTCTTCTTCTTGCCCTCTTTCGATCAGATCGAACTCATGGGCTTTAAGACTCTGGAACAGGTTGCTTGGCTTCATCTTGGCAATATCTTGACAATCCTTTATTCTGATGACTTTTCATATCCCACTTCTTAGTCGGAGATCTCAAGATCTTGTAATTTATGTCTTTTATCGACATCTCTCGTCCAAGTTCGAAGCTTGTTAACTGACATGGTGATTCTTCCATCGAGCTCATTGATGGTTTCATTTGGTAACATCTTAAGTTTCTCAAATTTCACCAGTTCAGCTTGCAGTCTGCTATCTTTAATCAGATAATTTTCTACACACATTTCAGCAAGCGTATCCCACATCTGTTTGGCTGTCTTGAGATACTTTATCTTTTCTCTGGTTATCTTGTCCATGGTCATCATGATTATGTGTCTGGCTATCGTATCCAGAGTGTACAACTTTCTCTCTTCAGCATCCATCAGGGCGGGACTCTTTCTGACAAGACTTCCAACTACAAAATCTGAATCAGCTCCAACAGCTGGGTTGTCATGATAGATGATAATGGGTCCTAGTTCAAGAACTTCCATCATCCTGCTGTTTATTGATCCCAGATGGTTGCTCATGTATATCGTCCAGTCTGCATACTCATCAATGGAAAATTTAGGCAAATCATGATACATACCCGAAGTATTATCCATGCTGATCGTGTGTTTGAAAACAGATGAGATTTGAAAAGGTTTTTCAAGATCAGTTCAAGTGACCACAAATGTTCTTCCTCAAGAACCGATGATATTCAAAGCCAGTGGTCTGGAGAACCATTGCTCTAATACCACTTGTAGGTCCCGAACAGGTTTCGTGAGGGCAGAAGTCTAGAGGGGAGGGGTGAATAGACTTCTGAAAACTTTTTTTCGGCAGATCGTGTGATTGCGGTTTTTCGATCGAGTGAAAGTGAATCAGTTTGGAATGATATCCAACTTACTGATCGCCTGAGGACATATCAGTTCGGTGATTGTGCGGAAACTAGTTTATACCTGTGTGAAAAACCAATTTAAATCCAATTAGATTCCGAAACTATTTTCAATCAGATGACTATGGAGTCAAACTGGTCAGATCAGTAGCTTGGTGCTAGCTGATCCTAACTCAGAATATGTATGCAGATTTACTCAAGTTGTGTGCAATAGTGTAAAGCAGTTAATCAAACAGGTAAATGCACACAAGATTTATAGTGGTTCGGACAACCAGTCCTACGTCCACTCTTCCCTATCACAAGGGGCACCAACTTAACAAACTGGACGTAGATTATTGTGTTAGTCCAACACATTACACCAACAGATATTTATAGAGCTCTCACTCAACCGATCCCGTAAAATCGTAACTAGAAACCCTAGTGCGAAATCTTTGCTAAACAAACTTAACCTAACTTTGGGTTTTGGGTAAGATTTGTTGTTTGTTCCAACTTTGAAATATGTCCTAGTATTTAAGTAGCCTAACAGCTAGAGGATAAGATTTATGTGCTAAGAACTATGGGATGAACACTTAGTAAATAATCTTCAAGGTTGTGTTCTTCGTGCGGAAATTTTGCTATAGTATATGAGCTTCTTGATAATTTTCGTATCTTCACTCTGAAGAGTAATCCCATATTTATAGACCTCGAAATCAAAGAGTCGTTGGAGAGCAATTTGAATTTTTCGCTATATTATATTTGGTAGGTTTGCGAGGATTTGATGTGGCGTCTTCCAGTGTGCACGGCATGGTAAAAAGCGTGTATGTCATTTTTTCTAGTTGTTTGACTATCTGGTGCCCGAAATCCTGATGTCATTTCAGTCATACGTGTCTTGTTCTTATTGGTTAACAAGTACAACATATCAGAGTTTGTTCACCAACTAAAGTGGACATTCTTCTTGTTCAGATCAACAACGTATGACTTGGTGAAACATCGATTTACCACCAGTGTGGTGACCGATCGATTATAATCGATCATCCACCGATAGAGTCTTACGGTGCGATTGTCTTAGCTTAACTAGCAGATTCGGCTGATGTAGGTCTCTTGGTCTGATCTTCAGGTCTTCTGAATTTATGTCTCATGACGTCACCTGATTATCTGACTTTATAAGATCGTCGATCTTGTCATCCTTCCTCGCTTTCCGGCCGCCTTGGGACTTGGTGATCTTTTGTTCTTAGCTGGTCTTTAGATCTGACCTATACATATTGAGTTCCCCCTCAATATGTGACCTAACTTATACATCAGTTGTTCTATACAATAATTATCAACTGATCATCTTATAACTGGTATTAAAAACATCAGTCAGCTAACAGGTCTGACTGGTCCTATTACATGTATTTTAGAACTTTCATCAAAACTATAAATTTCCCAACAAAAAGTATAACTTGTTTAAATAGAAAAGTATAACTTGTTAAATAGAAAAGTATTACTTGTTTAATAGAAAAGTATAACTTGTTAAATAGAAAAGTATTACTTGATTAAATATAAAAATATTACTTGTTAAATAGAAAAGTATAACTTGTTTAAATAGAAAAGTATAACTTGTTAAATAGAAAAGTATTACTTGTTAAATAGAAAAGTATAACTTGTTAAATAGAAAAGTATTACTTGATTAAATAGAAAAGTATAACTTGTTAAATAGAAAAGTATAACTTGTTAAATAGAAAAGTATTACTTGTTAAATAGAAAAGTATCACTTGATTAAATAGAAAAGTATAACTTGATTAAATAGAAAAGTATAACTTGTTAAATAGAAAAGTATAACTTGTTAAATAGAAAAGTATTACTTGTTAAATAGAAAAGTATTACTTGATTAAATAGAAAAGTATAACTTGATTAAATAGAAAAATATAACTTGTTAAATAGAAAAGTATAACTTGTTTAAATAGAAAAGTATAACTTGTTAAATAGAAAAGTATTACTTGTTTAATAGAAAAGTATAACTTGTTAAATAGAAAAGTATTACTTGACTAAATAAAAAAATATAACTTGTTAAATAGAAAAGTATAACTTGTTAAATAGAAAAGTATAACTTGTTTAAATAGAAAAGTATAACTTGTTAAATAGAAAAGTATTACTTGTTTAATAGAAAAGTATAACTTGTTAAATAGAAAAGTATTACTTGATTAAATAGACAAGTATAACTTGTTAAATAGAAAAGTATAACTTGTTAAATAGAAAAGTATTACTTGTTAAATATAAAAGTATTACTTGATTAAATAGAAAAATATAACTTGATTAAATAGAAAAATATAACTTGTTAAATAGAAAAGTATAACTTGTTTAAATAGAAAAGTATAACTTGTTAAATAGAAAAATATTACTTGTTTAATAGAAAAGTATAACTTGTTAAATAGAAAAGTATAACTTGTTTAATAGAAAAGTATTACTTGATTAAATAGAAAAGTATAACTTGTTTAATAGAAAAGTATTACTTGATTAAATAGAAAAGTATAACTTGTTAAATAGAAAAGTATAACTTGTTAAATAGAAAAGTATTACTTGTTCAATAGAAAAGTATAACTTGTTCAATAGAAAAGTATAACTTGTTAAATAGAAAAGTATAACTTGTTAAATAGAAAAGTATAACTTGTTAAATAGAAAAGTATTACTTGTTAAATAGAAAAGTATTACTTGATTAAATAGAAAAGTATAACTTGATTAAATAGAAAAGTATAACTTGTTAAATAGAAAAGTATAACTTGTTTAAATAGAAAAGTATAACTTGTTAAATAGAAAAGTATTACTTGTTTAATAGAAAAGTATAACTTGTTAAATAGAAAAGTATTACTTGATTAAATAGAAACATATTACTTGTTAAATAGAAAAGTATTACTTGATTAAATAGAAAAGTATAACTTGTTAAATAGAAAAGTATTACTTGATTAAATAGAAAAGTATAACTTGTTAAATAGAAAAGTATAACTTGTTAAATAGAAAAGTATTACTTGTTAAATAGAAAAGTATTACTTGATTAAATAGAAAAGTATAACTTGATTATATAGAAAAGTATAACTTGTTAAATAGAAAAGTATAACTTGTTTAAATAGAAAAGTATAACTTGTTAAATAGAAAAGTATTACTTGATTAAATAGAAAAGTATAACTTGTTAAATAGAAAAGTATTACTTGATTAAATAGAAAAGTATAACTTGTTAAATAGAAAAGTATAACTTGTTTAATAGAAAAGTATTACTTGATTAAATAGAAAAGTATTACTTGATTAAATAGAAAAGTATTACTTGATTAAATAGAAAAGTATAACTTGATTTAGTAGAAAAGTATAACTTGTTAAATAGAAAAATATAACTTGTTAAATAGAAAAATATTACTTGATTAAATAGAAAAGTATAACCTGTTAAATAGAAAAGTATTACTTGATTAAATAGAAAAGTATAACTTGTTAAATAGAAAAGTATAACTTGTTTAAACAGAAAAGTATAACTTGTTAAATAGAAAAGTATAACTTGTAAAAAAAACGAATTCTAGGACATATATAATTAATTTCATTAAATAAACGCAAGAAAGCAAGTGCTCGAGCGGAATTGATCCCGCCTCAGGCGCCCAAGATCCCGTGTTCGGTCCCCCATGGGAGCGAATAATTGCCTCATTTAATTGGGAGGTTTGACGCTTATATATGAGTTGTTTGGTGGTTAGGTTCAGGATGGTCTGTGGCTCGGGTGGTTCGGTGGCCGCTCGGGCGCCCATCGGGCCCGGGTTGAACCATATAGCTTTTTTTTTTTCTCGAAAATTCACGATTTATCGACGACAATGGTGGTCGCTAATAGCGACGACAATTTTGCCGTCGCTATTTCGTCACTATTTTTCGACGGTGATAGCGACGAATATTTATGGTCGCTAATAGCGACGTTTGCCTACCTTCGTTATACCGTCGTTGATTGTCGACGTCTTTAACGACGGTTTGGCGACGGTTTTTCTGACCCGGGTCCGGACCCAGAAATCGTTGCCAAAACCGTCGCTAAGTAGAGACGGTTATGTGCCTTCGCTACTTAGCGATGGTTTCACAATAATCGTCGCTAAAGTCTAGCGACCCTCGTTTTCCCGACGGTCATTAAACCGTCATTTGAAACGTCGTCATTATAATGTGTAGCGATAAAAATATAATCGCTAAAAACCGCAAGTCGTTAAACACCGTCTTTTTTTGTAGTGTTAATAGAGTGTTATTTAACTGGACAATTAAGATGAATAAAAAATTCCATCAGGTCTAGTTTTGAGGGAGCTCGTGAAATGATATCTACATGGATTTTTTTTAAAAAATAATTTAAAAATCCATTGAAATAGAGTTATTAGATATCTTGATGCATTATATATGTATATACAGTCTGGATGTTTGAGTTAATTCTGTAAAAAGTATAAAATAAAAGGTGGACACACGTGAATGCGGTAGGACAGAGATAGAGAATGAGAAGAGAACAAAAAATGAAACGGTGAAAGGAGAATCACGGGTGCATATTTTTAGATAGTTTGTTTGCTGACTGATGATTACAACTGAATATTCAATTTCTATTATTATTTTTACCGTTATAAATTGCTAAAAAAATGTGTTTCTTTGTTCTTTCAAGAAAGACAATGTTAGATCTTTCTTTTCTAAAAAAAAAATGTTAGATCTTTTAAACTTACAATAGATCCATGATTCACTTGTCAGGTGTCATTTAGGTTATTTTGTGAGATTGGTACAAAATTTATGATGATAAATGTGACTTTGAGGGGGCGAACTTCTATTAAAAAAAATGAAAATTCTTGCATATGTAGTGTATTTTTTTTTAAATGCAGAAAGTTACATCCACTTAAATCCATCCCTATTACGTATTGCACATACTCTAGCTCTAATCTTCAATTTAATTAGATGTCAATTTATGTGTCTAATTGTAGGTTAAATTATTGAACATGGTGCTCATTTTTCACCCTCTACATATGATAATTGAATCCAATTAACAATTATGGTTAACTTGACAATTTTTAAGAAGTTGACCAAATTAACAAATTCTTACATAAATTTGAATATTTGTGACTAATATATATATATATACACACATATGAGGTTGACTTATAAGTCGAACAAATTTCATCGTAAAACTGAATCCATTTATCAATTGCATGATCCACGAATAACACATTTTAAATACACTAATTGTGAAAGTTTGCTTCAGTAGTAGTTCTACCTTAATGGAGATATTTATAGGGTGAAGTCTTGTCTTAAACGTTCAAAATATTTGCATTGAAAAACTCAGTTTTTTCATTGAAAATTAATTGAACATTTCAATAAAATAAGTTAAACATTTTAAAAATACACTTAAATTGCACGGTGCATCTGATGCATATGAGAGAATCAGTGATACTTCTATTTTCTTTTTTTCTTTCTTTTTGGTTCTACCCTTGCTTAGCACATTATTTCTGCTCCTTTTTTTTTTTTTGAAAAAACATTTTCCTTCTTTTATGTTTTTTTTTCTTTCTTTTTGTTCAACTTCACAACATTATTTCTGCTCGTTTTTTAACAAATATTTAATTTCCCACCTTTTCTGCTTTCTTTGTCTGCTCCCTTTTGTTTGCTGAATTTTCTCCTATTTAACGTCCGCATAATTCTATTATCACACCATATGTAAAAGTTTTACGAAATTAATTTGGACAGATTATAGTAAAAAAGAAAAAGAAAAAAAGTAATTCTTCACCAAACAAAACATGTCGTGAACTTTTTGGACCAGTACAAATGGAATTCTCGTCACATGCACCAAGAGGAGAACTGGAGAACTGACAATCGCTCACAAGTAGGGAATTGGACGATGCAAGATACAAAAAAATTTTCTCATCATCTGAATTATGAAGTATCAAAATTTTTTGGTATTGGGGAAAATTTCATACCTTTATCATCTGAAAATTTAGGTATCAATTTTCGATATCGAAATTTCATAACGAATATCATCTAAAAAATTTCTTAAGATTATCAAATTTCGATCTAGAAAAAAAAGTCATGGTTAATTGTCATCCGAAAATTTTGGTAATTTTAGTATCTTAGAAATTTTTTCGCATACCGTTCATGCCGATTTTTTTTAAAAAAAATAACCTGTATTTTCTTTTTATGAAAAATAACATGTGATCACAAAATAAGTTTTAATAGTCCAACACAATAAAATAAGTTTCAACAGGTCAACACAACAAAATAAGTTTCAACAGTTCAACACAACAAAATAAGTTTCAACAGTTCAACACAACACATATTAAAAGAAACACATTCTCTTCTAGTACTAAAATAATTCAAATCACAATTAAAGAAAAAACATAATTCACTCTCAAAGTCCAACATCAAACCTGCAAAACACAAAAAAATAATGAATTAACATATTAGAATCCATTAATCAAGTCGAACAACAGTAAGTTCAAGTATAACAAATTCAAGGAAATAGGCATTCATATATGCTTTACAACACCAAATTTACAACAATAGGCATTCATATATGCTTTCTTGGAATGCAACACAAAGAAAATTTTAATGAATTACAACAATAGGCATTCATATAATGAATTAACCTGCAAATCACAATTAATGAATTAATCAGTAACAAACAATTGAAAAAATATTGATTTTTGCCATCTCTTTTTCGAGACGAGCAGCAGTTGGATCGTAACCCAGAACATCATCATCAACTTCAGCATTCGCCATCGCAACACGCATGGTTTCAGTTGGTTTGGTGACTGTGTCAGATCGAAGGTCGACTCTTCTCGCAACCATTGTCACTAACTAATAGAATTATAGGAAGAATGAAATTTAGCAGACTTAAAAAAACAGAGAATGTCTTTGCACTTAACACCAGAAAACTCCGACTAGAATTTCGTGTAAAAATCCACACAACATATTTAATCAAACTAAATAACCACCCCTATTGATAATAAGATCTCACAAGAGAACAAATTATGATAGCCAAGATAGAAAGAAATGTTTGTCCTCGGAAATAACGAAAATATTTAATTGAAGCAAAGCTACAAACCCCCAAACTCCAAACCACTACAGAGATGATTCATCTGGGCCCGAAACCTAAACAATATTTGAAATAAATTAACACATTACCAGAGAGTGGTGGGCGACGGCGCCGAGGGGAGGCAGGGCGACAACGGAGAGCGCGGAGCTGTGGGGCAACGACGGCGAGAGGGAGGCGGGGGCCGATTGAAGAAACTGGAAAATGGAGGAAGAGAGCGGGTGGCGTGAGATCGGAGAGTGAGGGGAGGCAGGGAGACGGCACCGAGGGGAGGGGGGCGACAGCTGCGAGAGGGAGACGGGCGACAACAATGAGATGGAGGCGGAGCAGTGGAGAAAGGTATGTGAGTCGAGTGGGAGTGGGGATGTAGGCGGGGAGGCGGGGGAGATGGCGACGGGGAGGCGGCAGCGGCAAGGGTGAGAGGGGAGAAGGGGAGAAGCGGCTCAGTGAAAAATGAAATGGTTTAGGGTTTGTGACATTGTGTATTTGTGTGTGTATATATATAATATAATTATTATTTATTTTTTAAAAATATATATGAAATTCAATACAGTTTTTTCGGTATACCAAAATTTATATATTCATATACTGTTATCATACCGTACCAAAAATTTTGGTATACCGAAAATTTCGATAAATTCTATATTTTTCGGTACGGTAAGTGCGGTATACCGATATTTTTGGTATTTCCTACACCCCTACTCACAAGTCACAAATCCCTTTTTTTTTTATTTAAAAAAATATATAATTGTAATAATATTATCTGATTTCTACTTGTCCAAGTTTAATACTAGAAATTATTGGGTTGTGGAGACTGGATGCAGCACTGAGGAGGCGCTCGACCAAGCACTTTGGTCGAGCATAAACGCATGATCGAGCAGACCTATTTCCAGCGCCATGAAGGCGCTCGAGCAAGCAAGGTGGTCGAGCAGAACCGCTTGACCAAAGCCCGTGGTCGAGCGGGTTCTGAGGCCTATTCGCGAAATTAGGTTTTCGGCCCAAGTCTTATTTAAATACTTTTGACTCACTGTATTTGCCTCTAAAAAAAAAAAATAACACACGAAATAGTAGATCTCCTGGCATCGGGTTAAAGGGATTTGTTGGGAGCAATTATGATGGCTGAAGGGAAATCGATTGTTGAAAAGTTTGATGGAACGGATTTTGGATTCGAAATGCGATATCGAGAATTACGCATGCGTAAAGATCTGATCAACCGATTGGGTTCCTGAAACAAGATATGAAGGACGACGAGTGGAAGTTGTTGGATAGGAAGGCGATGAGTGTGGTTCGTCTGTCGTTATCCAGGAACGTCGCCCTACATAAGGTGAAAGCAAAAACCACAAAAGAGATGCTGGAGATTTTGACTGAGATGTATGAAAAACCGTCTGCAGCGAACAAGGTTCATCTAATGCGAAGGTTATTCAACCTGAGGATGACAGAGGATACTGTGGTAGTCAATCATCTAAACGAGTTCAATATGATCATAGCCCAATTGAGCTCGGTTGAGATTGATTTTGATGATGAAGTTCAAGCCCTTATTTTGTTGTCTTTACTGCGAGAAAGTTGGAGTGGAGCAGAAGCTGGTACATTAGTGCTCATTTGGTAAAGTGAAACTAAAATTTGATGAGGTTAGAGATTTGATCATGAGCGAAGAAATTCACAGGAAATAGTTGGGTGTGGCCACAGGATCAACCTTGAAAGTCACAGAAAAGAGGCAGAATCTGAATCGAGGAAGCCAAATCGGGGTAGATCGAAGTCAAGGGACAAAGATAAGCCCAAGAAGGATAAGAGTCAAGTTGAGTGTTACAATTGTCATGAACTTGGTCATTACAAGAGGGAGTGCAAGGCACAAGCTAAGGCACAAGAGAATGCACCAAAGAAGAATGACAACTCAGCCAACGTTGCCATTGATGAGGACTCAGATGCATTGATTCTGAGTGTAAGCAGTCCATTGGAGTCATGGGTGTTAGATTCTGGAGCATCGTTTCATTCGTGCAACAGCGCTGACGTAATGGAGAAGTACACTTCTTGGAACTTTGGGAAGGTTTATCTAGCTGATGATGAGCCTCTGGAAATCAAAGGGAAGGGGAATGTTCAGATTAAGACACCAAATGAGACTGTGTTACAATTGAAAGATGTGAGACATATTCCTAGTTTGAAGAGGAATTTGATCTCAGTTGGGCAGATTGATGATGAGGGCTACAAGGTGACTTTTGGGTGTGACATGTGGAAGACATCCAAAGGTGTCATGGTAGTGGCTCGAGGAAATAAAGAGGGAACGTTGTATATGACAGGCAACACCCGGGATAACATTGCTCTTGCAAGTGAAAAAGGGAATGCAAATTTGTGGCATTGTTGTCTAGGTCACATGAGTGAAAAGGGGATGAAAGTTATGTGCTCGAAGGGTAAACTGCCAGACCTCAAGACAGTTGACATCGGTTTGTGTGAGGACTATGTATTCGAAAAACAGAAAAGGGTGAGTTTTTTGAAGGGAGGCAGAACTTTGAAGAAAATTTGGAGTTAGTCCTGGTGACTTGTGGGGTCGGACCGATGACATCCTTGGTGGAGCATCATATTACATGACTTTCATTGCGACTCTCGAGGAAGGTATGTGTTTATTTCTTGAAAAATAAGTCGATGCCTTTAATGGTTTTAGGGAAGTGGAAGACTCTTGTAGAAAGCGGAGGCAGGTCTCAAGGTGAAGTGTTTGAGATCGATAATTATGGAAATCTACGAGCTCAGGAGTTGAAAAAGGATTACGTGAGGTGAATGGAATCGAATGGGAAAACTTAGTGAGAGGAACCCCATAGCGAGAATGGGCGTGGCGAGCGTATGAACAAGACCACTATGTGAGCGTCTTTAGAAGCATGAGATTGAAGTGTGAAATTTGCCAAAGATGTTTTGAAGCGGAGGCGGTTAACACATCAATTTACTTGATAAAGCGGATGACCCTAAACTCCTTTTGAAAATGGCATACCGGAGGAGGCCCGGTCGGAAAAGGAGGTAATCATCTTTTCTTCGAAAGTATTTGGGTGTGTTGCATATGTTCCTGTTGATGCTATGAGTAGAAGTAAGTTAGATGCTAAATCTGTTAAGTGTACGTTTGTTGGGTATGGCGGTGATGAGTTTGGCTATCGATTTTGGGATGAGGAAAATCGAAAGATAATTCGTAGTCGAGATGTCATATTTAATGAACAGGTGTTGTACAAAGACAAGTTGGAGATATCCAAAGAAGGTGGTTCTAAGTCTCAGGTTGTGGAGTTAAGATATTTCGAACTCAGGTGGGAGCAAGGGGGTGCTAGATGATCAAGTGATTGTTGAGGAAGAACCAAGTACACCACCACCAACAATTCCACTGCGGAGATCCACGAGAGAACGGAGATCTCCTGATAGGTATTCATTCTCCCTTCATTATTTATTGTTGACTGATGGTGGTGAACCTGAATGTTATCCAGAGGCCACACATAGTGAACAGGTTGATAAGTGGAAACTTGCAATGGATGATGAGATGAATTCATTGATGACCAACGGAACTTGGGAGCTAGTTGAGCTTCCTAAGTGCAAGAAAGCACTGCATAATAAGTGGGTCTACAGAATAAAAGAGGAGGTTGATGGAAGCAAACACTATAAGGCAAGATTGGTTGTGAAGGGGTTTCAACAGAAATATGGTATTGACTATACTGATGTTTTTACTCAGTGGTAAAGCTAACTACCATTCGGTTAGTTCTGAGTCTGGTGGCTGCAGAAAATTTGGTGTTAGAACAGATGGACGTGAAAACAGCCTTTCCTCATGGTGATTTGGATGAGAACATCTACATGAAGCAACCAGAAGGATACTTGTCTAAGGGGAATAGTGAGCTTGTTTGCAAATTGAAGAAGAGCTTGTATGGTCTAAAACAAGCTCCATTACAGAGGTACAAGAAGTTTGATGGGTTCATGCACGAGATTGAGATCAAGAGGTGTGAGGCTAACCATTGCTATTACTTCAAGAGGTTTGATGATGGTTGTATCATTTTTCTATTATATGTTGATGACATGTTGATAGCAGAGTCTAGTGCTCGGGAGGTGAGCAAATTGAAGGAAAAATTGTCTAAAAGGTTTGCCATGAAGGATCTTGGAGAGGCCAAACAAATCTTAGGAATGCGAATCGATCGTGATAAGGTGGCAGGAAAGTTGTATCTTTCTCAGGTTGAATACATAAAGAAAGTCTTGGAGATATTTAGTATGGAAGATGCAAAGTCAGTTCGGGTCCCGTTGGGAAGTCAGTTTAAGCTATCCAACAAGGACTCACCTAGTAGCGAAGAGGAGCGGACCTACATGCAAAACACTCTGTATGCTTCGGCAATTGGCAATTTGATGTATGTTATGGTGTGTACAAGACCATATATTGCACAGGCGGTGGGAGTTGTTAGCCGGTTTATGGGCAATCTGGGTATGCAGCATTGGGAAGCAGTGAAGTGGATCCTTAGGTACTTGAGAGGTACTACTGAACAAGCTTTGTGCTTTGAGGGCAAAAGCGTTGGGTTGGCAGGATATGTTGATGCAGACTTGGCATCAAATGATCTCAACAAAAGGAGGAGTACTATAGGGTATGTGTTTACTTTTGATAGTACAACAATATCTTGGGCTTCTAAGTTGCAGAAGATCGTAGCTCAGTCCACTGCAGAAGCAGAGTACGTTGCAGTTATTGAGGCTAGCAAAGAAATGGTTTGGTTGCAGAATCTTTCGTGTGAGTTGGGGAAGGATCAAAATGATAGTATTCTGTATAGTGACAGTCAGAGTGCTATTCACTTGACAAAGAATTCAGCCTTTCATTCGAGGACAAAGCACATCGAGTTGAGGTATCATTACATTTGTTACCTCATTGAGAACAAGATCTTACAGCTGATGAAGATCCAGGGAAGTGAGAATCCTGCTGACATGTTGACTAAGGTTGTGACCTTAGAAAAGTTGAAGTTATGCATGACTTCAACTGGCCTTGGAAACTGAGCATAAGACCCGACACTACTACCAGTGAGAGAGACCGTTGAAAAGGAGGAGACAAGTTAGAATTGGAGTCAGTCTCCAGGTGGGAGATTGTTGGGTTGTGGAGACTGGATGCAGCGCTGAGGAGGCACTCGACCAAGCACTTTGGTCGAGCAGAAACGCACGATCGAGCAGACCTATTTCCAGCGCCATGAAGGCGCTCGAGGAAGCAAGGTGGTCGAGCAGAACCGCTCGACCAAAGCCCGTGGTCGAGCGGGTTCTGAGGCCTGTTCGCGAAATTAGGTTTTCGGCCCAAGTCTTATTTAAATACTTTTGACTCACTGTATTTGCCTCTTGTACGAAAATAACACACGAAATAGTAGATCTCCTGGTTTGGTAGTGCCCCCAGACGTAGTTATTCCTGACGAACTGGGTAACCAAATTGTTTGTTCCTTAATTCTTGTTTACATTATTTTCTCCATAATTGCTTGCTTAAATTCCTAACAGAAATGTCGTCTAAGTTATGGAATTTGTGAATATTTAATACTAGTCTATATAAGCTATATAAATACTGATCAAAACTTGGTTGGTGAAAGTATATAAAGTTTCAATTTCAGGGGGAAACCTTACGGGTTTTTTTATAACACGGTATCCAATTCAAGGGCCCGACTAATCAGGGGAACCAGAACCCACCGCTCACTAGCAGATGCCCCACTTCAAGTCAGATCTAAACTCTGTATGAACTGACTCATCTCAAGAGTTGATCGCACCTGAGAAAATTCGAACTTGAGACTTAAAGAAGAGCATACTTTTAAATCTCAAGCCTACAACCACTAGGTCAACCCTTGGGTTAGGGGGAACCTTACGTGAAAGCAACAATGGCAGCGCCAGTTGATGAAATTTTGAGTTAAGTATATTTAATTTAATTTCAGTTGAAAAATAAACCAAACCAATTGAAATAAGGCATGTAGTTTAAGTGAAAAGGATAGTTACCTTGAATAATGAAGCAAATTCTCAATTGATTGATGCTTACATGTATGAATAGTATTTGAATCCAAAAAAATGTTTCAGTACCTATATTATTTGTATTAAAGTTTCGCAATAAAAAAATATGAAAAATAGTAGAATATAGGTTTATTTTCAATGTTGGGATGAGTTAGAGAATAATTATTTTAAGAAATTATATTTTACTGTTGAGTAAATTACATAAAAGTAATTCTTGCATGCATCAATTATACCATTATTTCATGTTATATATAGAATCAACTAATACTATTCAATAAAACAACAAATATTGTTAAAAAATACATACTAATTGCTCGGTAGAGCTAGTGTATATAAGAATTTACCATTTGGCCTTTGTTGACAAGATAGTTTGCAAATACTTTGACTATGTACACTTGATAAACTATACCTCTATTAAACAAAAAACGAAATATAAGATGAAAAATCGAGCTACAATATATATAGGATATCTAATTAACCGCTTATGTTTTAGCTATATTAGAGAAGAAAACAAACATTAGATAATAGATATAGATTACTTAGCATCATAATTTGAAATTGGGGAGGCATGGTGACACAGGCTGTCTTATTAAATAAAAGAAATAGGTACAAAAATAGTAGTTACGTATATGTTCCGTTTTTTCTATCTTATAATATATATGTATAGATAATTTGAAATTTTAATAAATGTAAATGAGATACATATTCATCGTTTTTTTTAATAACATACGCATCATGTAGCTAGTCCAGATAATAAAAAATAAAGTGGGAATAACTGTTGTCAGTTGTCATGGGAGATGGGACAGTTAAGAGTAGCTGTATGCTGTTATGTGTGACGTGGCAATACCTCATTTTCTAAATTTATCACCACTTTCAAGTAATATCATTTCACCACTCCTTCAATAATAATACACTTTAATTAGAACGTAAGGTGCAGGTGATGTACCGTGGACGTTTAAATAATACATTTTTTTTAAAATAATTTTTTAAATTAAAATTATATTACAAAAATATTAAATTTCAAAAAAAAAACAAATAAATTATAAAATTATTAATATAACCAAAAATTAATTTTACAATTATTTCCTTTATTTAAATATAAACAAGTTTATATATTTCATTATAAGTCTCAAGACTTATATAATTAAAAAAATATACTATAAGACCAAAATTCAGTCACCATGCGATTGATTTACCTCTCCTTGAAAAAATTAAGTAGAAAGGTCCACTATTAGGATTTTTTATTTTTTCATTCATCCCACAAACTAATATATAGTTTAATTTATTCCAAATCATTATACCAGCACTAATAATTATCTCGGGAAATAAGTATACATAATAGTAAGATGAAAAAACTAATTAAATTTTTTAATGATCTAACTATAATAACTTTGACAAAAAATTGTGCAAGGAGTTTCACTTGATCACCACTCCTTCAATAATAATACACTTTAATCATAAATTAATACAAATTTATATATTTTTTTAAAATGTCAAAATGTAATTCGTTCACTAAATTATGTTTAATCAATTAAATGTAAACAAATTATATAAATTAGGTATGATTCTAAAAATATACGGGTGATTCAATTGGTTGCACATAAGGTCCACTATTATTTTTATTTTTTCATTCATCCCACAAACTAATATATAGTTTAATTTATTCCAAATCAATATACCAGCACTAATAATTATCTCGGGAAATAAGTATTTTTAAAATAAAAAAAACTAATTAATTTTTTTAATGATCTAACTATGAACTTTTGACAAAAAATTGTGCAAGGAGTTTAATGACACCGAATCATAAATTAATATATTTAATATTTTTTTTTAATTTTCAAAACTTTATTTTTTATTTTTTAAAATTAGGGATGGCAATGGGGGGTTTTCTTAACCCCCGCCATTTTTTTTCCTAAACAAACCTCTATGGGTTTTTGAACCGCTTCCCATAAAACCGTGGGTTTAAACCTACTTTATATTTAATTTTATTTTCCCTTTATTTTTTTATTTTTAATTTGTATTTAAAATGATAAAGTGATTTTTAAAAGATTAGACCTCTTTATAGATGTTTACCTCTCATTTATTAGTATTTCAATCTTTAAAATTATTTTATCATTTCAAATACATTTATAAAAAACATCTTTAAAAATTAAAATCACGCGACTAAAAAAAAGCGATGATACGTGCTTTTGCGTTTCTTTGGGGAGGAGTATCATTTTTAAATACATATAGTTCCTAAAAATAAAACATAAACTAGAATCATTCAAATTAAAACAAACAAAAAATACATAATATCATAATCAATCACACATTAAAGATGATGGTGTGCAATTGAATGAAATTGAAAACAATTGAATTAAGTAACAAACCCTAGAATAAATTACTTAATACATTCAATATATACTATATATATATATACCATGACTAAAGCGCGGTTTTAAAGCGGCGGGTTTTGCTATCTACCACGACCCGCCCAAGATCCCGTGGGTTTCCATTTAATAGGGTTTTAACCCACCTCAGAATCCCGTTTAACGGGTTTAACCTGGCCCCATCCGGGGTGAATTAAATCTTGGGGTTCGGGTTAAAACCCACCCATTGCCATCCCTACGTAAAATTGCCTCACCCAAAATCTATTATTTAATTTATTATAATAATATTCCTAGATTTGGGGGTGATGTAAGCTGGTCGGGTCCCCGTCGGCCGAACTTTATATTAATTTGTATTTTGATAGTTTTTTTCTATTAATTTGTATTTTGATAGTTTTTTTCTACAAACAGAATGTAAATATTGTTAAGCGTTGAATCTGATTTTACAAAATAATATTTTATTTTATTTTATTTCATATTGCTTCTAAAAGAAAGTTTATTTTATTCATATTTAAACTCTGGTGCAAAACTTTTCCATACTAGTAATTTTTAACAATACCAATTTGGGCCAACAATGCATTAATTTGAATTGGGCCAACAAAGCATCAAAATAATATGTTGCAATTAAAACTAAACTAGAACAAATTTAGGATTATGGTATTTCAAAATTAGTTAATATGAATCAAAGATGAGATTTTCTACGGTTAGGAAAAGTTTGTCATTCTCTGACATTAAAAATTCTCTAATTATCATTGGATTATTGATCCAACGAATGTGATTCATTTTATATGATTGCACTTCCCATTAGTGCGTTTGCCTTTTCTATACGCAATCGCACTATTAAAAAATTTAAAAAATAATAAATTAAAATATGAAATGACCAAATCACCATTATACTTAAAAAATATTTATTAATTATAAAATTCTATTTTATTTTCAAATCAAAATATCTTTAAACATATCAAAATTATAAATATAAACAAAAACTTATGCTTAATACAGTCCGAATATGCACAAAAAATACATTCTCGCCGTGACCCGCCGGATCTCCGGTCAACAGTCTCGAAACCATTCACTAAGTCATCACAGAATGTCTCTCACTCCCTCTTCCTTAATTTTTCAAGACTTGATCTTTTCCAAACTACAAAAATTAATTCACAACTACAATCCTCCATTTTGCGCTCCTTCTCCACTTTATTTAATTTTTCTTGATTTTTGCCCCCTTATAACCCCAAAAGTTTCATCCTTTCAGTTCAAGGAATCCGTGTAGATTTAATTCATCTCCGATAATCCATTTTCCTTATTTTCCCTTTTTCTGAGCATTCAGTTCACGCGTTTTTCGGAATTTTTCGCGAAAAATCCTAAAGTGGAGACCTGTACTGAGTCAACTCAATGAGTCGGCAAAGGCTGTCTCCGCGTTGCCCGAGTGTAGAATGGTGTCCAAGAGTGAAGCTTTTGAGCCATCTGTTTAAGGAGTTGCAGAATCGCTCTTGAGCTGTTCAAATCGGTCCCTGAAGGCAGCAAAAATTTTCAGATGTTTTATGTATCAACAATTCGTTTTTCCCCAATGAAAAATCATCTCTTTTCATATTTTTTTTCGATTGCTTTCTTGCTACAAGTGCCTGATGATTTTTATGCCCAATAATTTCCTGTTTATTTTTGCATTTTATTATGTTGATGTGATGATCACGCTTAGAGCATTAGACAATTAGAAATGAAAATAATGATTAATATTGAGTTATGCAATTGAACTTCTCATCACACAAATGAATGATCAAATAAAACAATTTATATCGTTCTTTTGATGATTATTGTCTATGTGAGAACTCTGTAATTTGTGTGAATGCTTTGATGAAATTGAGGGTTTACTACTAACGAATTATAAAATCAGAGTTTTACTTAATAGCCGATGCACAGATGTATATCATGTATTAACAAGAAGATATTATTTTTCATAGTGAATCGAGATATGTTCCCAAAAAATTACTGTAGATTAAGACTTTTGTAATAGTTGTGTTTTTCATTTGATTAATTGAAGAAGGAACAAGAAAGAAAATAGTGTTTATATGGTGGGGACGAAAAAAAGTATAGAGAGTTAAGTTTGCAGGTTTGTATTTTTTTTCTAAATTAAAAATTTAATATAAGGGCATTTGAGTAATTTTATATTTTATTTAAAAAAAAAATTATTTTGTCTTAGTGCGAAACTAGATTGCTAATGACGAAAGTAGATGATGTGACAATATTTTATTGGTTCTCTAACGTTAGGAATGACGAATCTTTTTCCGACGGTAGAAAAGCCCATCAATGATATTATTTCAAAACTAATGTCTCGAACAAAGTTCACATGTCCAAAACTGATTTCATTTTTTATAATTGACAGTGTGTGTGCTTGTATTTTTTAGAGTGTTGTTGAAAATGTTATACAATATATAAAACAACATATGACAGCAGAAACATAAAAACGCAGTGCAAAGGATTTCAAAATTTTGTATAGTCTGTAATCCAGACTATACGAACCTCATGGTTAAAAAATCACTATAACAAGTATACACACGAATCTCTTACAAGATCCTAAAAGGTGTAGTGAAAAATCACACACCAAAATCAATCTATTCAATCAAGTAACTAGTGATCTTATTCAACCTAAAACTTGATCTAATAAGATAAAAGCAATACTGATAGGAGAGATTGTATTCCCTCGACCACTACACATAGAATAACATCGACCCTCACACTCCTATAATTACAAACACTTGGTTTTTCACTCTGGGTTGTGTCTTGATGTTACTCTCTTAAGTTTGGAGTAGAACAAATGTGATTTCACTTTAACTCAAACTTGAATGTCGACCAATGCAGTCTATTTATAGACTTTCGGACCAACTGCATTGTCCTATCCACTTGGTGTGAACAGCCTTGAACTTCTCCTCCACTATCTCCATGATCTTGGTGTAACCACCCATGATCTTTCTATTCTCACTCCATCAGTGCAACCACTTGATAATTTCCGAGATTATCTTCAACCTGCAATGTAAGAAACATAGAGAAACACATCTATTAAACCGGAGTAAGTGTTAGGAGAAAGGGCAAATTTATGATGTGCATAATGTTGTCCAACATCTGGAAAAACATCCGTGCAACATCAACAAACTCTCCCAATTTGGCCTTTCTACTACAACACACCTGATGTTAAAAACAACATCCGAACTTGTGTCAGGAAAGAAACAAATAATAGTCATTCGAGAACAACTACTATTCAACAAAATTATAAATATAAACAAACGCAAGCACCAAGTACATCAGCAGTGTACTTAGGTCAAAGTATCCAACAGTATAAAGTAAATGACAGAAATATAAACCTATCAACTAGTTGTCCATTAACAGAGTTTAAAAAGTAAAGAGCATAAATAAAAGATTACAACACAGACTGGAAATATATAGAGAAATAAAGGGAAGGACTGGGCCAAGGAATGACTGCATCTCCATAATCTGCAAATGCTCCCCCATACTTCAAAATTCCCAGCTGTCTTGAATCTAATCACCAGTTATCAGCTCCATAAAGCTGATCAATGATAGAAATACTCTCTGGAGATAAATTCTCCCTGGTAGGTGTCACCAACACCTTATCATCAGTGTAATCAGGGCTATCATCAACTGGTTTAGCATCACCAGGTACTATTTGTTCAGCAGCAGCAGCAGCATCAGTATTGAGTACATCTTCCACAACATCCTCCACAGCCTCATTAACAACATCTTGTACAACATCCTCCACCTCTCTATCTTCAACATTATTCTGATCAGCAACAACATCAACATTATATTCAGCAGCATCTGATGCATCATCCTTCTCACCTGCCTGGCCAGATGAACCAGCTCCATCATCACCACCATCATCAGGACCATCATCAGGTGATCCTATTGGAGTAGAAAGCAGGTTTCACCAGAAGGTTTGCTGTTTAATCAAAGCATCTATGTTCTACTGGATGGAAGTAATCTGATCAGTAATGAAAGAATTTGTAAAATGAACAGAGGGTGTACCATTCTTTCTGATTACTGTATAAGGAATGTTGCCAACATGATGGGCAACATTTTCGGCTTGCGGTGCAGGATCTTCCAAGGGTAGATCAATAGTACGGTTTCCAGACCTCAGTACATGTGAGATACCAAAACTTGACATATACCCACTGATCCTCTCTCCTCTAGGTCTCTCAAACTCCAGTCTATCCAAGAGTTGACAGATCAAACTTGGATATGGCAGAATAGTTCCTTCAGAGTGTTTACCAGCATATGATACAATGTTGTCAAATATGATTTGACCCATTTTGAATTTGTTCAGGTGCACAATCTTGTACAACAAGAATGCCTGTTCCTTGGTTAACACAGTAGAATTCTTGGAAGGCAACCAATTAGAGACTAGCAGCTTATGCATCACAGAGTATAAAAATGTCAGTTTTGCAGCAGAAAATTGTAAAGTCCACACAGAATGTCTACCACCAGTGATGACAAACATCACTTCCCCAATGTTCAATTCTCCGGAATCATCTTCCACTTGTTTAGTCTTCAGAAAGATGTTTATAATTTTAGGGGTAATGGTAACAACATTGTATCTAAACCTTACTTTTCCATAGTTTGAAGACTGCTTATTCCCACAACTATTCTTAAGATTAGCATAAAATTCAGCAACCCAAGAAACATAATAAGGTTTGGCATATTGTAGAGCATGCAATAAAGATCTACTCTCAAGTTCAGGTGCACAATCTTGTACAGCAAGAATGCCTGTTCCTTGGTTAACACAGAAGAATTCTTGGAAGGCAACCAATTAGAGACTAGCAGCTTATGCATCACATAGTATAAAGAGGTCAGTTTTGCAGCAGAAAATTGTAAAGTCCACACAGAATGTCTACCACCAGTGATGACAGACATCACTTCCCCTATGTCCAATTCTCTCGGAATCATCTTCCACTTGTTTAGTCTTCAGAAAGATGTTTATAATTTTAGGGGTAATGGTAACAACATTGTATCTAAACCTTACTTTTCCATAGTTTGAAGACTGCTTATTCCCACAACTATTCTTAAGATTAGCATAAAATTCAGCAACCCAAGAAACATAGTAAGGTTTGGCATATTGTCAGAGTCAGATTTCATTACCTCATCAAAGATTTGATCAAGTTCATCATCAAACTCATTTTGTCCAGGTTCATTTTCTTCGGGTTCCTCTTCTTTAGGTTTCTCTTCTTTAGGTTCATCTTTTTCAGGTTCATCTTTCCTCAAGATCCTCAAATTTTGAGGATCAATGTCCAGTTTAATCGGATGATTCAAGAACATTTTGCAAAGAAAGATTCACAGGAGGATCATTTTTCTGTTTGGTTATCCTTTCCTTCTTAGCCAACAATTCTTGCATGGTTAAGTCATCATCTGAATCTTTTGGCTCAGCAATAGGAACATTTGGAGCAACCATTTTTTCATCAAAATTCTCAACGTGAATGGGATCATCAGAACCACCATCAGTTCTCTTAGGACGTTTCCCAGTATAATCAACCTTTTTCCCTAAGTTTCTTTGTGACATTCTTCTCTTTCCCCATCTACCAACACCTCTTCTGGGAGCCAATTGCTTCTTTCTTAGCCTAATGTTCTTCAATTTCTCCCCCATTCCTTCTGAATCAGAGGAGTTAGCAGATTTCATTTCAACATATCATTTTGTTTGATTTGGGTTTTGAAGGGTTTTTTGAAATGTGGTCGACAATAGGAGTTTCTGAGGGTATTTCTAGAGAAGGTTCTACATGAATTTCTGTGACTAAGGGTTTAGCAGAAAGATCAACAAAGTCATTAATGTTGACTTGTCTTTTGCCAACAAAAACATCAGGAAGAACAAGAAGATTTTTCTCGAGCATTTGTTCAATGATCAGTCGAACTAGAGATTGAGGAGTATCTTCAGGAAATTCGTACGGAGTGGGTTTTGGTACGGAAGAAGAAGATGATCCACCAACATTAGTGGAATCATAATCTGGATTTTGCGAAGCATTTCAGTGAGAAGGTTCAGAGGGTTTGAATTTTCTGGAGAGGAAGGTTTCGAGGGAGAAGGGTTTGCGTGAGTTTGTGAAGATTCGGGAGTGACCGATGGGTTTTGTTTTTCAGCCATTTTACCTCTTTTCTGTCCAATCAAATTAAAGCATAGGCAATTAAAATAATGAAATTAGAAAATATGAGGGAAAAGAAGCATATGACCGAGAAATATGAAATAATACAAGAACAACAACAAACCTCGAATCCAATATGCAGCAACAATGTTTTTCAGCTTTCAATATTAAACATCACAGATAAATCGAACTTAAGTAGAGAAGAAAAAATGGAGGTTATTACACACATCCACAAGAAAACCGAACATGAGTGGGAACAAAGGTAACCACCCACTATTTTGAAGTCATGTGATCGTGTGATGTGTAAGGCCCGCCAAAAACATTTTTGAAAACAGAAGACCATATCTTAAATTAAATAGACACAAATTAGTTCAAATAACTTGTTCAATCCACGAATTCAACTTATCCAGAACATTAAACGAATCATGTATGATAGATAAAGTTTGAATCACTTAAGGTTTCACAAAATGTCGGCACACATATATCTCAACACTCAATTTTGCATGAAATTCATCATCAAAGTGTTGCATATTTTGAATTTTTCTTTAAACACATGTTCACATTGATCCATCTTTTCAAAAGAGTGCATCGTAGTAGCGAGATCTGTGCCCCATAGTTACTCAATGGATTGTGAACAAACATGGATGTATATTTAATCACCTTTTGAAAAGAGAACATCGTAGTAGCGAGCTCCGTGTCCCATAGTTACTCAGTGATTACACATCTAAGTTGTGTTTTATTTTTAATGCATTTAAGAGATATATGTCCAGGACTCTGTATCTAAACCATGATTCAAACCATAAGATCAAAACACTATCATTTAAAGCTAAAAAATAAGCAAAACAACAGACAAACTTATTATCAGAACCACAATGTTGCTTCAAATGTTTGGAAACATTTGTCACAGCATCTAGTGTTTATTTTCAGATATAGCAAAGACCAAGAGATTGTTGGGAAATTAAGGGTGCCCGGATCTATTCGAGTTGAATTTAAATACATATTTAAATTAATCAATTAATTACTAACATGAATTATTCCTAATTCAATTCAACATAATAATTAATAAGCAAATTATATCATGCGAGCACGTATTTCACGTAAAACCTAAGCATGCGGAATCTAGGAATTACGTAAATACTAACCTTTCGTAGAGACAACCGCTGAGACGATGGATCTACCCAAAGTGCCTTCTCAAGTATGTCCCACGTCCACGAACGTAATCCGGTGGGAGGATTACCAACGAACGATTTTAATCTTTAAAAGGAGAAAGGAAATTTTTTGGCTACCACCTTTGTGAATTTCTAATTTTTTCAACACATGGAATTGCACTTGGGGATGAAAAACTCATCCCCTATTTATAATAATTGGGGTGGTCGATTTTTTCCCTAGGAATAAGATGGGAAAATCTTTTTCTTGATCTCCAAGAAATCTTGAATATATATAATATATTATTTTCTCCATAATTAAAATATTCCACAAAATATCCCACCTCCTTACATTATAGTAATTTTCAAAAATATCAAATAAATAGGGAAGAAATAAAATCTTTTTCCTTTCTTGAACTTATAGGATAAACTTGTATCTCAAGAATACTTATTCCACAAGATCTTTCCAAGAAAATCAAGAAAAAATCTTTTCTCTCTCCCATCTTATTTTTTTCGAAAATTTTAAGGAAAAATTGGGCCAAAATATTTTCTTCTCATTTTCATTAATTGGACTTTAGTTTGGGCTACTTGAGGGGCCTTTAGGAGAATTAAGATTGGACCTCCAATGGGCTATGAAGCTTTAATATTTAGCCAAAATAATATTCAAGCCCATTAATATTAATTTACTCCACTATAAAATTAATATTGAACTATCCATCTTAACCCACATTACGACTTCACAATAATATGGCTCCCGATTATTATTTCCCGTGTTTAAGATTATCTTAGTCCATTAATTAATTAAGTCACTGAACATACTTTATATAAATTAATATCTTTGTCCTCGAGTAAGATTAAACAAATTCAACATTATTATCCACAGAAATAAATTTCAAATTGCAAGATTTGGTATGATAAAGATTATTCCGAGCCCATCCAGCGAAGGGACAAATTGAGGTCTAATTCTTGTATATTATTCTTGAAGAATTTATCCTCATGTAGGTCCTTTCCTCGGGATGTAGTGTAAATCTTAACAATCGCCTGTAATTAACCTTTAATATTTTCCATCTGGGTTGTGAAGATACAAGGTATTAAAATCGGTATTGATTCTCAATTCCCATCATAAGTCAATAAATATAATGATTATTAAAATTTCATAACGATCCTGAAGAAAACCTTTAATCAAGAGCTTTTGTGAAAATGTCGAAGTTATTTTTCAAGAGAAATGAAATAAAGAACCATTGAGGTCTTATACTTATTGCTTAGTATATTCAAGATTCTTGGAGAATTTATCCTCATTATCAGGTCCTTTTCTAACCCATAATCATCAAACATCTTTTTAAGTCTTAGCGAGTTCGGGATTCATTTGTTGATTGTGAAACTAATTTTTTTCTTAATCCTTGAGATAAAGAGAAACATCCTCCAATACCGTCATCACAATCAGCCCTTACACTTCAACCTTTCATGATGTATCCTTTGAATCGTTCATTTCATATCTTATAATTCTTTTTCTGAGAATTGAGATTGTAGGAATTTATCTACTTACATAATATCGGGCCTACTAGAAGTTAAGTACAAAAGACTTCCAATTTGATCTTACGTAGGATCAATCAAGTCTTTACTCAACTTTTATGAACCAAATTAACAAACCAAACCTTTTGTAATTCTTACATATTTGTTTTGCCAAAAGAAAATACCATCTTTCATTCGAAATCTAGTTCTCAACCATGGACAATAAATATATATAACATTCATTCATATTTAATCAACATATATTTGAGCAACCATGATATCATTCTTGATTTTTAAATAATTTATTTCAATAAAATAAATAAGAAATTCTTGTTTTAGACCATATAAAACTTTCCTTAACTTGTAAACATGATCGGGAAATTCTAGATTTTCAAAACCTTTAGGTTGTTATACAAATACCATTTAAAAGCTTTAACATCCATTTTGCAAGTTAATGTTAATGAAACCCCAACAGAGATTTTCTATTAAGCAAGCGAGGAGCAAATGTTTCATCAAAAAAACCTTTCATAATCAAGAGCCTTTTTTCTACCAATATTACAGATTCATCGGTTTTTTTTGAAAAATGTTCCTATGACATTAAAGTTAGGTTTTTTTCAAAGAGAAATGTATTCTAATCGATTTTTTACAACTTCTTTTTCTTCTACAAGATCTTTATAGTTTTGATGAATTCTTATACTTATATGCTTAGTCAAAGAATGTTGCACATGATTCTTGGAAATATTGATAAGACTAGTATTATCACAATAAGCGGTCAAAATACCACTTTCTAACCCATAATCATCAAACATCTTTTTAAGTCTTTAGTTGAGTGCAAAGAACTTCCAAAGAAAGAACATATTGCTAAAGGATATCTAACTTTGATGTACATCGATGTAGATATCTTGATTGTGAAACACAATCAAATTTCTTACTATGCCAGAGATAATGTTGTTTCCCATGTAGAAACATCCTCCACTAGTACTTTTTTTTGATCATCATCACAATCACCGCCTAACTGCATCACTATAGCCAACTAAAAGAGCAATTAGTATCCTTTGAATACCAAATACCTAGATCACATAGTATGGTTTGAATGTGATTCATATCTTATAATTCTTTTACGTCAATTGAGATGTGATTCCTTAGATTAGAGTTTGATATCTCAAAGCACAAAAAAGAACCCAACCTAAGGACACTATACATAATATAAACAAAGGCCTACTAGAAGTTAGTTAAGTACAAAAGACTTCCAATCATTGATCTATACAAAGTAGGATCAACATCTTTTCCAATCAAGTCTTTACTCAACTTTTGAGTTGAACCCATAGGAGTTTTCATGGTTTTAGCACTTTCCAAACCAAACCTTTTCACTAGATTCTTAGCATATTTGTTTTGCCAAAAGAAAATACCATCTTTCATTTGTTTGATTTGAAGTCCTAAAAAGAAATCTAGTTCTCCAACCATGGACATTTCAAAGGTCATTTCTTTAACAAAACTTTTAAGCATATCATTACTAGTTGAACCAAATACAATATCATCAACATATATTTGAGCAACCATGATATCATTCTTAGAATTTTTAATGAACAAGGTTCTGTAAATGAATTATGCAGCATATTTTAATGTTTCACCTCTCAAAAATCCAAACTCAAGTAAGAAATCAGTAAGTCTACCATACCAAGCTCTAGGTGCTTGTTTTAGACCATATAAAACTTTCTTTAACTTGTAAACATGATCAGGAAATTCTAGATTTTCAAAACCTTTAGGTTGTTCAACGTAAGCTTCTCCATCCAGAATACCATTTAAGAAAACAGCTTTAACATCCATTTGATGCAAGTTAATGTTAATGAAACATGCAATAGCAAGAAGTAATCTAATAGATTCTATTCTAGCAACAGGAGCAAATGTTTCATCAAAGTCTATTCCTTCAATTTGAGTATAACCTTGAGCAACCAATCTATTGGCCTTGAATATGGGTAGATTTTCTCACAATATTACCAGATTCATATGGATTTTATTTTTGAAAATCCACTTTGTTCCTATGACATTAATATCGAAGATAATTAGGTTTAGGTACAAGTTGTCCAAACATCATTTCTTTCAAAGTGATTAAGCTCTTCATGCATAACATTTATCCAATTTTCATCATTAAGAGCTTCTTTAACATTCAGGTTTAGGCTCAATTGCGTGAATGATAATAACTCAAAAGTTAGGGTGATTGTATATGGATGACATGCAAACCGATCTTACAAGGTTATTGATATGAATACCCATTCTTCTTCTAGTTTGTACACCTGTGGTAGTTTTTATTTTCTCCAATGGGTTTCGATCGGATGGATGACTTTTTCATTATCTTTGTTTGAAGGAACCAATCTGATGGATGACTTTTGAATCTTTGTTTGAATCTTGTGATGAATTTTCAAGATTTGAACTTTTGGATAATGTTGAATCGGATGTTGAAGGAACATATGGATGATCAACATCCTTACTATCTTCAGTGTCATCAGTATCTTTGGATATTTCTATCAAATCTGATACATTGTCTTCAGCACTTTTTCCTGCAAGACTTGCAAGTTCATCAAATACCACATTAACATATTATTTTATTGTATCAGTTCTCAAGTTATAGATTCTATATGCCTTGATATTCTTAGAATATCCTAAGAAAAATCCTTTATCACTTTTTAAATCAAACTTATGCAACTGATCTCTATCATTCAAAATGTAACAAACACAACCAAACACATGAAAGTATTTCAAATTTGATTTCTTGTTATTCAGAATCTCATAGGGAGTACAATTACTACCAGAACGAATATAGACTATATTTACAATGTGACAAGCAGTATTTAAAGCTCCAGCCCAGAATTTTTTGGAAAGACTTTTTGAGGTTAGCATAACTCTTGCCATTTCTTGCAAAGTTCTATTCTTTCTTTCAGCAATCCCATTTTGTTGTGGAGTTTTAGGTGAGAAAAACTCTTGTAAAATACCTTCATTTTCACGGAAATTAGTAAACAAACTGTTTTCAAATTCTCTTCCATGATCAGACCTTATCCTACTGATCTTTAAACATAAAACAATTTTAAACCTTTTGTAAAGAATTTTAAACTCAGAAAAAGTATCAGATTTTTCTTTCAGAAATATAATTCAAGTATATCTAGAAAAATCATCTACAAGAACATAAGAATACCTCTTTCCACTTAAACTTTCAGTTTCCATAGGACCCATTAGATCCATATGAATCAATTCACAACACCTGTTTGTTGTACATGTTGACAACATTTGATGTGTTGTCCTTACTTGCTTACCTTTCTGGCATGGTCCACAAACTTTTCATTTTTCAAAGTTAAGATCAGGTAAACCAACAACAGCACCTAGTTTATGCAATCTCTGAATACTTCTGTAATTAGCATGACCAAGTTTTTGATGCCACAAAATAATATCATCTGCTTTAGCACTTTTACAAGCATGATTTGAACCAATCAAATAACAATTATCAGCAGATCTATTGCCAGTCATTAAGCATTCATCATTCTTCTCAAACACATAACATGAATTCTTGTAAAATTTCACATGTAAATCATCATCACATAACTAACTAATACTACTCAGATTAGCAAGTAAACCTTTTACATGTAACACATTTGTCAACTTTGGAAAACCAGAAACATTCAATGTTCCTTTACCAACAACTTTACCTTTTGAACCACCACCATAGGTAACATGACCACCATTGTATGATGTATAATTAGTCAGATGTTTGACTTGACCAGTCATGTGTCTAGAACAACCACTATCAAAATACCAAGATCTGGGAACACATGCTTTCAAAGATGTATACACAACATTACAAGACATGTTCTCATGAATCAACTTTTTAGTGTTGTTAACCTGTTTTATGGGATGTTCAATTTTATCAGGTAAAAATATTCCAGCTTTTAAGCCTCTTCTTAACTTAGAACAATATGGACGAATGTGACCTACTCCAGCACAATAAAAACAGATATACTCTTTAAACAAACCATCAGATTTCTTTTGTTTACCTTTCAAAGATTTTGGAAAAGAAGTTCCAGCTTTTACAAAAGAAATAGATTCACAGGATATAGGAGTATTCTCAAAAGATTTCTCAAAACCAAGTCCAGCATTACCATGTCTACCAATCATCAATACATCATTCAACTCAGTAGTGCTAGCAGAAAACTTTTTAAAGCTAAGAATAGTGCACTTAAGTTCATCTTTCAATGCAGAAATTTCCACATCTTTTCTAGTTAAAAGAACTTCAAGCTTAACAAGATTTTCTTTCAAATCTGAATTTTCTAAAGATAAAGAACTCAACACCTGGTTTTGCGTTTCTAAATCAGATTTAAACTTCAGATATTCAGAGTTACAATCAGCAGAACTTGATGTTTCAGCATTCAGAATAGTTCCAGCAAAACAGTTAATTTCAGAATCATTTTTACTGAATGTTATTTCAGATGTTGTGATAACATCTGAATCTGCTTCAGACCAATAATCATCGAGATCATCATCAAATGTATCATCATAAACTATTCTAGCAGACATAACACTTAGTTCACATTTATCAGCATCAGTTTCATCATCAGAATCATCACTTAAAGTGGCATTAAAGTTCATCTTCTTCCTAAGCAAAGTATTAGCACATTCATTAGCATAATGGCCATATCCAGAACATGCATCACATTTAACCTTTTTTCTGTACTCAGGATCATATTTGAACTTGTTATCCTTTGTAAATTGTCTAGGTTGATTGAAACAGGAAGACTGACTTGGAACAAGCTTTTTATCAGAGGGAGAAGAGTTTTGATTAAACTTATCCTTTGATTGAAATTGATCATTTGGTCTTCTGAACTTTCCTTTTAGATAAGATTTGAATTGCTTAGTGATAAAAGCAAACTGTTCAGAAACATTTTCATCACATAAATCAGAAATATCATCATTAGAGTCAACTTCAGTCACATAGGATGTTTACCAACATTATCAGAAGTTTCACCTCTAAAAGCAAGTACTTTCTTGTCTTTATCTTTCTCATGTTTACCATCATCTAACATATTTGAGTTTATCTCATAAGTTTTCAAAATACTGATCAACTTATTTTGACTCAATAAATCTGTGTTTTTAGCCTCTTCTATTGCACATATTTTAGCATCAAATCGTTTAGGAACAGTTCTAAGTATTTTATTGACTATCCGAGTGTTGGAAATTGGATCACCAAGTGAGTGTGACTCATTAGCAATCTCACTTATCCTTTCATTGTACGATGAAATGCTTTCATCATCCTTCATCTTCAAGTTTTCAAACTTGGTTCCCAACATTCTGAGTCTAGTCCTTCGAACACTTTCTGATCCTTCACAATGTTCCTGCAATATTTTCCTTGCATCCTTAGAAGAAACACAGTTAGATATCAGTTTAAACATAGAAACATCAGTGGCAGTAAATATAGCATTAAGAGCTTTAGAATTGAAATTGGCCGATGTGCATTCATCATTTGACCAATCAATCTTCTTTTTGACTTTTGATTCTCCATCTCTATCATCAATTGTTCTTGGTTACGTCATGCTCTCTCATCAATAGACTTAATGTACATGCGCATTTTAGGTTTCCAATATGGGTAATTTGATCCATCCAAAATTGGAGGTTTTTAAAGAAGGAGTCAGTGGATAATCCATTGCAAAAACACACTTTAAACAGGACCTTTAACTTAGTGTATCAAGTTTATGGCTCTGGCGCCAACTGACAGTGTGTGTGCGTGTATTTTTCTGAGTGTTGTTGAAAATGTTATACAACATATAAAACAACATATGACAGCAGAAGCATAAAAACGCAGTGCAAAAGATTTCAAAATTTTGTATAGTCTGTAATCCAGACTATACGAACCTCATGGTTAAAAACATCACTATAACAAGTAGTGAGATACACACGAATCTCTTACAAGATCCTAAAAGGTGTAGTGAAAAACTACACACCAAAATCAATCTATTCAATCAAGTAACTAGTGATCTTATTCAACCTAAAACTTGATCTAATAAGATAAAATCAATACTGATAGGAGAGATTGTATTCCCTCGACCAGTACACATAGAATAACATCGACCCTCACACTCCTAGAATTACAAACACTTGATTTTTCACTCTTGGTTGTGTCTTGTATGTTACTCTCTTAAGTTTGGAGTAGAACAAATGGGATTTCACTTTAACTCAAACTTGAATGTCGACCAATGCAGTCTAATTATAGACTTTCGGACCAACTGCATTGTCCTATTCACTTGGTGTGAACAACCTTGAACTTCTCTCCACTATCTCCATGATCTTGGTGTAACCACCCATGATCTTTCTATTCTCACTCCATCAGTGCAACCGCTTGATAATTTCCGAGATTATCTTCAACCTGCAATGTAAGAAACATAGAGAAACACATCTATTAAACCGGAGTTAGTGTTAGGAGAAAGAACAAATTTATGATGTTGTGCAGAATGTTGTCCAACATCTGGAACAACATCCGTGCAACATCAACAATAATATTAAAAAAAATTATTTTATTAGTTATTGATTTATTATTATTGACAATGTTCGCGGCACTCAAGATAATTATGATAAAGAGCGATAGGTGGTCTGTAACAATAATAACAACTCTCTCTTCGAATTATAAGTGATCTACGTCCACGAAGAGGTGGTGGTGGACATGCCTCAAGTGTACAATCCACATTTCCAACCTTGATTGTTTTCAAATAGATCGAAGCAAAAATTAAAAAAATAAATTATCAAAATAACAAATAGAGTAAAAATTAATGTGATATTGTAAATTAATAACATTCAACATTGACGAAGTGAAATAGTTCAAGTGGTTAGAGCACCACTACCTATGCGTGAGATCATGAATTCGAGTCATCATTTGCCCAATAAAAATAAATAAAAAATAACTTCCAACATTTCAATTTACAAGTGCCCTTAGTCAAATCTGTATTAATTCAATGGCTTGGAGAAACTCATATTTCACTATATATATTGTCTTCAATTCCATCAATACGAATAATGTGTCAATAATAAATTTAAGATGCTACAATACAAATACAAATACAAAATAATAATAGTAAAATGGATTTTTCAAAATGAACATATGAGGACCCGCTTGGTTGGGGTAATGGAAGTGGGTAATGAGAATCATTTCTATTGATGTTGCTTGATAGTGTTGATACACAAGTAATGAGAATAGAAGTGGACAATTGATTACCCCCACCCACTATCAACTCATCTCACATGATTTCCATTGTTGATGTTTTAACCAAGCAATAACAATGCAATCAATAACCCTTAGTGATTGACCCCTCAACGATATTCATTACCATTGCCATTTATCCTACATGCTCAACTGTTTCAAAATCTGTTCACTTTCCATTATTCATACACGGCCAACAGCCACCCCCTACGGTCCTGCGTTCTCGCCTTCTTTGTTGTGTTGTACACCGCAACGACTCATTCAAAGGTTAGTGCTTTTTCGGTTCTCAAATTGGTCTTTGCTACATATTTTTCACTCAATTTTCCTTTTCAATTTCTATTCCTCCGAAATTGAAATTGGAACGGTGTTTATTGCGTTAATTTCTTCTAATTCAATTAAATTTTCTTCTGTTTCTTAACGCAGACGCTAATCTATGGCCGCAAATTGCAATTTCGTCAACGCAAATCCGCTTGCAGAACCACTCCCCTCCTTATATTTCATGCCGCATCCCGCCTACATTATTCCAGCACCTCATATTGCAGTAATCGACGATCGCACAATATAGCACAAAGGTATGTGTTTCCTTAATTTGAGTGCCTTCTATTATTTCCTAATAAGAAAGTTTTAATTCTTCTAGGTTAATATCTATTGATTTTTTTAAAAGAGCAGTTAATTTTTTTAGGCAAAACATATATTTATTCATAAACAGTTACACATTAGTTTTGCATTTCTATTGCTCATAATTTATTTCGTTATGGCATCTCAATTCTCCTCATTAGATGTTCTTACGCCTAACAAAGAAACATGGAGTTTGAGAGTCAAAGTGCCCGTTTTTTGGATGATTTTTTTAAAAGATGATACAAAACAAAACTGTTTCTTTGAAACGATACAGACTGATGAAAAAAATAAGATTCAATATTAATTTTTAATTTATGAATAACCTATGCTCATGAAGATGATGGAATAATCTTTTTCTCCTTATGATTTTTACATTTGTTGATTGGAGTTTTCTAATTCTTAATGTTTATCTTTAGTGGACGTACCTTGCTCATATACTTCCCTGTTTTGTATAAATTCTGTTTATATATGCAGACGCGCGACTGTATAGCATTTTAACTAGAATCGTGAGATTTGAGCAACATATGAGCATCTGAAAATCCGTTTCTAATATTTTGAATCTCTGGTACTTTTTTTTATCAGTTTTCTACTGTTTTTTTTATATGTCCCCCCAAATCCTAATTACGATTGTATAAGATTTTGATTGATCAGTATTGTTGTAATATTATGCTTCATTTTCATAGTAAGGTTATATCAGAATTTGTATTTACAAAAGATGTCATGCTTCATTTAGTTATAAATATAAATCTCCAGTTACAATTGTTTTCCAACTTAATAAGCTTTGTCTAATATTTTCCAACAATTGTTTCATTTAATTGCAAAAGATATCATGTCTCCTTATTAGTATTGAGGTAAGTTTATAAGATGATTATTTGTGGTATTGAGATAATGTAGTGATGGGTAAAGGTTATTTAAAATAAAATATTTGCAATGCTAAAGGCTTGCCATGCCTTTTTGGTGAAAATTTGTCTTCACTTCGAATAACTTGCCATGATCTTACAACTTTGCAGATTTGCTCTTTAAACTTGAGGAAACAGGTTCAAACTTCATTATGTCTGTATATCCAACTTCATTAAGGTTGGATATTGGTAATGGATTTCAGGCATGTTTCGAAGAACACTTATTCCATGCATTTTATCATTTTTGTTGTGCATATCTATCCAAAATTGTTTCTCCTATATTTACTATTTTGTTATTTAGCTCTCTGTTGTATCTCTGTTGTAAAGCTCTTTGCCAGTATTCTAAATTTCTCACCTAGCCTCAGTTGGTGAGAATAATTTCGACTGTTGTGTGACAAATGGTTGTACCATCAGGTCTTTCGAGCAGTGAATGTGTTCTCTTATCATTGATACCATGACACAATCTGTTTTATCTCTTCTTTAGATAATGTTCAAGCCACAAGAGAAAGTTATCACAAAGTTTATGTTTTAGTTATCACTGATATTTAGTTACATTAACTTTTTGCCTGATAAAAAAAAATAAAAATTTAGTTACATTAACTTGCTATTAGTTTATTGCAGATACTACAATTGGGCGCAAGCTGTAGACCTGTATTGCTCACTGATTAGTGATATTCTACACACTTGTGATGAATCCACACAGAGGTTAAGGACAATCACTTTCACATGTGGGCCTATTGTTGAAGAAACCTGTTTTTAGTTACAGTTAATTGTATGTTGTTATTTCATGGAGTGAACAATCTAAAAGGACTTAAGATTTTAATTTGTGACCAAGATGGTGAGAATAATAAGTCAATGAAAAATGTTGTGTACAAAGAAGTATTTCAAAATCTGTAACTTTGGTCTATTTATGTAAATTGCGTTTAGTTTTGTACACATATTTGTTCTAAATTATATAAGCCAAGTATTTCTTTAAGTGTTTTTTTTTATTGTCAAATTTTAGATTTAATCAATTATTGAATTTTATTTAGTCTTGATATATTCAATTTTTTATTTACAACATGATAATATTAACAAAAATAAAATTAAAAAATTCTTGATCCGTGCATAGCACGGGTGAAATACTAGTTAAATTAAATTACCTAATGATTAGTCATTAGAGCTTCCAAAATTATAAAGGGGATAATTTTTTTATTTGATAATAACTAATTCAAAAATGTTTAATAATTAGAGCTTCTAAAATGGAGTATCAAACCTTTCCAAAAAAAATAAAATAAAAAATTGAGTATCAAATATTGGAGATTCTTATAATTCATTTAGGTAAACTCTTGTATGCACTAAGTGAACCGTACAATCCACATGCATTTTTGATTAAATTCAACTTGTTTTCTTAAAACGTTTAATTTGTTTACACTTAACAAGTTGAACATTTCATTAAGATCCAAAGTCGCACCGCGTGCAACTATTTTTTCATATTAGGTTATTATGCGGTCAAATTATAAACAAATTACATCTTTAAGTATAATAAATTGCATTGTTTTAAAAAATATTTATGAGTGCGTGATGCACCTAGATGTATACAAGAGTTAGCCTTAATATTTAAAGATTGTGATTTTCATTACTCATTTCATTCCACAAAAATAGATTTTTTTTTTCAGTTTGTCCCGCAAATTATTATATTAATAGTTATATTATAAAAGTCAAAGGAAAATAAATGAGACAAAGAGAGAGTTGGGCCCTAAAATGACCCAAAAATAAAAATGTGTCATTAGTCCAAAAGTGTCAAGCGGCTAAATCAACCAAGGTATGATTGTATCTCAACTACCAAATAGGTCTAGCACTATGATCTATCTAGTATGTAAAAGAGACTAAGACTCAACATGTAGTCATCCTGTGTCGATATTCTGTGTTGCTAACTCCATCTTTACAGCAACATGAGATGTGTTATCATCTAGAATGTATTGACTTAAATTCCAAGACCTTTTTCTTTGGCAGCCTCTATCTTCTTTTATTTTAAATCAATATATAATTATATTCCAAATTAATATATAGGCACTTGTAATTATTTGGGAAACAAGTATGCATAATGGTAAAATGAAAAAGAATAAAGCAACAAGTTTAATGTTCTAACCACAATAATTTTTTGCAAAAATTTGTGTGACTCGTTTTACGGAGAGATGGTCCACAAATTAATACAAATTAACATTTAATTTTTTCAATGTGTCAAAACGTCATTCTTAGACAAACTTATATGAAATGTTTCACTGATCTAGTATTCATGAGATATGACCCCGCGGGTTAGAATTAACACAGAGCAAAAAATTCGCGGATCCTGTGCAGGTCGAATCGGGTCAATTATATATTTCCTAAAAAATTGCACAAAGATAGAACAACAAAATTTGAAACATGACCCGTTGGTCACAAGGAGAAGACATAAACACAGAGAGAAAAATTTACAAATTCTGGATGGATCGAATTGGGTCAAACACATTTTTCTATAAAATCTGCTCAAGAGCAAAACAACAAAATTCGCTCCAAAATCTGTGTTACTATAAGTGCACACAAAGTACATGAATATGTTACTGCAATGACAAATAACACATACTTGTTTTTCTGTATATATATATATATATGATTGTAAGATAATGAAATTTATTTTACTATATTGTCAAAATGTGTTACTGTGAAGAGAAATATGTGTTACTGTACAAATAAAATGACACTTCCTCTATTTTTATTCTTCTCCTTTTAATTTGTGCCCAACTGTAATAAATAAAGACCCATTCTTCTTCCTTGGTTGGAGGGATGTATGCTGGTGGGGTCCACGTCGGCCGATCTTTCTATAAATTTGTATTTTGATATTTTATTTCTACAACAGAATGTAAATATTGTTAAGCGTTGAATATTATTTTATTTTATTTAATTTCATATTGCTTCTAAAAGAAATTTTACTCATATTTAAACTCTGGTGCCAAAACATTTCCATACTATTTTTTCAGCAAATGAACTCACCTCAACATGTGCAGATTCACAAAACCAAAGTTGAGCCAACAACGCATTATATGAATTGGGCCAACAAAGCATCAAAATAATATGTTGCAATTAAAATTAAGTTAGTATAAATTTAGGATTGTGGTATTTCAAAATTAATTAATATGAATCAAAGATATTTATTTCAAAAATTAAAATATAAATTATCAAAAACAACAACAATTAATTAATGTGATTTTATAAATTAGTAACATCCAACATTACAAGTGCCCTTAGTCAAATCTTTATTATCTCAATTGGTTGGAGGAACTCATATTTCATTATATATATTGTTCAATTCCATCACGATATGTGTATTTTTAGTATGAAACATTATTTATAAATAATGTGTGTAAAGTACATTGAAGCACAACCATCAATTGAACTAGAGATTCAGATGTGTTCTCAACAAGTATGATATGTAAAATAGATATATAATAAGAGAGATCGCAAATAATATATATAAGGTGCTACAATACGAATACAAAATAATAATAGTAAAATGGATTTTTTTTAAAATGAACATATGAATTTAACACACTTACATTGATGAGGTACAAAAAGGGCAGCAAAACACATAGCAAAAACCAGGAAATGAGAAAGGTTGAAAGAAGCCATTTCAATGAAAAAAATGATAAACAACTTTTGGAATGGATAAAATTTGCGCATATATATAGACTTTCAATAGTTAAATTGTAATCAATGACTCCCGATTTTGACCTGCTAATGAGTGCAATATCAGTCTTTTCCTTTTTCTCTAATTTTTTCCTTTCATAATCTTAAAATAAACGTTGTGATTTTGAAAATAAAACAACAAATAATATTCTAAATATAGAACATTGGATTATTAAATTAAATTACCTAATGATTAGTCATTAGAGCTTCCAAATTATAAAGGGGTCAAAATTTTTATTTGATAATATTAATTCAAAAATTTTAATAGTTAGAGCGTCCAAAATTTCAAATATTGGAGATTCTTATAATTAATTTTGGCAAAATCTTTTATGCACCTAGTGCACTGTGCAATTCAAGTGCATTTTTTAACGTTTCAGTGTAAATAAGTTGAATATTTTAAAAAAATAAATTGCACAATTCAAAAAATGCACTTGAGTTGTACGGTGCACCTGATGCATAAGAGACATATTCATTAATTTTACAACACGTCCATTTTAATATTGTCTCATGAAGTACAACGAAGAGAAAAATATAATTCTTTTAAAAAATATATATATTACATTAAAGTTTAAAAGAAAGTTACCTTTTAAGAGTATCATTTTTATACATCAATTACATAATGAGACTGCACATAACTAATATTTTTTATTAAATGCAAATAATATTTTTTAGAATTTCCTGATTTGAATGGTTTACGTAAGTGTATTGGTTGTGGAGTCTGTAGGATTTTTTTAGACTTTTAAAGTCTGGGGGTATTCAATACGGATTTTCAAAAGTCTTTAAAAATCCTGAGGTATTCAATACGGATTTTAAAAAGTCTTAAAAAATCTTTAGATATTCAACAGTTTATGGATTTTAATACTCTATGGATTTTCTTTGATTCTCTTTCAAAAATATAAATAGATTTCACTCTCTAAAATCTCTTCTAACAATTAAAGATTTCTTCGTATTCACTCAGAGAACTTTGAAGACGAAAGGTTAGAAGAAAAAAACCTTCGTGTTCTCCTGCCATCGCCTCCGCCACCTCAAGGTATCATCCATCTTTGAACGTCAAATTCGAAATACCAGTTTTAAAAAGCACATTTTTTACATTCTTATTATTCAACTGGTGCTACTCGCTACACTTTTAAGCAAGAAAAGTCCTTTTTTTAGTTGAAATTTATCATTCATTTTCTACCCTTACTAGAAAGACAGTTTATCCAAGATTTGTATTGCGTCTTTGGTATTGTCTTGAGATTTATGTGTCTGGGTGTCTTATTTATGATACTGCTATATATGCACAAATCATGAGCAATTTGAAATTTTAGGTGATTCAATTGCCGTGCCTTGTTATTTGCAGTGGAAGCATTTGACAATTAGGAAATCTTGGTGAAAACAGTTGATAGGATAACCCTAGAAGGATGATCATGACCCAAAATTTTCACAGAACTAGATTATTTAAAAAGATCGTGTAATAGTTTTTAAAAAGATTATTTAAAAAGACTGTGTATTAGTTCCAAAGCCCGAATCTATGAAAATTCATATAAATCAATAAAAAAAATGTATTCCACAATCCTGTCAAGTCTATGAAAATCTATGTAAATCAATAAAAAAAACCAGTCAAACTCTGCATGGAGTCTATGAATTTTCTAAATTCACAAACTTTTTAAAGTCTAAAAAAAATCCAATAAAATCTCAACTGAATCATCCTCAATCATCCTCAATCATAGATAAAGCATCCTCAATCATCCTCAATCATCTACCAATTTCTTCTACATTTAGACGTCAAGGTTGTTCTAAATCATGAATTAGGATTTGATAGAATTAGTTGGTAATTTATGGTGAAGGTACTAACTATTTTTTTGAAATAGACATGTGTATATTGATTAAAAAAGATGTGTGTATAAATTGGGTGGGCGTACTTGCAGTAAAAAAAAAAGGATGCAAAATACACAGAGCATAAAAATATGAATGAAGCCCAAAAATTCCCACTACGATTAAGATAAAGCCAAGCCCAATATTGATGAGTTTTAGGCCTAAATAAATCATTAGGGAAATATAATTTGTGGTGGGCCGCATTCCATTTAGATTAGACCCAACTGGAATTTTTCTTTCATTTTTGGGAATTTCATATCTTCATTTTAATTTTATATGATTTTTTTATTCAAATAGCAAAGTAAACATGTGAAAATTTATTTGCAAAACTTTTACCATCGATTGTTCTCATGTTGATATAAATCTAAGTGTATATGATATTTCCTTTAAACCTAAGTTCACTTTTCGTATAATTGTTATACCTGCGAAGTGTCATTAGTATTTACCACAGTGATATATCGTGAAAGAAAAAAAGAGTTAACGTGAACTCAAGTTGATATAATTTTTTGCCTAAATCTTATTCATTTTTAATTAATATAGTGTAAATTGCCAATTAGCTTAGATCCAATGATATGTATGATCCCAATGAGTGTGTTATGAAGCTCAATATCACAATAAATTATTTGCACCACATGCTATAGTGAATTTCAAAATTAGACTTCATATTATTACACTATATATTAATAGGTAACTTTTTGTAGTGAAAAATAAAATATGACGCTTAATGAATTCAACGGTCTTCCTAGATGTTAGGGAAATTAAATAAACGAATTAATTCTACACCTCTTTATAAGTTTAAACTTTTAGATGAGACGGAATTCTTTCATGCTATCAGAGCCTTCAGACTCACGTCCACGTTCTGTGTTCGATTCCCACTTAAAGCAACTCCACCCATATTAAATTGTCCCCACGAAGTTCGTACTTTTAGATGAGACGAAATTCTTTCACTAGAGATTTAATTAATTCCAATCTATATATATATATATATAAAAGCAGAAACCACCCCAAATTTGGAAACCATTGAATTTTCCCGCAAAAAATAATTGCCAAAATTAGGAAACTAATATTTGGAAAAAAAACTAATAAATAATAATAGATTGAGAAAAATCTTTGAGAATATTTAGAAAAAATATTAACAAATAATAATGGATTGAGAGAAATCTTTGAAATAAATATCAATAAATAATAATGATGAGAAACTCTCCATATAAAAAATATACACAAATCATGACCAAATATAGCAGAAATTGGCCCAAATTTGGAAACCATTAGATTTTCCCGCAAAAAATAATTGCTAAATTGAGAAACTAATATTTGAAAAAAATATTAACAAATAATAATGGATTGAGAAAAATCTTTGAAATAAATATCAATAAATAATAATAATGGAAAACTCTCCATATAAAAAATACACGCAAATCATGATCAAATCTATTAATTTATCAAAATATCTTGCATTAGATTTCTTCCAAATTTATTACTATTATTTTTCTATAAGACTCATATAAATCAATTCATACATCTATTCGAACTTTCAGAATTTGAGGAGAAACACACGCATTGCCCCCAAATAATTTACGCGCAAATCATCAATAATAATAAGTCTTAAACTCTAGACAAAATTTACAAAAAATCCTAAACCCAAAAGGAGATAGCAAGAGAACAGTACTTTGGATTCGAGATTGCCAATGTAAAAGGTGGCGTCTTGGTTAATTTGAAAATCATTGAATTTTTCAGTAAAAAATAATTGTTAAATTAAAAAATGAATATTTAGAAAAAAATTAAAAAATAATAATAGATTAAGAAAAGTCATTGAAAATATTTGGAAAAAATATTAACAAATAATAATATTGAATTGAGAAAAATCTTTAAAATAAATATCAATAAATAATAATGATTGGAAACTTTCCATATATAAAATATACACAAATCATGATCAAATATAACAGAAATCGACCCAAATTTGGAAACCATTGGATTTTCCCATAAAAATATTGCTAAATTGGGAAACGAATATTTAAAAAAAATATTAACAAATATTAATGGATTGAGAAAAAACTTTGAAATAAATAATAATGATGGGATACTCTCCATATAAAAAATATATACAAATCATGATCAGATCTATTGATTTCTCAAAAAACCTTACATTAGATTTCATCCAAATTTATTATTATTTTTCTATGAGGTTCATGCAAATAAATTCATACATATTATTTTAGGAAACTCTCCAATAAAAAATATACACAATTCGAACTTTTTATCCAATTAGAAATTGGTTAAATATATCATACATACGACTACTATTGTCCCTAAAAAAATATATGGACTTCCTATATTATTTTGGAAGATCTCCATATCAATTTTTTTGGTATTATAATATATTTAAAATAAAATTATGATCAAATCTATATATCTCAAATAAAAAAAAACTATGATCAAATTTAAATATATATATATCGGGAAAAATCTTTGGAATAAATATTAACAAATTATAATGAATCGAGAAAAATCTTTGAAAAAAAATATGTAGAATATTTCCATTACACTAATGTTAAATTGGGACAAACTCTAATATTAAATTGAGAAACAAAAAATTTAAATAAATATTAATAAATTATAATCAATTGGGAAAAATCTTTAGAATAAATATATATGGAATAAATATTAACAAGTTATAATGGATTGGGAAAAATCTTTGAAAAAAATATGTAGAATATTTTCACAAACACTAATATTAAATTGGGAACAAATCTTTGAAATATGGGAAAAATCTTGTGAATAGATATATATGAAATAAATATTAACAAATTATAACAGATTAGGAAATACTCCCTCCGTCGCGCCTTAATAACGTGCACAATTTTCTTTTTGATCAGTCCAGCAATAACGTGCTTATTTCCTAAAATGGCAAAACACTCAAAACTTACACTCTCACAATATCATTATAATTAATTTAAATAATACCAATAAAACAAGTTTTCTTAGTTTCTGTACCCGGAGAGGAGTCCAAGTTATCCCGGGACGGAGGGAGTACTTTTGAAAAAAATGTGTAGAATATTTCATTTTAAATATAATCTCAACCCTATATTTAAACATTTAAACAAAAATAAAGAATCTCAACCTTAAATTTTAAATTCTAAGTTCCATAAATTTAAATTTTATAAGCGTTATTTATCTTGAAAAAAGAATTTTTTTCTTTAATTTCAACAATGATATAGAAAGTTTAAATTAAAAAAAGATACATTGATCAAAATCAAGATTGAGAAAGACATTTGAATACAGAAAAGAGATTAATATATCATAACCGTGCATCGCACGGGTTCAAATACTAGTAATAATTAAAGAACTGTGATATGTAACAAACATATCACAAAATCTGTGGGTTGCTATGAACTATTTTTGTGATGGAGATTTTGATTAAAACTACATTAATAATACCAATTATTATCATTTTCATACAACAAGGACCAATGAAAGCTGACTGGATTTAATTCGTCCATTCTTGCTAGTAAGTTAAAACAGAGCTTAGTCATTGAAAAGCATTTATCTTTTTTAAACTGTAATTAGACATTGATCAGGCAAATATTTCCAGATAGTCCAGAATTTTGTTGTATGTGTTTGTAATGCTGCATTGTTGCCTAAAAAGAGAAGGCAAAAATATGTGATTTTATTTGATACCATCATTATGATCTACAGTACGCTTGTATGAATATTATTATTGTCATTTTAGGATGACAACTAATTAATTAAGTGTATTTAGTATACCAAATTAAAATTTCTTCATTATACATTTTTGCATGTTTTCTCATTTAAAAAAAAAATTTATCCTATGAAATTTTAAAATCCAAGAATCTTAAAAATAAGCTCATTTTCTCGAGATGTGTTTATGTTTTTAAATATGAAAATGGAAAATTAAAGTCATATTGATTATGCCATTAATATCTCCAAATATTGATAAATAAAATTAAGGGAGCAATCAAGGTGACTAGATTGATTTATTTCTGATCTGTTGCTTTCTTATTCTGTCACTACCGGACAAAAGAATTTGGCGCCATTTATTTCTCATGGTAAAAATTTATGTGCACTTGTTGCCCAGCAGAACTGTTACACTTTTAATGAAATCTTGGCTCATACTTTACTGGATCATAGCAGAATTATTCACAATAAAATATGGAAAAATATAGAACTATTAATTATTGGTCCAGGCAGGGACGGATCCAGAATATAGTATTGGGGTAGGTTGAAAAGTAAATACAACGAATTAAAATTCATACATACCAAAATATTTTGATGTTCACATAAGTTGTGCCCTACGAGGCTTCAAAGCATAAAATTCATCAATGATTGAATCTATATCTATATCTTTAACAAAGTCCCTCTCGATAAAAAAGCATTAGCGAATCTCCAAGTAAATCATCTCCCATCTTATTACGAAGTGCAATCTTCACATGCTTCATTGCAGAAAATGCTCGCTCAGTTGTAGCAGTAGAAACAGACAATGTCAAAATTAGATGAATTAGTCTAGTTAACATAACGTAGGGCTCCGACCTTCCACTCTCGTTAAGTAGTTGACTCAACTCAACAAGTGTAGAAACTCGAAACTTTTGCAGCACCAACACATCATCCTTATAATGTCTCAACTCATACTTTAATGCAACAATATCTTGATCATTGAAATCTTCAGGATAAAATTTCCTTGCAAGCTTGCAGATATCATCACTATTGAATGATTCAAAACAATTCTTAGGATCTAAGGCAACACTGAGAGAAAGCAATTCAATAGACACATCATTAAATCTTGTATTCAACTCCATCAAGATGTAATCTATTGCTCCATTGAAAACATCAAAATGATAATGATGTTCAACTGTAGCTTGCCCACGAGAACGACCAACCTTATACGGAGAATCCAAATCGGGGACATCAATGAAACTTGTCAAACCATTTCTTCTGAAAACTACGATTTTGATTGCAAATCTTTGTAACAGGATACACATCCATTTTCAGTTGAAAAGGCCCAACTTTCAGATATGCACGTCTTATATCATCTCGTGCATTAACAGAATATTCCCACAATTGCTTTCTTTTTCCCGGATCACGCTCAAAACATACATCTAATTGAGAATCTGGAATTGGGGGATTTTGCTCTATAGGTGTTGAAGGAGATTGATTTGTTTGACTCCCTGTGGCCGTGGGCGTAGGTTCTGAGCTACCTTCAGGTCCTTCACTATCTTGACGATCACGTTTCTTAAAGAAAGATGATATAAGCCTTATTTTTTTCTTAAATAACATGCCCAAAAGCCCTGCAATGTATTGTGGGACGGAGAGAGTATAACTTATAAATATGATCCGGTTTTACTATGAACAAATTTGAGGAGACTTTCACCTTATATAATATGCATGTGTGACTAGGCTAAGTCTTAAATGCACTAAGTGCACCATGTACTCGATAGTGTATTTTAAAATCATACAATTTGTTTACACTGAATCGTGCAATTATTGATACGGGAAACAAATTGCCATGCTTCAGTTTAAACACGTCATATATTTCAGTGCAATAAGTTGCATAATTTTAAAATACACTATGAAGTGCACGGTGCACATGAGATCCACCCACGTGATTATCATACATATGCATGTTTTATAATTAGCAAACATGCATAACTACGCTTATGTGATCGCTCCCTCAAAATCTGTGATTACCATACATATGCATGTTATATAATTAGCAAACATGTAAAACTACGCTTATTTGTTCCCTCCCTCAAAATCAAATTAAATCGAACATTTTACCAATTATACCTAATTTGTAATTATAAATATTATTTCAACACAAAAAAGAAATCAAATAAAGGATATAGTGCAAAGGTCTCTAAATTTCTCTATCAACAATGGAGCAACTCCGGAAATTTATTTTATTATAAGGCGAACAACATTGCGCTCAATGACGGACGTACGTTGCCTGTGATGGGGGGGCACGTGCCCCCACAAGAGTTTTGATTTTAAGTAATATTTTATATTATAGAAAACATATAAAGCAGAAAGAATAATTAAATTGGTGGAGGCGTATAGTAGACATGCTCACGGTTTTGGAACCGCCGGTTCCGATTCTGAACCGGCGGTTCCAAAATTCTGGGAGGGGGAACCGGAACCGAACCGTGGCCAAGGCGGTTTCGGTTCGGTTCTCAAACCGGCGGTTCCGGTTCGGCCGGTTTTTTTTTTTTTCATATGTTTTTTCTTGTATTTCTTAGTTTTTTGGATCTAAAATTTGAAGGAATGTATAGAGATCATGAAATTGGACATTGTTATTGTTAATATGAGAATTTAAATTGAAGATTACATTAATAATTGAACTATTATAAATTAGTAGATATTACAAAGTAATTGAACTATTACAAATTTACAAATTACAAAGTGAACTATATCGAATTAGTAATTATAATTTAAAGAAATTGGACTTGAGCTTAAATTTAAGAAATAAACTTAGAAATTCTAAGTTTGAAACTTAAAATTAAGTTGCCTACGTATCCAAATAGGAATCAAAGTCCACGTAGTTCTCTTACCTCAAACTTACCTCGTTGATTTGGATCGATTCGATTCTTCATGCATCACTTCCGGTGGTAGTTTCTTCGGAGCTATCTTGATCATCATTATCAATTAATTCTTGACTTCTCTTTTCGGCTCTTACCCAATCATCAAGCAAGCATTAGTTTTCCACGTTTTCAACGATCATATTCGATCCCGTTGCATCCAAAGTGTAGCCTCCCAAACTAAAAGCTTGTTCAACGGCAACGGTTGAGGCGGGAGATGCAAAAATTTCTCTTTCTAGCATTGACAATATTGGATATATATTTTTCATCCTAGACCACCACTTTAGTATATTAAAAGTAGTGTTGTCTTCATCTTCATCAAGCCGAACAAATGTAGAGGATAAATAATGATCAAGTTCGTAATAAGGGTTAGAAGTAGACCTTGGACGTTTTTGAGAACGCTCATCATAAAAACCCGTTAATATATCTTCATATTGACTCATAGAAGAGTCACCACCAAAATTTGCTTCAAAACCGGGACCACTATATTCTCTAAATAAAGACATTAAAGTAACTTTAATCCGATTACCAATCTCTTCCGGATTAGGATATACATCATCTTCACCCATGACCATATGTCTATTAGGAAATAAATAATTATAATACATATTTAACAACATTATTAATCCATCCAATCTTACTCTAGGATCAAACACTTTAACAACCAAGAATAGATCGGGAATATTTGTAAAATATTTTTTCCATTTTTGCATCATAGAGAAAGTAGCATCACTTAATAAAGGATTTGTAATATTTTCATTTAACACATGAGCAACTTTAATACAATAATCAAGCGCTAAATTACTAGTAGGATAATAAACACCGGATAACACTTTTGTGGAATCATTAAAAATTCCCAAAATTTTACACAAAGAAGTGCATGAATCCCAATATTGAGGATATAAACGAATACCACAATTTTCTTGGGTAAAAAATGTACATAAAGCGTCTTTATAATCCATAGACTCCTTTAACAGTTTAAATGTGGAATTCCAACGAGTTGACACATCAAGAGAATTTTTTTTGGGATGCATATTGTATGTTCTACAAAAAACTTTCCATTTTTTCAACAATTTTGAATGTCTCGACATATAATAAATAAATGGATCTAATAGGACCAACTTGTTCTTTTCAAAGCATCTAAACTATCTTGAACACATAAATTTAAAATATGACACATACATCTAACATGAAATTTTTTTCCACCAAGATATGGTTGACAAATATTTCTAAGATCTTCAATAGTAGCCGTATTTGCACTAGCATTATCAAAACCAATAGAAAATATTTTTTTAGTAAGAGCATACTCATTTAAAATATCATGCAATTTATCTCTAATATTAACGACATTGTGTTCCGTATCAAAATCTCTATAAGCAATCAATTTTTTGTTAAGAGTCCACGAATCATCAATCCAAGTGCATGTAACTCCTATATAACTATGCTTTTGAAAATTATCACTCCAAATATCCGCACATATACAAACTTTAATATTTAAATCGACAAATAGATTAATCAAAGCAAATTTATACTCATAAACAACTTTAGCAACATCACGAGTAGTAGTATGACGTGAAACTTTTTTTGCCGCGGGTTGAAGACCAAGGTTAACAAAATCATTCAAAAAGGAATTATCGGCAAATTGAAAAGGAAGGTGTTGTGTGCACACAAATTTAGCTAACAATTTTCTATATTTCATTTGATCAAATGTAAATAGGGAAGTGGGGTTACTTACCTCGCCTTGAACTCCACCACCGCCACCGGCTGACGTAAATCCACGAAGTTGTGCTTGATTTGAACTAATTCCAACTCTATCCGGGTGAATTTTTTTCAAATGCTTCTCGAATGTCCCATATCCCCCTCCTTTGACAAAAGAATATATTTTCTCACAATAGTTGCAATGAACTTTAATATTACCATCCTCGTTGATCACTTTTTTAAAGTGACGTGCAAAAATATCCGACTTAAGTTGAGCTCGACTTGGAGTTGGGGTTGGAGTTGGCTCGGCATTGGAGTCGGTTGGGTGGTTTTGACTTTCTTGAGTAGGACGTCGTGGTATAGCATCATCTTCAAGAGGATTCTCATAACCGGGACCAAGTGTGGCCTCAATATCATCTAACCTCCACTCGATCGGTGCCGGTGGTTGTGGTCATGGAAGACGAACGGAAGAGGTGGAAGAAGCTTTGCCTTTACCCTTGTTGCTTTGATGGCTTTCCATAATATGTAAGTGTATATGTAAATAATATATAGTGTAGTGTAATATACTAATATGTAGTAATGCAGTATAGTGTAATATATAGTGTATATAATATATAGTGTAGTATAATATGTAGTGTAGTATAATATATAGTTTAGTGTAATATACTAATATATAAATTATAGTGTAGTGTAGTGTATGTAATATGTAAGTAATGTAAATAATATGTAAATAATAAACTTTGAGAATTGAGTGAGATTTGAGAGAGATGAGAAGAAAGTAATGAGTTGAATCACTTTGGGGTGAATTTTGGAATAGAATGAGGTGGTATTTATAGATGAAATCTTGAAAAAAAAAAAAAAAAAAAACGATCGAAAACCGCCGGTTCGAACCCTGATCGTGCTAGATAAGCGCAGCTTATTCTTCGTACGTAGGTAGAGATTTTCGACCCCATATTTAAGGCGTACGCTTAGTCCCTGTAAATATCGCGACAAAAAAAAATGTCAGCAAATGAAACTAAATTTTTTCTTATTTATAATCTCGATTTACTTCTTTTCAAGATTTTTTAAAGTATACAATTTAACTTTGATTAAATGAATATTGCTCGAGGCCTTGCTTTAATTAGAAACTAGCAAAATACATTATATAAGTATGTATCATTAATTAATTAGATAAAGTTATAAAATACAGGTTAGGTCTTGTATGCATCAGATGCGCCGTGCGTGCACTCTATAGACTATTTTAAAAATTTGCAACATGTTACACCAATACATGTAACTATGTTTTACAAACGCAGTAACAAATCACAAGTTCCAATACAACGAGTTGCAAGTTTCTAAAATATATCATTAAATGCACGGTGCACCTGCTGCACAAATACGATATGGATCAATTTTGTTATATTGAATTAGTAAGATGGAATCATTAGACATATATAGAATTAAATAATTAAATTACTGGACGTAGTGGATGCGAATTCTGGCAGCATCAGGATTAGCAATGACGGAAAAGGCTTCTCGGGGCAAAGATCCACAATCTTGACTCGCACAATCTTAGCTCGAGCTTTTAGATGAGACGGAATTCTCTCATGGTATCAGAGCCCAGGTTGTGGGTTCGATTCCCGTGGAAGCACTCCAACCCATTTAAATTGTCCACTCTGTTGGGCCTCCTCTCCAGAGAGCAGAGACAATGATTCGGCCCACGAGTGAGGGGGAGTGTTGAGGGAAATTAAATAAATAGATGAGACGGAATTCTCTCATGGTATCAGAGCCCAGGTTGTGGGTTCGATTCCCGTGGAAGCACTCCACCCATTTAAATTGTCCACTCTGTTGGGCCTCCTCTCCAAAGAGCAGAGACAATGATTCGGCCCACGAGTGAGGGGGAGTGTTGAAGGAAATTAAATAAATAGATTATTCCCGACCCTCTCTACAAGCTTGAGTTTTTAGATGAGACGGAATTCTCTCAGTGTTCCTATTGCTTAAAAGTCTTTACACGTTTCTTTGTTTTAATTAAATTCAACATTTGAGTTGTGAAGAATTTGGTCATGACTACCCGTAGTACAAGTCAGAAGTAATTATCTGAAAATCAGAAATATAATAACCCCTTGTATATTAAATATTATTTATATAATATTACTTAATTAATAGTTACTACTTCTTCATCAACGTTTGATTTTTATTAAAAATCTCGTTGATGTGATCTAGTTTAATTAACATGACATAAATTATATTATTATACATCTTTTAATTTAATATGATGAATTTAAATTATTTTAGGTTATATATAATATTTGATTTTAAATTTTATTTTAACCCATTGCTCTAAATCTTTTAAGCCCCAAGTCATATGATTTTTTTTTTTTTTTTAAAGGCAATCAATTACAATGGTTTTCTAAGATAATCAATTACAATAATTTATTCTACCACCGGACACATGACAACATAATTTCATCTTGTTGTAGACCGGAACCATAATCACCACAAGAGGTGAACCACCCGAAACTGCAACTCGGAACCACAATCCAACAAGAGGGGGACCACCACAAGAGAGAATAAATATTGGCTAGGTCTTGTATGCATGCACCGGGTGTATGCATACATTCATAGTGCATTTTAGAAAGCGTGCAACTTGTTATGTTGAAAATTGTGACTTATTTATCTGAGAAAAAATGCAACTATTAATATGAGAACATAGTTGCATGCTTCTGTTTGGAATAGTTGCATGTTTCTATTTTATATAGTTGCACGCTTCTAAAATGCACTATGAGTGCACGGTGCACCCGGGTGCAGATGAGACTCACTCTTAAATATTCCCTTTCCGTGTCTCGAACCCGGGACCTCAAGGTCTCAGGTGATGGAACTCTAACCACTTGAACTATCCACACTTGACAGTTATATGAACTCTTTAGCACGTGTGGAGATAACTTGTTGGACGAGATTTTGCGAATTTTGACTCCCCTACATATTAGCCATCGTTATAATTATATATACATTTTTTTGATGACATGATGTGAAAATTATCAAGATAATAATAATGAACAATGTGTTTTTTTGGTTTAGGTCTTCCTAACTTCCTTGACTGTGCAAACTAAAGACTAGTAAAATGTGCATTATTTTATCTATGAATTCTTAGAATTCTTCGCTTATTTCCAATTATTTTTACTATATTTATTTTCAACTTACGTATCTGACTAAGAAAGTTCAACTGCATAGTGAAAAATTGAATAATATGCCGATCATCAACTTCGGAAAGTATACAGTTAATTCTGAACTCATCACGTATGGCAATGGTTATTAATCATACTTTATCATATGTGTGGGTATATATGCTTTGCATTTCCATTAGTTGCATCGTATGCTTCATAATACTTTTTTAAAGTATATAACTTATTACATTTAAATATATAATTTATTTACGCTGAAATGTGTTATCATTGTTCGTAAAATAAGTTGCAAATTTTAATATACATAAATAATTGTATATTTTAGTGCAATAAATTGTACATTTCAAAATACACTATAAAATGCACATAACATTAATTTGATGCAGACAAGACCTAGTCTTATCCCGTATGTATAAACCATTATATCCATTCGAAAATCTTTTTATTTTCTGGTTTATTGAAAGCATGTCCTACATTAATTCCATTTGAAATCTATTTTTTTTTGGTAAAAAATCTTTATTCAGTAGTAATCAAAGAACAAAGAGTAACACTGTAAAGTGATATACAGTATATCGAGAGTTCTCAAATCTCCAGTACATTCCTAGGATTCTCTAACAAATCAGAACATGGAAAATTACAAAAAGAGGGATATTTAACTGAGCACCAACTCAGAATCTGGACTTAATTTCTTCCGACGCCTTATCCGGTTCAAAGCATTTTCCATCAAAAATTAATTTGTTCCTCCCTTTCCAGATAATCCAAACAACACAAGTCCATAAGCTTATAACCAAGAGATTACCTTTATTTCCCGAGAAGATTCCAGAATGGGATAAGAAGTGTTGTGAAATCTGATTATGTCCAACTCCCGATATACCCACCCACTTATAGCAAGCGTACCATATTTTTGACGTCACTGAGCAGTCGATGAAAAGGTTTGAAGCAGTTTCCAGCCACAAATTGCAAAAGGGGCAGCTTGTGGAGCAGTTTTGGGAAAGAATATTGTGTTTCCTAAGATTCACTCGAGTAGGTAATCGATCTTGAAGAAGTCTCCAAGCCATATCCGAGGTTTTAAAATGCATTATGAGTTTACGGTGCACCTGGATACACATGAGACCTACTCAATTTAAAATCCAAATTATTCAAATTCTTGTATTATCACAAGAATATATTCCCTACTTAATTAGTTTGTAATCATAATAACACTTGTTTTTAAAAATCGGTTGAATAGAAAACCGGTCATGGAACCAGTCTGACTATTTTTATAGTTGAAACGAAAAAAACCGATCCCAGAACTGTAAAAACCGGTCAAGAATAGAAAAATGAGTAAAACCGGTTGAACTGGTTTTTTTTATTTTTTTTATTTTTAGTTAATTTAAAATTTAATCATTGTTTATGTCATCTTTATTTTAAATTTTAGTATTTTAAATTGTATTGTGTTGTGTTTTCTTGATTCTATTGTGTTTATTTTAATATGAAATTTATAAGTTTATAATTTTAAATTTTATAAGTGCACATTTATTTTATATTTTTTATGTAATATAGGAAATATTCTAAAAAAATGATAGAAGTTATTTTAACGGTTGGACCACCGATCCAACCTGTTCAACTAGTTGAACCGCTAATCGGTGTTCAATCCAGTTAATTTGGTCGCCGATCCAATTATGGTAATACTGATAGTAACATGCGACGATTAAGTGTAATTAAATAAACATATTTAATTATGTGTATGCATCTACAATAATTTAACAGAAAATGTCATATATACTTCCATTCTATGTAATAGAAAATGTCGCTCCTGGCTAAATCAATCGCCGCAATAAATTGATGTAGTCGAACATTTAGTTACCAAATCAAAGTGATTGACTTTATTTTATAACAAAGGAATATCGGCATAATACAAAGGTCTCCAGATTTCTTTTCAAACGATGGAGTATCATTTGCTAGAAATCTAGAATTTGAGGTGATCGATCGAGTTCCTCTTATTTAATACAAAATTACAAATAGTCAACTATATATTAATTGTTGCGAATTGTAATCCCACATCGCACTTAAAGTCTGCAAAAACAGAAGATTATGAAATGAGTATACATAAATAAATAAGTGTTATAGAAAATTAAAAGGAACAACTTATATGTTTTTTGCATTAACCTCTTAAATGAATGATATGTTACAAGACATGTAATGGGAGTAATTGATTATAGTATTAATTAGGTGGTCTTACAGGGTATAGTCAATGCGGATTCTGCCAGCGTCAGGGTTACCGATCTGGTTGAAGGCATCCGGAGAGAGGTCAATTTGATCATTGGCGCATCCAGGGCAAAGATCCACGACGATCGTCACGGTTATTTCACCGTTACGACAAGGGTTTGGAGTAGCATTGGTCCCACCGGTACACCGTATTCTGAGCGATCTACCACAATTAGCTCTATTGTTAAATAAAGCCGGGTTCGCAGCTGCTACTACACTTCCCTGGTCCTGGAATCCATAGCAAGATGACGCTAAAAAAATGATTATAAATTAGAGTAAGTTTCGCGTGCACCAATATATATACTTCATTTGCTCATATATATATTTTCACACTTACGAACTAAAGGTGGGCCGTAGAAAGTGGCGGTTCCAGGCACCGCGTATGCCGCGGAAATCAAGGACGAAGCTATGATCATTGCAATCATAACTCGTTCTATCGCCATTTTTGATTGATTCAAAAAAAGAAAAGTTACGTTGTTTCTATATATATATATGCTTTGTGTTAAGTTGTGCTTGCTAAGCATTTGGAAGCAATGGAGCTTTTATAGGCGTTCACGGTGGCATGCAATGCAGCGGCGTTCACGGTGGCATGCAATGCAGCGACTATAAAATTGTTGGAAAGTCTTTGCACGTTTCCGTGGTCTAAAATGTACTACAAGTCTACATCTTTCATGGAATTTCTGTTTGCTTCAACTAGTAATTAAAATTCACAAGTAATTATCCGGAAAACCTAACTAAATCAAAGTTTCTAGATAACGTACGTGTGATACAAATATATTGTATGCATGACTAACATTTTGTAATAATATTCCACATATTTAAGCAACCTTGATGCAAGCATTTCGTAATATATAATTTCTCGTGTTCTTTACTAGCTAGAACGAAGAGATGCGATCTATTCACGACAAGAAAATGAAATATTACCTATAAAAATTTTCAAATTGCTATGAAATTTTCTTACAAAAATAATTTGGTCCTTAAAAATTAAGAATTGTCTACCAATTTTTAGAATAATCTTTGAAAAAATTACCTAAAAAAATAATTTCCTAGGCAAACAAATTACCTACGAGCAATCTACCTACACATTTGTAATTTTCATAGACAAAATTATACCTACACAAACAATTTTCTAGACAATTTACATTTCCGTAGACAATTATATTTGTAGTTTAAAAATAGCCTATACAATTAGAAAATTTTGTAGGCAAATCGTAGGCAAGCTTTATAAATTATTTTCATTGGAAATTTCGTAGACTTGTTGAAAAAATATTGAAAATTCTTATAAGCATGCAATGCACTATTTTCTTGTGGTGATTATTGAAGACTGTAGTTGTATGATCAGACCGTCAAAAGTAATTTAACACTTGAAAGACATATTATAATTAGAAAACGTGTAATATTAATAAATTTTTTATTCATCAATATTTGCTTATGTATTTTTATATTATTTAGTAATTTATAAGTATATTTTTAAAGCATAGCGATCGACACTTTTAACTCTTTGTCATTTTAATTGTAAAACGATTACATAATCAACTATATATGGTCTTATGTTAGTTATGGCAAAGTAAGTCAGATGAGGGTATATTCTTAGGATATTCCTCATCCAGCAAGACTTTCAGGGTTTACAACAGGCGAACCCTAGTTGTGGAAGAAACACCTCATGTGGTCTTTGATGAGACATCTTCTGAACAAGAGAAATCTGCCTCAGAACAAGAAGTACCAGTTCAACCTGTACCTGATGCATAGAAAATGGATCAGCTAAGTATCAAGGAAAAAGGATCAGAACACGAATAGCGATTGTATATTCGAACTTGATCTTCTTGATTCACCAGTCAATCGGACCCTAAGGTGCGCATAATGTCAATGAAGAAGCCGGAATACGGTGAGACAAATATCAATCGAACCATCCGGTTCGGGAGGAACACTGAAGTTCCTGGGGCGACGACATCAAGACATGATGAGTCCAACATCAGCTGAGACTTGTCCATGTCAAGTGGATCATAACTCTGCACCACTCCCAATCACTAGTAATGAACTACTATCAGAAGATGATGATGTTCTCCAAACTGATGCAAATCAGAAAAGAAGGACCTGGGTAACCGGTCATCCAACCGATCGATCATCGGAGACCCATCTCGATAGAGTCAAAACTAGACATCGATTGGTAAAAAGTGTCATGTATTGTTATTATCTGTCTTTGAAGGAACCAATGAAGTTGAAGAAGCTCTACAAGATGCAAACCGGATTCTAGCCATGCAAGAAGAAACTGGAACAATTTGAAAGGAATCAGGTTTGGAACCGATGGACAGACCAACCCATCAAGATGTGATTGACACAAAGTGGGTATTCAAGAACAAGAGAGATGAGAATAATGTCATAACCGTAAATAAGGCAAGACTTGTTGCTAAGGGGTATTCACAATTAGAGGAATTGATTATGATGAGACTTTTGCACCGGTTGCTTGCTCGAAGCCATTCGACGATTTCGGCATATGATGCCCCTGAGAGGGTTTATTGTGTATCGGATGGATGTTAAGATTGCATTCTTAAGCGGGTACTAGGCGAGGAAGTTTATGTTGAACAACCTCCGGGCTTTGAAAAAAGGCGACCAAGTGTACCGATTTAAGAAAAAGCTCTTTATGGTTCGAAACAAGCTCCTCGAGCTTGGTATGATACACTCTCTCGATTATTGATAGGCGGTGGTTTCACTAAAGGAATAGTGGACGAGAACCTTATTCGAATAGAAGATGGAGAAGATATTCGATGGTTTGATTTATGTGGGCGACATCATCTTGGATCTCCCAACAAGAGTTTATGTGAAAAATTCAAACAAGATGATGCAAGGAAGTTTGAGATGTCCATGATGGGTCGGATGAATTACTTTACGGGTTTACAAGTTAAGCAAAAGTACGTGAAGGGATATTCATCTACAAAGCGAAGTACACTAGGAGTTTATTGGCTAAGTTTGGAGTTCAAACCGTAAGGAAGCGAATTCCTATGATGATTGGATTCAAGATGGATCGAGATGAGAATGGTCGAAAAAACTAATCGAAAAGAATATAGGGCTCTCATTGGATCTTTATTATACCGACCGCCAAACCAGACCGGATATCACTTTTGCGATAGGTGTATGTGCCAATTTTTCAGCAAATCAATGCAAAAGCCAAAAAAGCCTAAGCGGATTCTTAAGTATCTGAAGGGGACAATAAACCTTGGTTTATTTTACCCATCAGATGATAATCTAGAGCTTAGTGGGTATTCTGATTCTGATTATGGAGGTTGCAGAATTGACAGGAAGTCAACCTCAGGTACATGTCAGTTTTTAGGTAGTAGACATTAGTTGTGACATCTACTACTGAAGCAGAATATATGGCTGCAGGAAGCTGTTGCTCCCAACTGCTCTGGCTTAGTCAGCAGCTGAGGGATTATAACATTGTAGCTAAGAACGTACCTATATTCTGTGACAGTAATAGTGCTTTATTGCAATCACTCAGAATCCTGTTCTACATACAAGATGCAAGCATGTGGATGTCAGACACCATTTTATAAGAGATCATGTTGAAAAGAAGAATATCATAATGGAAAAGATCCATACTGATAAACAGAAAGCTGATATTTTAACCAAGCCACTAGCTGAGACCAGATTCAGAGAATTATGCAATGAGTTAGGGCTTCTAGATCTCGGAGAAAGTGCACAAGAAATGTTTGGTGGACTGATTTCCAGAACCAGCTGGTTAAGAGACTAACCAGGTTAAGAGGAATCGATTGAGTTAGGTATCTCAATCGATCGGAGGATCGACCAAGAAACCGATATGAGAAGGCTTTATCAGATTAAAGGAATCGATCAGATTAAAGAATTATCGTTAAAGGAATCGATCGGTTTGGTTGTTTCATACTTTGTAAGTCGATTAAGCTTAATGTTCAACAAGCAAGTTACATAAGATTAAATCTTCAATCACATAAGGAAACAGAAAATACACAACAATGGAATAATAGAAATTTTCATTGATAAAGACCCGGATGTCAGATTTACATTACAAGTTACAAGTACAAAAGGACCCGGAGGTCAGTACATAAACCCTAAACCATAAACCCTAAGTCTAACCCTAGAAGGGCGGGGAGAGAGGCTTTAAGATTTTAAATCCTGATGCTCCCATTTTCCCCCACTTAACCCTAAAAGGGGTGTGAGAGGCTTTGAAATAATCCTAAAGCCACCCTCAGAGCTTCGGAGTGAGGAGCGAGAACGGCATTGAAGGATTTCTAAGCCAGGAGCCCTAGTCCTAAAATCAATGGGCTCTCCAGCTGTTAAATGGGACACAAGTGCCAAAGATGTGGTCAAAAGACCATATGGCCACAAGTGTCGCATGCAAATATTGAGTTTGATATCGATTATCATTTGTTATCGATCAAGATCGGATACCAAACTCATGTTTTGTATCGATCGAGTCTGTTGATGCTAATTTCATCATCTCGATAGCACACAAGGTGCATACGGTTAGGAGAAGTGTCTTCTCATTTGCTATAGCAGATCCGCCTCGGTGGTGTTAAAAAGCTTAGCAATAATTGTATGTGTAATCTTTCGATGGCAAAAGCGATAATAAAGGGACGACATGGTTGATTTGAGAATTTGAATTCATTTGAAAATGGTTAAAGGTTTTTCCAAGTTTCAAGGAAATAAGGGTTCATCGGAAAACATGGAGTATAAGCTAAATAAAGAAGATGAATGGTGTATGTTGTGTTGTTTGCCTAAAACCCCAGATCCTTTTATAGAAGAAAAGCAGGGGTATAGGTGCAAATTTAATTTCTCAAGACCCTTAAGAGAAATCTACACCGCAAGGACAACGCGTAGGAAACACGCGACTGATGATTGGATAAGCTTATGGCGATTGATATCCCAAAGTATCCAGACTATTATTACGAATGTCAAATCGTGCCGACTTAGGGAATCGAGATGACTCTCCGATTTTCCAAGATTAAGTTTAGGCGGTAACACTTATCCCAAGAATTGACTTGGTCTGAGTAGAATCAGATTAGGTCAACTGAAATCTGATTAAATAAGAGACTGATCAGATGAGGAAGATCAGTTGAGTATGATACCTCAACAAATCAGATAAATCAGTCAATAAGTAATCAGAGATAACAGTTGAAGGGGGAACTTCAACTGATCAGGAAGGATAAGAAAAGGGAATATCAAACGCAAAGTGGAACGGATCAGTTAAAAGGGACAGTTGGGAAATTATAAGGATTAGGCAGAAAACTAAGATCAACAAGTGGTACAGACAGACTTCAAGTGGTATTGACTGATTACAATATCAGTCAACCAGATACGCAATTCTTTTTCCTTGTTTAATATTTACATATCTGAAATTATCTGATAATATTTGCCTTTACTGTACACATACTTTTGTGACGCATACCCTGCAAATTATTTAATGCGGACGTGGGGTATATGTATTAAATGCTACTAAATGTGTTTTTAACTCCAAAAGGTAATCGTGCGTGCATATCCTGACCACACGATCAAAACCGCTCAATCTGGATCGTTTATCCATTTCAAACGTTTGATCTTGTAGTCTCGATTTTCCCTCCTTCTTTTTATAAGCTTCATCAAAACCCTACCAGAGTACTTTCCTCAAAATTCTTGTGAACTATTTTTCTGCAAACTCACAATTATCTTTCTGCGATTCAAAGTGTTCTTACGATTCAACCTGTTTCAAAACAAAAAGCCAGAATCTGGTAATTTCTGGTTATTTGATGAATTACTTTCCTAAAATCCATTGATCATATAGATTACGTCTATTTATGTTATCATGTGTTATGCCTTATCATTTCTTGATATCCGTATGTATTCATCGATTACTAGGTCTGAGAATAGGTCTGATAATCAATATATGATATCTTTATGGTTATGCAAAATTTTTAATTGAGTCTATCTTATTGTAGATGGCCACTCACGGAATGGGCAAAATTATGTGTAACTATGCGGATTTGGCAACCAAAATTGTTGAAGACAAATTTGTAAGGTTTGGTGTTACACGGGATCCGGAATCAATGGAGGTGGAACAAATTTCGAGGGCGGTGGTCTCGAAAAAAATCTTGTGATGCTCACCGCAATCCAAAGAATGCAAAGATGAAGCATTTGGAATTCTTGAGGAAATTGAAGGTTGACTAGGAGAATCCTGGACACGAACTGATATCTTCAGTAAATGGAGAGGAGATCAGACTTACAAATGATGATATATCTCATTTATTCAACCCCGCCTAAAGGAAAAATCTCTCCAACAAATGAGGTGTACAAGAAACTATCTGGTACATCGATAGTGGATGCTCAAGGCATATGACTGGAAGCAAGCGTCTCCTCAGCTCTTACACAGAACAAGAAGGCCCACGTGTACTCTTTGGTGAACTTTAGAGAATGATGATGTACAGGTTACTGGAGTCTCATATGTCTAAGGTTTAAAGCATAACCTGTTATCAGATTCACAATTATGCGACAACGGATTCAGTGTTGAGTTCTCGACTGATCAGTATACGATCAAGAATCGAGCTACTCAACAGATCTTGTTAACTGGTTCAAGGAAAGGTACGATTTATACAGCAGATTGGAACAGTTGTCCAAGAAATGCATGCCTGATTGTTAAGAGTTCCAAAAGTAGCAGTTGGCTCTGGCACAAAAGAATGAGTCATCTGAACTTTAAAACTCTTAACAAGATAGCAAGGATGTCTTTGGTTGAGGGACTTCCGAATAAGGTATTCTCTGAGGATCAGACATGTGTCGCATGTCAGAAGGAAAAACAGGTTAAAGCCTCATTCAAGGGAATCCACGGACCAAAGATTCGTTCAGATGATATTGCAACTGCTCCATATGGACTTATTTGGACCAGTTACACTAGTTAGTTCAGCGGACGCAAATATACTCTGGTAATCGTTGGATGATTATTCCAAGTTTTACGGGTTGTATTCTTGTATAAGAAGAATGAGACAACAACAAAGATACCTGAGCTCGGTGTCAGTATTGTGAAAATCAGATCAGATAAAGGTACATAATTTTTGAACTCTTTTATTACTGATTTTTGCACTAAGTTTGGTATACAACATGAGAGACATCACCGCAAGAACGCCATACAAAAGAATGGTGTAGCAGAAGCGAAGAAAGCAGAACACTCAAGGAAGTTTCAAGACTATGTTAGTGTTATGTTAGTGAACATGCAACACAAGCCATTTTTAAAAGGAAGATATCAATACTACATGCCACACTCGTAAGCGGATACTCTCGACTAAGGCTCACTACAAAAACCCTATGATGGCTGTGGAAGGGCGAGAAAACCTCGTGTTTCTTACTTCCATGTTTTTGGAGTGTAAGTGTTCATCACAAACAATGGGAAGAAGTTAAGTTGAAGACTTTTGAGGCCATTCTTTTTAAATATATAATCCCCCTTTTTTATTTACATGTCGTTTTAGTTTTTTGAATTATTTGTGAAGTAGATGTCGTTATGGTATTTTATCCCCCTTTATCTCATATTTATCCTTAATATTGTAATTTCAAATTTCCTACAAATGTGTTGTGTGTTTAATTTTTCAACCAGTAGTATTAATTAAGGTTAATTAAAAAAATTATGTTTGTTTAAAAAAAAGGGGGGGGATTATAATTTATTTTAAGGATATGTACGTTGGACGAAATAAAACTTAGATCATGTCTATAGTAAAAAGAAAGATGCCATTTTTTATAAATTTACAAAGTTTTTCTCGGTTTAAATTTTCTGGAAGAAATTATAATTATTGCTGGGGAGAAGAAATCAAAATTTGATATGCATGTGATAATAATCAGGAGAGTGACTTGCTGTGGATATTAGTGTCTGCTAGTTTGGACGTGATATATATAAATCGTTCACGTGATAAAATTGACAACTTCTCTCCAGAAGTATATTACTACCTGTCTCCATCCCATTCTTTTAAGTCAATTTGACTGTTCAAAATTTTGTATAATCTGTAATCCAGACTATATGAACCTCATGGTTAAAAACATCACTATAACAAGTAGTGAGATACACACGAATCTTACAAAGATCCTAAAAAAGGTATAATGAAAAACCACACACCAAAATCAATTTATTCAATCAAGTAACTAGTGATCTTATTCAACCTAAAACTTGATCTAATAAGATAAAATCAATACTGATAGGAGAGATTGTATTCCCTCGACCAGTACACATAGAATAACATCGACCCTCACACTCCTAGAATTACAAACACTTGATTTTTCACTCTTGGTTGTGTCTTGGATGTTACTCTCTTAAGTTTGGAGTAGAGCAAATGAGATTTCACTTTAACTCAAACTTGAATGTCGACCAATGCAGTCTATTTATAAACTTTCGGACCAACTGCATTGTCCTATCCACTTGGTGTGAACAGCCTTGAACTTCTCTCCACTATCTCCATGATCTTACAGAACCACCCACGATCTTTCTATTCTCACTCCATCAACTGGCAACCGCTGATAATTTCCGAGATTATCTTCAACCCATGATGTAAGAAACATAGAGAAACACATTTATTAAACCGGAGTTAGTGTTAGGAGAGAATGACAAATTTATGATGTTTGCAGATTGTTGTCCAACATCTGGAACAACATCCGTGCAACATCAACAATAATATTTTAAAAAATTATCTTATTAATTATTGATTTATTATTATTGACAATGTTCGCGGCACTCAAGATAATTATGATAAAGAGCGATAGGTGGTCTGTAACAATAATAACAACTCTCTCTTCGAATTATAAGTGATCTACGTCCACGAAGAGGTGGTGGTGGACATGCCTCAAGTGTACAATCCACATTTCCAACCTTGATTGTTTTCAAATAGATCGAAGCAAAAACTAAAAAATAAATTATCAAAATAACAAATAGAGTAAAAATTAATGTGATATTGTAAATTAATAACATTCAACATTGACGAAGTGAAATAGTTCAAGTGGTTAGAACACCACTACCTATACGTGAAATCATGAATTTGAGTCATCATTTGCCCAATAAAAATAAATAAAAAATAACTTCCAACATTTCAATTTACAAGTGCCCTTAGTCAAATCTGTATTAATTCAATGGCTTGGAGAAACTCACATTTCACTATATATATTGTCTTCAATTCCATCAATACGAATAATGTGTCAATAATAAATTTAAGGTGCTACAATACAAATACAAATACAAAATAATAATAGTAAAATGGATTTTTCAAAAGGAACATATGAGGACCCGCTTGGTTGGGGTAATGGAAGTGGGTAATGAGAATCATTTCTATTGATGTTCTTTGAGTGTGTTGATACACAAGTAATGAGAATAAGTGGACAATTGATTACCCCCACCCACTATCAACTCATCTCACATGATTTCCATTGTTGATGATTTTTAACAAAGAATAACAATGCAATCAATAACCCTTAGTGATTGACCCTCAATTATATTCATTATCATTGCCATTTATCCTACATGCTCAACTGTTTCAAAATCTGTTCACTTTCCATTATTCATACACGGCCAACAGCCACCCCCTACGGTCCTGCGTTCTCGCCTTCTTTGTTGTGTTGTACACCGCAACGACTCATTCAAAGGTTAGTGCTTTTTTCGGTTCTCAAATTGGTCTTTGCTACATATTTTTCACTCAATTTTCCTTTTCAATTTCTATTCCTCCGAAATTGAAATTGGAACGGTGTTTATTGCGTTAATTTCTTCTAATTCAATTAAATTTTCTTCTGTTTCTTAACGCAGACGCTAATCTATGGCCGCAAATTGCAATTTCGTCAACGCAAATCCGCCTGCAGAACCACTCCCCTCCTTATATTTCATGCCGCATCCCGCCTACATTATTCCAGCACCTCATATTGCAGTAATCGACGATCGCACAATATAGCACAAAGGTATGTGTTTCCTTAATTTGAGTGCCTTCTATTATTTCCTAATAAGAAAGTTTTAATTCTTCTAGGTTAATATCTATTGATTTTTTAAAAGAGCAGTTAATTTTTTAGGCAAAACATATATTTATTCATAAACAGTTACACATTAGTTTTGCATTTCTATTGCTCATAATTTATTTCGTTATGGCATCTCAATTCTCCTCATTAGATGTTCTTACGCCTAACAAAGAAACATGGAGTTTGAGAGTCAAAGTGCCCGTTTTTTGGATGATTTTTTTAAAAGATGATACAAAACAAAACTGTTTCTTTGAAACGATACAGACTGATGAAAAAAATAAGATTCAATATTAATTTTTAATTTATGAATAACCTATGCTCATGAAGATGATGGAATAATCTTTTTCTCCTTATGATTTTTACATTTGTTGATTGGAGTTTTCTAATTCTTAATGTTTATCTTTAGTGGACGTACCTTGCTCATATACTTCCCTGTTTTGTATAAATTCTGTTTATATATGCAGACGCGCGACTGTATAGCATTTTAACTAGAATCGTGAGATTTGAGCAACATATGAGCATCTGAAAATCCGTTTCTAATATTTTGAATCTCTGGTACTTTTTTTTATCAGTTTTCTACTGTTTTTTTTATATGTCCCCCCAAATCCTAATTACGATTGTATAAGATTTTGATTGATCAGTATTGTTGTAATATTATGCTTCATTTTCATAGTAAGGTTATATCAGAATTTGTATTTACAAAAGATGTCATGCTTCATTTAGTTATAAATATAAATCTCCAGTTACAATTGTTTTCCAACTTAATAAGCTTTGTCTAATATTTTCCAACAATTGTTTCATTTAATTGCAAAAGATATCATGTCTCCTTATTAGTATTGAGGTAAGTTTATAAGATGATTATTTGTGGTATTGAGATAATGTAGTGATGGGTAAAGGTTATTTAAAATAAATATTTGCAATGCTAAAGGCTTGCCATGCCTTTTTGGTGAAAATTTGTCTTCACTTCGAATAACTTGCCATGATCTTACAACTTTGCAGATTTGCTCTTTAAACTTGAGGAAACAGGTTCAAACTTCATTATGTCTGTATATCCAACTTCATTAAGGTTGGATATTGGTAATGGATTTCAGGCATGTTTCGAAGAACACTTATTCCATGCATTTTATCATTTTTGTTGTGCATATCTATCCAAAATTGTTTCTCCTATATTTACTATTTTGTTATTTAGCTCTCTGTTGTATCTCTGTTGTAAAGCTCTTTGCCAGTATTCTAAATTTCTCACCTAGCCTCAGTTGGTGAGAATAATTTCGACTGTTGTGTGACAAATGGTTGTACCATCAGGTCTTTCGAGCAGTGAATGTGTTCTCTTATCATTGATACCATGACACAATCTGTTTTATCTCTTCTTTAGATAATGTTCAAGCCACAAGAGAAAGTTATCACAAAGTTTATGTTTTAGTTATCACTGATATTTAGTTACATTAACTTTTTGCCTGATAAAAAAAAATAAAAATTTAGTTACATTAACTTGCTATTAGTTTATTGCAGATACTACAATTGAATTAAAAGCTGTAGACCTGTATTGCTCACTGATTAGTGATATTCTACACACTTGTGATGAATCCACACAGAGGTTAAGGACAATCCCTTTCACATGTGGGCCTACTGTTGAAGAAACCTGTTTTTAGTTACGGTTAATTGTATGTTGTTATTTCATGGAGTGAACAATCTAAAAGGACTTAAGATTTTAATTTGTGACCAAGATGGTGAGAATAATAAGTCAATGAAAAATGTTGTGTACAAAGAAGTATTTCAAAATCTGTAACTTTGGTCTATTTATGTAAATTGCGTTTAGTTTTGTACACATATTTGTTCTAAATTATATAAGCCAAGTATTTCTTTAAGTGTTTTTTTTTTATTGTCAAATTTTAGATTTAATCAATTATTGAATTTTATTTAATCTTGATGTATTCAATTTTTTATTTACAACATGATAATATTAACAAAAATAAAATTAAATTTTTTTTGATCCGTGCATAGCACGGGTGAAAAACTAGTTAAATTAAATTACCTAATGATTAGTCATTAGAGATTCCAAAATTATAAAGGGGATAATTTTTTTATTTGATAATAACTAATTCAAAAATGTTTAATAATTAGAGCTTCTAAAATGGAGTATCAAACCTTTCCAAAAAAAAAAAAAAAAAAATGGAGTATCAAATATTGGAGATTCTTATAATTCATTTAGGTGAACCGTACAATCCACATGCATTTTTGATTCGTTCAACTTGTTTTCTTAAAACGCTTAATTTGTTTACACTGAACAAGTTGAACATTTACGCTAAGATCCAAATCCAAAGTCTTGGCGTGCAACTATTTTTTCATATTCAGTTGTACGGTTCAGTATAAACAAATTACATCTTTAAGTATAATAAATTGCATTGTTCTAAAATATACTATGAGTGCATGATGCACCTAGATGCATACAAGAGTTAGCCTTAATATTTAAAGATTGTGATTTTCATTACTCATTTCATTCCACAAAGATATATTTTTTTTTCAGTTCGTCCCGCAAATTATTATATTAATAGTTATATTATAAAAGTCAAAGGAAAATAAATGAGACAAAGAGAGAGTTGGGCCCTAAAATGACCCAAAAATAAAAATGTGTCATTAGTCCAAAAGTGTCAAGCGGCTAAATCAACCAAGGTATGATTGTATCTCAACTACCAAATAGGTCTAGCACTATGATCTATCTAGTATGTAAAAGAGACTAAGACTCAACATGTAGTCATCCTGTGTCGATATTCTGTGTTGCTAACTCCATCTTTACAGCAACATGAGATGTGTTATCATCTAGAATGTATTGACTTAAATTCCAAGACCTTTTTCTTTGGCAGCCTCTATCTTCTTTTATTTTAAATCAATATATAATTATATTCCAAATTAATATATAGGCACTTGTAATTATTTGGGAAACAAGTATGCATAATGGTAAAATGAAAAAGAATAAAGCAACAAGTTTAATGTTCTAACCACAATAATTTTTTGCAAAAATTTGTGTGACTCGTTTTACGGAGAGATGGTCCACAAATTAATACAAATTAACATTTAATTTTTTCAATGTGTCAAAACGTCATTCTTAGACAAACTTATATGAAATGTTTCACTGATCTAGTATTCATGAGATATGACCCCGCGGGTCAGAATTAACACAGAGCGAAAAATTCGCGGATCCTGTGTAGGTCGAATCGGGTCAATTATATATTTCCTAAAAAATTGCACAAAGATAGAACAACAAAATTTGAAACATGACCCGTTGGTCACAAGGAGAAGACATAAACACAGAGAGAAAAATTTACAAATTCTGGATGGATCGAATTGGGTCAAACACATTTTTCTATAAAATCTGCTCAAGAGCAAAACAACAAAATTTGCTCCAAAATCTGTGTTACTATAAGTGCACACAAAATACATGTATATGTTACTGCAATGACAAATAACACATACTTGTTTTTCAATATATATATATATGATTGTAAGATAATGAAATTTATTTTACTATATTGTCAAAATGTGTTATTGTGAAGAGAAATATGTGTTACTGTACAAATAAAATGACACTTCCTCTATTTTTATTCTTTTCCTTTTAATTTGTGACCAACTGTAAAACATAAAGACCCATTCTTATTCCTTGATTGGAGGGATGTATGCTGGTGGGGTCCACGTCGGCCGATCTTTCTATAAATTTGTATTTTGATATTTTATTTCGACAACAGAATGTAAATATTGTTAAGCGTTGAATATTATTTTATTTTATTTAATTTCATATTGCTTCTAAAAGAAATTTTACTCATATTTAAACTCTGGTGCCAAAACATTTCCATACTATTTTTTCAGCAAATGAACTCACCTCAACATGTGCAGATTCACAAAACCAAAGTTGAGCCAACAACGCATTATATGAATTGGGCCAACAAAGCATCAAAATAATATGTTGCAATTAAAATTAAGTTAGTATAAATTTAGGATTGTGGTATTTCAAAATTAATTAATATGAATCAAAGATATTTATTTCAAAAATTAAAATATAAATTATCAAAAACAACAACAATTAATTAATGTGATTTTATAAATTAGTAACATCCAACATTACAAGTGCCCTTAGTCAAATCTTTATTATCTCAATTGGTTGGAGGAACTCATATTTCATTATATATATTGTTCAATTCCATCACGATATGTGGATAAAATTTGCGCATATATATAGACTTTCAATAGTTAAATTGTAATCAATGACTCCCGATTTTGACCTGCTAATGAGTGCAATATCAGTCTTTTCCTTTTTCTCTAATTTTTTCCTTTCATAATCTTAAAATAAACGTGATTTTGAAAATAAAACAACAAATAATATTCTAAATATAGAACATTGGATTATTAAATTAAATTACCTAATGATTAGTCATTAGAGCTTCCAAATTATAAACGTTGGGGTCAAAAATATTTTATTTGATAATATTAATTACCTAAAAAAATTTTAATAGTTAGAGCGTCCAAAATTTTCAAATCAAATTGGAGATTCTTATAATTAATTTTGGCAAAATCTTTTATGCACCTAGTGCACTGTGCAATTCAAGTCATTTTTTAACGTTTCGGTGTAAATAAGTTGAATATTTTAAAAAAATAAATTGCACAATTCAAAAAATGCACTTGAGTTGTACGGTGCACCTGATCATAAAAGACATATTCATTAATTTTACAACACGTCCATTTTAATATTGTCTCATGAAGTACAACGAAGAGAAAAATATAATTCTTTTAAAAAATATATATATTACATTAAAGTTTAAAAGAAAGTTACCTTTTAAGAGTATCATTTTTATACATCAATTACATAATGAGACTGCACATAACTAATATTTTTTATTAAATGCAAATAATATTTTTTAGAATTTCCTGATTTGAATGGTTTACGTAAGTGTATTGGTTGTGGAGTCTGTATGATTTTTTTAGACTTTTAAAGTCTGGGGGTATTCAATTCGGATTTTCAAAAGTCTTTAAAAATCCTGAGGTATTCAATACGGATTTTAAAAAGTCTTAAAAAATCTTTAGGTATTCAACAGTTTATGGATTTTAATACTCTATGGATTTTCTTTGATTCTCTTCCAAAAATATAAATAGATTTCACTCTCCAAAATCTCTTCTAACAATTAGAGATTTCTTCGTATTCTCTCAGAGAACTTTGAAGACGAAAGGTTAGAAGAAAAAAACCTTCGTGTTCTCCTGCCATCGCCTCCGCCGCCTCAAGGTATCATCCATCTTTGAACGTCAAATTCGAAATACCAGTTTTAAAAAGCACATTTTTTACATTCTTATTATTCAACTGGTGCTACTCGCTACACTTTTAAGCAAGAAAAGTCCTTTTTTTAGTTGAAATTTATCATTCATTTTCTACCCTTACTAGAAAGACAGTTTATCCAAGATTTGTATTGCGTCTTTGGTATTGTCTTGAGATTTATGTGTCTGGGTGTCTTATTTATGATACTGCTATATATGCACAAATCATGAGCAATTTGAAATTTTAGGTGATTCAATTGCCGTGCCTTGTTATTTGCAGTGGAAGCATTTGACAATTAGGAAATCTTGGTGAAAACAGTTGATAGGATAACCCTAGAAGGATGATCATGACCCAAAATTTTCACAGAACTAGATTATTTAAAAAGATCGTGTAATAGTTTTTAAAAAGATTATTTAAAAAGACTGTGTATTAGTTCCAAAGCCCGAATCTATGAAAATTCATATAAATCAATAAAAAAAGTGTATTCCACAATCCTGTCAAGTCTATGAAAATCTATGTAAATCAATAAAAAAACCAGTCAAACTCTGCATGGAGTCTATGAATTTTCTAAATCCACAAACTTTTTAAAGTCTAAAAAAAATCCAATAAAATCTCAACTGAATCATCCTCAATCATCCTCAATCATAGATAAAGCATCCTCAATCATCTACCAATTTCTTCTACATTTAGACGTCAAGGTTGTTCTAAATCATGAATTAGGATTTGATAGAATTAGTTGGTAATTTATGGTGAAGGTACTAACTATTTTTTTGAAATAGACATGTGTATATTGATTAAAAAAGGTGTGTGTATAAATTGGGTGGGCGTACTTGCAGTAAAAAAAAAAAGGATGCAAAATACACAGAGCATAAAAATATGAATGAAGCCCAAAAATTCCCACTACGATTAAGATAAAGCCAAGCCCAATATTGATGAGTTTTAGGCCTAAATAAATCATTAGGGAAATATAATTTGTGGTGGGCCGCATTCCATTTAGATTAGACCCAACTGGAATTTTTCTTTCATTTTTGGGAATTTCATATCTTCATTTTAATTTTATATGATTTTTTTATTCAAATAGCAAAGTAAACATGTGAAAATTTATTTGCAAAACTTTTACCATCGATTGTTCTCATGTTGATATAAATCTAAGTGTATATGATATTTCCTTTAAACCTAAGTTCACTTTTTCATTATAATTGTTATACTGCGAAGTGTCATTAGTATTTACCACAGTGATATATCGTGAAAGAAAAAAAGAGTTAACGTGAACTCAAGTTGATATAAATTTTTTGCCTAAATCTTATTCATTTTTAATTAATATAGTGTAAATTGCCAATTAGCTTAGATCCAATGATATGTATGATCCCAATGAGTGTGTTATGAAGCTCAATATCACAATAAATTATTTGCACCACATGCTATAGTGAATTTCAAAATTAGACTTCATATTATTACACTATATATAAATAGGTAACTTTTTGTAGTGAAAAATAAAATATGACGCTTAATGAATTCAACGGTCTTCCTAGATGTTAGGAAATTAAATAAACAATAAATTAATTCTACACCTCTTTATAAGTTTAAACTATATTTTTAGATGAGTAGTGAAAATTCTTTTCATGAATTATCGAGAGCCTTAGGACTCAAATCCAATTAATTTTACACGTGTTCGATTTTAAACTTTTAAAGCAACTCCACCCATATTAAATTGTCCCCACGAAGTTAAATTTTTTAGATGAGATTTAAATTTTTTCACTAGAGATTTAATTAATTCCAATCTATATATATATATAAAAGCAGAAACCACCCCAAATTTGGAAACCATTGAATTTTCCCGCAAAAAATAATTGCCAAAATTAGGAAACTAATATTTGGAAAAAAAACTAATAAATAATAATAGATTGAGAAAAATCTTTGAGAATATTTAGAAAAAATATTAACAAATAATAATGGATTGAGAGAAATCTTTGAAATAAATATCAATAAATAATAATGATGAGAAACTCTCCATATAAAAAATATACACAAATCATGACCAAATATAGCAGAAATTGGCCCAAATTTGGAAACCATTAGATTTTCCCGCAAAAAATAATTGCTAAATTGAGAAACTAATATTTGAAAAAATAATTAACAAATAATAATGGATTGAGAAAAATCTTTGAAATAAATATCAATAAATAATAATAATGGAAAACTCTCCATATAAAAAATACACGCAAATCATGATCAAATCTATTAATTTATCAAAATATCTTGCATTAGATTTCTTCCAAATTTATTACTATTATTTTTCTATAAGACTCATATAAATCAATTCATACATCTATTCGAACTTTCAGAATTTGAGGAGAAACACACGCATTGCCCCCAAATAATTTACGCGCAAATCATCAATAATAATAAGTCTTAAACTCTAGACAAAATTTACAAAAAATCCTAAACCCAAAAGGAGATAGCAAGAGAACAGTACTTTGGATTCGAGATTGCCAATGTAAAAGGTGGCGTCTTGGTTAATTTGAAAATCATTGAATTTTTCAGTAAAAAATAATTGTTAAATTAAAAAATGAATATTTAGAAAAAAATTAAAAAATAATAATAGATTAAGAAAAGTCATTGAAAATATTTGGAAAAAATATTAACAAATAATAATATTGAATTGAGAGAAATCTTTAAAATAAATATCAATAAATAATAATGATGGGAAACTTTCCATATGTAAAATATACACAAATCATGATCAAATATAACAGAAATCGACCCAAATTTGGAAACCATTGGATTTTCCCATAAAAATATTGCTAAATTGGGAAACGAATATTTTAAAAAAATATTAACAAATATTAATGGATTGAGAAAAAACTTTGAAATAAATAATAATGATGGGATACTCTCCATATAAAAAATATATACAAATCATGATCAGATCTATTGATTTCTCAAAAAACCTTACATTAGATTTCATCCAAATTTATTATTATTTTTCTATGAGGTTCATGCAAATAAATTCATACATATTATTTTAGGAAACTCTCCAATAAAAAATATACACAATTCGAACTTTTTATCCAATTAGAAATTGGTTAAATATATCATACATACGACTACTATTGTCCCTAAAAAAATATATGGACTTCCTATATTATTTTGGAAGATCTCCATATCAATTTTTTTGGTATTATAATATATTTAAAATAAAATTATGATCAAATCTATATATCTCAAATAAAAAAAAACTATGATCAAATTTAAATATATATATATCGGGGAAAAATCTTTTGGAATAAATATTAACAAATTATAATGAATCGAGAAAAATCTTTGAAAAAAAATATGTAGAATATTTCCATTACACTAATGTTAAATTGGGACAAACTCTAATATTAAATTGAGAAACAAAAAATTTAAATAAATATTAATAAATTATAATCAATTGGGAAAAATCTTTAGAATAAATATATATGGAATAAATATTAACAAGTTATAATGGATTGGGAAAAATCTTTGAAAAAAATATGTAGAATATTTTCACAAACACTAATATTAAATTGGGAACAAATCTTTGAAATATGGGAAAAATCTTGTGAATAGATATATATGAAATAAATATTAACAAATTATAATGATTAGGAAATACTCCCTCCGTAAATAAATAAAGTGCACAATTTTCTTTTTGATCAGTCCAGCAATAACGTGCTTATTTCCTAAAATGGCAAAACACTCAAAACTTACACTCTCACAATATCATTATAATTAATTTAAATAATACCAATAAAACAAGTTTTCTTAGTTTCTGTACCCGGAGAGGAGTCCAAGTTATCCCGGGACGGAGGGAGTACTTTTGAAAAAAATGTGTAGAATATTTCATTTTAAATATAATCTCAACCCTATATTTAAACATTTAAACAAAAATAAAGAATCTCAACCTTAAATTTTAAATTCTAAGTTCCATAAATTTAAATTTTATAAGCGTTATTTATGCGAAAGAATTTTTTTTCTTTAATTTCAACAATGATATAGAAAGTTTAAATTAAAAAAAGATACATTGATCAAAATCAAGATTGAGAAAGACATTTGAATACAGAAAAGAGATTAATATATCATAACCGTGCATCGCACGGGTTCAAATACTAGTAATAATTAAAGAACTGTGATATGTAACAAACATATCACAAAATCTGTGGGTTGCTATGAACTATTTTTGTGATGGAGATTTTGATTAAAACTACATTAATAATACCAATTATTATCATTTTCATACAACAAGGACCAATGAAAGCTGACTGGATTTAATTCGTCCATTCTTGCTAGTAAGTTAAAACAGAGCTTAGTCATTGAAAAGCATTTATCTTTTTTAAACTGTAATTAGACATTGATCAGGCAAATATTTCCAGATAGTCCAGAATTTTGTTGTATGTGTTTGTAATGCTGCATTGTTGCCTAAAAAGAGAAGGCAAAAATATGTGATTTTATTTGATACCATCATTATGATCTACAGTACGCTTGTATGAATATTATTATTGTCATTTTAGGATGACAACTAATTAATTAAGTGTATTTAGTATACCAAATTAAAATTTCTTCATTATACATTTTTGCATGTTTTCTCATTTAAAAAAAAAAATTATCCTATGAAATTTTAAAATCCAAGAATCTTAAAAATAAGCTCATTTTCTCGAGATGTGTTTATGTTTTTAAATATGAAAATGGAAAGTTAAAGTCATATTGATTATGCCATTAATATCTCCAAATATTGATAAATAAAATTAAGGGAGCAATCAAGGTGACTAGATTGATTTATTTCTGATCTGTTGCTTTCTTATTCTGTCACTACCGGACAAAAGAATTTGGCGCCATTTATTTCTCATGGTAAAAATTTATGTGCACTTGTTGCCCAGCAGAACTGTTACACTTTTAATGAAATCTTGGCTCATACTTTACTGGATCATAGCAGAATTATTCACAATAAAATATGGAAAAATATAGAACTATTAATTATTGGTCCAGGCAGGGACGGATCCAGAATATAGTATTGGGGTAGGTTGAAAAGTAAATACAACGAATTAAAATTCATACATACCAAAATATTTTGATGTTCACATAAGTTTGTCCCTCACTTATAACTCAAAAAGATAAAATTCATCAATGATTGAATCTATATCTATATCTTTAACAAAGTCCCTCTCGATAAAAAAGCATTAGCGAATCTCCAAGTAAATCATCTCCCATCTTATTACGAAGTGCAATCTTCACATGCTTCATTCTGAGAGAAAATGCTTTCATTTCGGTTTGTAGAAAAAGAGAAAGCAGACAATGTCAAAATTAGATGAATTAGTCTAGTTAACATAACGTAGGGCTCCGACCTTCCACTCTCGTTAAGTAGTTGACTCAACTCAACAAGTGTAGAAACTCGAAACTTTTGCAGCACCAACACATCATCCTTATAATGTCTCAACTCATACTTTAATGCAACAATATCTTGATCATTGAAATCTTCAGGATAAAATTTCCTTGCAAGCTTGCAGATATCATCACTATTGAATGATTCAAAACAATTCTTAGGATCTAAGGCAACACTGAGAGAAAGCAATTCAATAGACACATCATTAAATCTTGTATTCAACTCCATCAAGATGTAATCTATTGCTCCATTGAAAACATCAAAATGATAATGATGTTCAACTGTAGCTTGCCCACGAGAACGACCAACCTTATACGGAGAATCCAAATCGGGGACATCAATGAAACTTGTCAAACCATTTCTTCTGAAAACTACGATTTTGATTGCCAATCTTTGTAACAGGATACACATCCATTTTCAGTTGAAAAGGCCCAACTTTCAGATATGCACGTCTTATATCATCTCGTGCATTAACAGAATATTCCCACAATTGCTTTCTTTTTCCCGGATCACGCTCAAAACATACATCTAATTGAGAATCTGGAATTGGGGGGTTTTGCTCTATAGGTGTTGAAGGAGATTGATTTGTTTGACTCCCTGTGGCCGTGGGCGTAGGTTCTGAGCTACCTTCAGGTCCTTCACTATCTTGACGATCACGTTTCTTAAAGAAAGATGATATAAGCCAAGGAACCATTGATCTCTCTCAAGAAGCCTTTGCCATTATTGCTAACCCTGATGCTGGCAAGATCAACGTTAAATTTGATCAGTAAGTTATTCATCATATTTCCTGTTTTTTATTGTTTCAATTTTTTTTATTGATGCATATATACTTTGTTTTATAGGGTTTGAACTTTGAATTAATGTGTCGGATCGGGATTGATGCTGAATAAATGAGCGGCGAGGACTACAAATGTAATTTTTAGAATATGAATTAATGCTGCCAACTATAGTAAATGGACTTCACTTCCATCTTTGATTTAATTGGTGCGATTTGCAACTTGATCCTTATATCTCAATTTGGTCTTTTTGCTCGTATATAGACCATTCGTATATATAGTTTCAGTCACACCATGAGAAAAAAGTTTTTCATAAGTAATTTGTAAAACTGGATTATATATATAAAAGTGAAGGGTACATATGACTAAAATTAAAGAATATAATTTATATCAACATAAAGAATATTATTCATGATATTGAAGAGTATTACTTCCTTGGTCCCACAATACATTGCATACTCTTTTTTTATTTGAATGTCCCATAATATTTTGCATACCTAAAAAGACAAATTCCCCATTAAACTTCATCTTCAAAATATTCACATATTTACACAAAATGTAATTGATTTTGGGATCCACACATATACTCATCAATTAAACTACTTTATTTAATTTATACATAAAAATTTACAAAATTATCCTTTAACACTCTACTCATTATACATTTTTCTTAAATAACATGCCCAAAAGCCCTGCAATGTATTGTGGGACGGAGAGAGTATAACTTATAAATATGATCCGGTTTTACTATGAACAAATTTGAGGAGACTTTCACCTTATATAATATGCATGTGTGACTAGGCTAAGTCTTAAATGCACTAAGTGCACCATGTACTCGATAGTGTATTTTAAAATCATACAATTTGTTTACACTGAATCGTGCAATTATTGATACGGGAAACAAATTGCCATGCTTCAGCTTTTTTAAACCGTCATATATATTTCGGTCAATAAGTTGCATAATTTTAAAAACACTCTGTTTATGAAGTGCACGGTGCACATGAGATCCACCCACGTGATTATCATACATATGCATGTTTTATAATTAGCAAACATGCATAACTACGCTTATGTGATCGCTCCCTCAAAATCTGTGATTACCATACATATGCATGTTATATAATTAGCAAACATGTAAAACTATTTGTTCCCTCCCTCAAAATCAAATTAAATCGAACATTTTACCAATTATACCTAATTTGTAATTATAAATATTATTTCAACACAAAAAAGAAATCAAATAAAGGATATAGTGCAAAGGTCTCTAAATTTCTCTATCAACAATGGAGCAACTCCGGAAATTTATTTTATTATAAGGCGAACAACATTGCGCTCAATGACGGACGTACGTTGCCTGTGATGGGGGCACGTGCCCCCACAAGAGTTTTGATTTTAAGTAATATTTTATATTATAGAAAACATATAAAGCAGAAAGAATAATTAAATTGGTGGAGGCGTATAGTAGACATGCTCACGGTTTTGGAACCGCCGGTTCGGTCTCGAACCGGGCGGTTCCAAAATTCTGGGAGGGGGAACCGGAACCGAACCGTGGCCAAGGCGGTTTCGGTTCGGTTCTCAAACCGGCGGTTCCGGTTCGGCCGGTTTTTTTTTTTTTCATATGTTTTTTCTTGTATTTCTTAGTTTTTTGGATCTAAAATTTGAAGGAATGTATAGAGATCATGAAATTGGACATTGTTATTGTTAATATGAGAATTTAAATTGAAGATTACATTAATAATTGAACTATTATAAATTAGTAGATATTACAAAGTAATTGAACTATTACAAATTTACAAATTACAAAGTGAACTATATCGAATTAGTAATTATAATTTAAAGAAATTGGACTTGAGCTTAAATTTAAGAAATAAACTTAGAAATTCTAAGTTTGAAACTTAAAATTAAGTTGCCTACGTATCCAAATAGGAATCAAAGTCCACGTAGTTCTCTTACCTCAAACTTACCTCGTTGATTTGGATCGATTCGATTCTTCATGCATCACTTCCGGTGGTAGTTTCTTCGGAGCTATCTTGATCATCATTATCAATTAATTCTTGACTTCTCTTTTCGGCTCTTACCCAATCATCAAGCAAGCATTAGTTTTCCACGTTTTCAACGATCATATTCGATCCCGTTGCATCCAAAGTGTAGCCTCCCAAACTAAAAGCTTGTTCAACGGCAACGGTTGAGGCGGGAGATGCAAAAATTTCTCTTTCTAGCATTGACAATATTGGATATATATTTTTCATCCTAGACCACCACTTTAGTATATTAAAAGTAGTGTTGTCTTCATCTTCATCAAGCCGAACAAATGTAGAGGATAAATAATGATCAAGTTCGTAATAAGGGTTAGAAGTAGACCTTGGACGTTTTTGAGAACGCTCATCATAAAAACCCGTTAATATATCTTCATATTGACTCATAGAAGAGTCACCACCAAAATTTGCTTCAAAACCGGGACCACTATATTCTCTAAATAAAGACATTAAAGTAACTTTAATCCGATTACCAATCTCTTCCGGATTAGGATATACATCATCTTCACCCATGACCATATGTCTATTAGGAAATAAATAATTATAATACATATTTAACAACATTATTAATCCATCCAATCTTACTCTAGGATCAAACACTTTAACAACCAAGAATAGATCGGGAATATTTGTAAAATATTTTTTCCATTTTTGCATCATAGAGAAAGTAGCATCACTTAATAAAGGATTTGTAATATTTTCATTTAACACATGAGCAACTTTAATACAATAATCAAGCGCTAAATTACTAGTAGGATAATAAACACCGGATAACACTATTGTGGAATCATTAAAAATTCCCAAAATTTTACACAAAGAAGTGCATGAATCCCAATATTGAGGATATAAACGAATACCACAATTTTCTTGGGTAAAAAATGTACATAAAGCGTCTTTATAATCCATAGACTCCTTTAACAGTTTAAATGTGGAATTCCAACGAGTTGACACATCAAGAGAATTTTTTTTGGGATGCATATTGTATGTTCTACAAAAAACTTTCCATTTTTTCAACAATTTTGAATGTCTCGACATATAATAAATAGCGGATCTAATAGGACCAACTTGTTCTTTCAAAGCATCTAAACTATCTTGAACACATAAATTTAAAATATGACACATACATCTAACATGAAATTTTTTTCCACCAAGATATGGTTGACAAATATTTCTAAGATCTTCAATAGTAGCCGTATTTGCACTAGCATTATCAAAACCAATAGAAAATATTTTTTTAGTAAGAGCATACTCATTTAAAATATCATGCAATTTATCTCTAATATTAACGGCATTGTGTTCCGTATCAAAATCTCTATAAGCAATCAATCTTTTGTTAAGAGTCCACGAATCATCAATCCAAGTGCATGTAACTCCTATATAACTATGCTTTTGAAAATTATCACTCCAAATATCCGCACATATACAAACTTTAATATTTAAATCGGCAAATAGATTAATCAAAGCAAATTTATACTCATAAACAACTTTAGCAACATCACGAGTAGTAGTATGACGTGAAACTTTTTTTGCCGCGGGTTGAAGACCAAGGTTAACAAAATCATTCAAAAAGAAATTATCGGCAAATTGAAAAGGAAGGTGTTGTGTGCACACAAATTTAGCTAACAATTTTCTATATTTCATTTGATCAAATGTAAATAGAGAAGTGGGGTTACTTACCTCGCCTTGAACTCCACCACCGCCACCGGCTGACGTAAATCCACGAAGTTGTTCTTGATTTGAACTAATTCCAACTCTATCCGGGTGAATTTTTTTCAAATGCTTCTCGAATGTCCCATATCCCCCTCCTTTGACAAAAGAATATATTTTCTCACAATAGTTGCAATGAACTTTAATATTACCATCCTCGTTGATCACTTTTTTAAAGTGACGTGCAAAAATATCCGACTTAAGTTGAGCTCGACTTGGAGTTGGGGTTGGAGTTGGCTCGGCATTGGAGTCGGTTGGGTGGTTTTGACTTTCTTGAGTAGGACGTCGTGGTATAGCATCATCTTCAAGAGGATTCTCATAACCGGGACCAAGTGTGGCCTCAATATCATCTAACCTCCACTCGATCGGTGCCGGTGGTTGTGGTCGTGGAAGACGAACGGAAGAGGTGGAAGAAGCTTTGCCTTTACCCTTGTTGCTTTGATGGCTTTCCATAATATGTAAGTGTATATGTAAATAATATATAGTGTAGTGTAATATACTAATATGTAGTAATGCAGTATAGTGTAATATATAGTGTATATAATATATAGTGTAGTATAATATGTAGTGTAGTATAATATATAGTTTAGTGTAATATACTAATATATAAATTATAGTGTAGTGTAGTGTATGTAATATGTAAGTAATGTAAATAATATGTAAATAATAAACTTTGAGAATTGAGTGAGATTTGAGAGAGATGAGAAGAAAGTAATGAGTTGAATCACTTTGGGGTGAATTTTGGAGTAGAATGAGGTGGTATTTATAGATGAAATCTTGAAAAAACTAAAAAAAAAAAAAAAAAACGATCGAAAACCGCCGGTTCGAACCCTGATCGTGCTAGATAAGCGCAGCTTATTCTTCGTACGTAGGTAGAGATTTTCGACCCCATATTTAAGGCGTACGCTTAGTCCCTGTAAATATCGCGACAAAAAAAAATGTCAGCAAATGAAACTAAATTTTTTCTTATTTATAATCTCGATTTACTTCTTTTCAAGATTTTTTAAAGTATACAATTTAACTTTGATTAAATGAATATTGCTCGAGGCCTTGCTTTAATTAGAAACTAGCAAAATACATTATATAAGTATGTATCATTAATTAATTAGATAAAGTTATAAAATACAGGTTAGGTCTTGTATGCATCAGATGCGCCGTGCGTGCACTCTATAGACTATTTTAAAAATTTGCAACATGTTACACCAATACATGTAACTATGTTTTACAAACGCAGTAACAAATCACAAGTTCCAATACAACGAGTTGCAAGTTTCTAAAATATATCATTAAATGCACGGTGCACCTGCTGCACAAATACGATATGGATCAATTTTGTTATATTGAATTAGTAAGATGGAATCATTAGACATATATAGAATTAAATAATTAAATTATTTGGGCGTAGTGGATCTGGTCTGGCGAAATCGGGATTAGCAATGACGGAAAAGGCTTCTCGGGGCAAAGATCCACAATCTTGACTCGCACAATCTTAGCTCGAGCTTTTAGAAGAGACGGAATTCTCTCATGGTATCAGAGCCCAGGTTGTGGGTTCGATTCCCTTGGAAGCACTCCAACCCATTTAAATTGTCCACTCTGTTGGGCCTCCTCTCCAGAGAGCAGAGACAATGATTCGGCCCACGAGTGAGGGGGAGTGTTGAGGGAAATTAAATAAATAGATGAGACGGAATTCTCTCATGGTATCAGAGCCCAGGTTGTGGGTTCGATTCCCGTGGAAGCACTCCACCCATTTAAATTGTCCACTCTGTTGAGCCTCCTCTCCAAAGAGCAGAGACAATGATTCGGCCCACGAGTGAGGGGGAGTGTTGAGGGAAATTAAATAAATAGATTATTCCCGACCCTCTCTACAAGCATGAGTTTTTAGATGAGACGGAATTCTTCAAGGTGTTCCTATTGCTTAAAAGTCTTTACACGTTTCTTTGTTTTAATTAAATTCAACATTTGAGTTGTGAAGAATTTGGTCATGACTACCCGTAGTACAAGTCAGAAGTAATTATCTGAAAATCAGAAATATAATAACCCCTTGTATATTAAATATTATTTATATAATATTACTTAATTAATAGTTACTACTTCTTCATCAACGTTTGATTTTTATTAAAAATCTCGTTGATGTGATCTAGTTTAATTAACATGACATAAATTATATTATTATACATCTTTTAATTTAATATGATGAATTTAAATTATTTTAGGTTATATATAATATTTGATTTTAAATTTTATTTTAACCCATTGCTCTAAATCTTTTAAGCCCCAAGTCATATGATTTTTTATTTTTTTTAAAGGCAATCAATTACAATGGTTTTCTAAGATAATCAATTACAATAATTTATTCTACCACCGGACACATGACAACATAATTTCATCTTGTTGTAGACCGGAACCATAATCACCACAAGAGGTGTACCACCCGAAACTGCAACTCGGAACCGCAATCCAACAAGAGGGGGACCGCCACAAGAGAGAATAAATATTGGCTAGGTCTTGTATGCACCCGGGTGTACCGTACATTCATAGTGCATTTTAGAAGCGTGCAACTTGTTATGTTGAAAATTGTGACTTATTTATACAGAAAAATGCAACTATTAATATGAGAACATAGTTGCATGCTTCTGTTTGGAATAGTTGCATGTTTCTATTTTATATAGTTGCACGCTTCTAAAATGCACTATGAGTGCACGGTGCACCCGGGTGCAGATGAGACTCACTCTTAAATATTCCCTTTCCGTGTCTCGAACCCGGGACCTCAAGGTCTCAGGTGATGGTACTCTAACCACTTGAACTATCCACACTTGACAGTTATATGAACTCTTTAGCACGTGTGGAGATAACTTGTTGGACGAGATTTTGCGAATTTTGACTGCCCTACATATTAGCCATCGTTATAATTATATATACATTTTTTTGATGACATGATGTGAAAATTATCAAGGTAATAATAATGAACAATGTGTTTTTTTGGTTTAGGTCTTCCTAACTTCCTTGACTGTGCAAACTAAAGACTAGTAAAATGTGCATTATTTTATCTATGAATTCTTAGAATTCTTCGCTTATTTCCAATTATTTTTACTATATTTATTTTCAACTTACGTATCTGACTAAGAAAGTTCAACTGCATAGTGAAAAATTGAATAATATGCCGATCATCAACTTCGGAAAGTATACAGTTAATTCTGAACTCATCACGTATGGCAATGGTTATTAATCATACTTTATCATATGTGTGGGTATATATGCTTTGCATTTCCATTAGTTGCATCGTATGCTTCATAATACTTTTTTAAAGTATATAACTTATTACATTTAAATATATAATTTATTTACGCTGAAATGTGTTATCATTGTTCGTAAAATAAGTTGCAAATTTTAATATACATAAATAATTGTATATTTTAGTGCAATAAATTGTACATTTCAAAATACACTATAAAATGCACATAACATTAATTTGATGCAGACAAGACCTAGTCTTATCCCGTATGTATAAACCATTATATCCATTCGAAAATCTTTTTATTTTCTGGTTTATTGAAAGCATGTCCTACATTAATTCCATTTGAAATCTATTTTTTTTTGGTAAAAAATCTTTATTCAGTAGTAATCAAAGAACAAAGAGTAACACTGTAAAGTGATATACAGTATATCGAGAGTTCTCAAATCTCCAGTACATTCCTAGGATTCTCTAACAAATCAGAACATGGAAAATTACAAAAAGAGGGATATTTAACTGAGCACCAACTCCAGAATCTGCACTTAATTTCTTCCGACGCCTTATCCGGTTCAAAGCATTTTCCATCAAAAATTAATTTGTTCCTCCCTTTCCAGATAATCCAAACAACACAAGTCCATAAGCTTATAACCAAGAGATTACCTTTATTTCCCGAGAAGATTCCAGAATGGGATAAGAAGTGTTGTGAAATCTGATTATGTCCAACTCCCGATATACCCACCCACTTATAGCAAGCGTACCATATTTTTGACGTCACTGAGCAGTCGATGAAAAGGTTTGAAGCAGTTTCCAGCCACAAATTGCAAAAGGGGCAGCTTGTGGAGCAGTTTTGGGAAAGAATATTGTGTTTCCTAAGATTCACTCGAGTAGGTAATCGATCTTGAAGAAGTCTCCAAGCCATATCAGAGGTTTTAAAATGCATTATGAGTTTACGGTGCACCTGGATACACATGAGACCTACTCAATTTAAAATCCAAATTATTCAAATTCTTGTATTATCACAAGAATATATTCCCTACTTAATTAGTTTGTAATCATAATAACACTTGTTTTTAAAAATCGGTTGAATAGAAAACCGGTCATGGAACCAGTCTGACTATTTTTATAGTTGAAACGAAAAAAACCGATCCACAGAACTGGAAAAACCGGTCAAAAACAGAAAAATGAGTAAAATCGGTTGAACTGGTTTTTTATTTTTAGTTAATTTAAAATTTAATCATTGTTTATGTCATCTTTATTTTAAATTTTAGTATTTTAAATTGTATTGTGTTGTGTTTTCTTGATTCTATTGTGTTTATTTTAATATGAAATTTATAAGTTTATAATTTTAAATTTTATAAGTGCACATTTATTTTATATTTTTTATGTAATATAGGAAATATTCTAAAAAAAATGATAGAAGTTATTTTAACGGTTGGACCACCGATCCAACCTGTTCAACTAGTTGAACCGCTAATCGGTGTTCAATCCAGTTAATTTGGTCGCCGATCCAATTATGGTAATACTGATAGTAACATGCGACGATTAAGTGTAATTAAATAAACATATTTAATTATGTGTATGCATCTACAATAATTTAACAGAAAATGTCATATATACTTCCATTCTATGTAATAGAAAATGTCGCTCCTGGCTAAATCAATCGCCGCAATAAATTGATGTAGTCGAACATTTAGTTACCAAATCAAAGTGATTGACTTTATTTTATAACAAAGGAATATCGGCATAATACAAAGGTCTCCAGATTTCTTTTCAAACGATGGAGTATCATTTGCTAGAAATCTAGAATTTGAGGTGATCGATCGAGTTCCTCTTATTTAATACAAAATTACAAATAGTCAACTATATATTAATTGTTGCGAATTGTAATCCCACATCGCACTTAAAGTCTGCAAAAACAGAAGATTATGAAATGAGTATACATAAATAAATAAGTGTTATAGAAAATTAAAAGGAACAACTTAAATGTTTTTTGCATTAACCTCTTAAATGAATGATATGTTACAAGACATGTAATGGGAGTAATTGATTATAGTATTAATTAGGTGGTCTTACAGGGTATAGTCAATGCGGATTCTGCCAGCGTCAGGGTTACCGATCTGGTTGAAGGCATCCGGAGAGAGGTCAATTTGATCATTGGCGCATCCAGGGCAAAGATCCACGATGCGTACGGTTATTTCACCGTTACGACAAGGGTTTGGAGTAGCATTGGTCCCACCGGTACACCGTATTCTGAGCGATCTACCACAATTAGCTCTATTGTTAAATAAAGCCGGGTTCGCAGCTGCTACTACACTTCCCTGGTCCTGGAATCCATAGCAAGATGACGCTAAAAAAATGATTATAAATTAGAGTAAGTTTCGCGTGCACCAATATATATACTTCATTTGCTCATATATATATTTTCACACTTACGAACTAAAGGTGGGCCGTAGAAAGTGGCGGTTCCAGGCACCGCGTATGCCGCGGAAATCAAGGACGAAGCTATGACAATTGCAATCATAACTCGTTCTATCGCCATTTTTGATTGATTCAAAAAAAGAAAAGTTACGTTGTTTCTATATATATATATGTTTTTTGTGTTAAGTTGTGCTTGCTAAGCATTTGGAAGCAATGGAGCTTTTATAGAATTGTTGGAAAGTCTTTGCACGTTTCCGTGGTCTAAAATGTACTACAAGTCTACATCTTTCATGGAATTTCTGTTTGCTTCAACTAGTAATTAAAATTCACAAGTAATTATCCGGAAAACCTAACTAAATCAAAGTTTCTAGATAACGTACGTGTGATACAAATATATTGTATGCATGACTAACATTTTGTAATAATATTCCACATATTTAAGCAACCTTGATGCAAGCATTTCGTAATATATAATTTCTCGTGTTCTTTACTAGCTAGAACGAAGAGATGCGATCTATTCACGACAAGAAAATGAAATATTACCTATAAAAATTTTCAAATTGCTATGAAATTTTCTTACAAAAATAATTTGGTCCTTAAAAATTAAGAATTGTCTATCAATTTTTAGAATAATCTTTGAAAAAATTACCTACAAAAATAATTTCCTAGGCAAACAAATTACCTACGAGCAATCTACCTACACATTTGTAATTTTCATAGACAAAATTATACCTACACAAATAATTTTCTAGACAATTTACATTTCCGTAGACAATTATATTTGTAGTTTAAAAATAGCCTATACAATTAGAAAATTTTGTAGGCAAATCGTAGGCAAGCTTTATAAATTATTTTCATTGGAAATTTCGTAGACTTGTTGAAAAAATATTGAAAATTCTTATAAGCATGCAATGCACTATTTTCTTGTGGTGATTATTGAAGACTGTAGTTGTATGATCAGACCGTCAAAAGTAATTTAACACTTGAAAGACATATTATAATTAGAAAACGTGTAATATTAATAAATTTTTTATTCATCAATATTTGCTTATGTATTTTTATATTATTTAGTAATTTATAAGTATATTTTTAAAGCATAGCGATCGACACTTTTTTTCTTTGTCATTTTAATTGTAAAACGATTACATAATCAACTATATATGGTCTTATGTTAGTTATGGCAAAGTAAGTCAGATGAGGGTATATTCTTAGGATATTCCTCATCCAGTAAGGCTTTCAGGGTTTACAACAGGCGAACCCTAGTTGTGGAAGAAACACCTCATGTGGTCTTTGATGAGACATCTTACGAACAAGAGAAATGCCTCTCGAACAAGAAGTACCGATTCAACACATGCACGATGCATAGAAAATGGATCACTAAGTATCAAGGAAAAAGGATCGAGAACACGTAGCGGTGTATATTCGAACTTGATCTTCTCGATTCACCAGTCAATCGGACCCTAAGGTACGCATACAAGCTGTCAATGAAGAAGTTCGGCATGCACGGTGAGGCAATATCAAGCCCGAACCATCCGGTTCGGGGAGGAACACTGAAGTTCTGGGGGGACGGACATCAAACACATGATGAGTCCAACATCGGTGAGACTTGTCCATGTCAAGTGGATCATAACTCTGCACCACTCTCAATCACTAGTAATGAACTACTATCAGAAGAGGATGATGTTCTCCAAACTGATGCAAATCAGAAAAGAAGGACCTGGGTAACCAGTCATCCAACTGATCTGATCATCGGAGACCCATCTGATAGAGTCAAAACTAGACATCAGATTGGTAAAAGTGTCATGTATTGTTATTATCTGTCTTTGAAGGAACCAACTGAAGTAGAAGAAGCTCTACAAGATGCAAACTGGATTCTAGCCATGCAAGAAGAACTGGAACAATTTGAAAGGAATCAGGTTTGGAAACTGATGGACAGACCAACCCATCAAGATGTGATTGACACAAAGTGGGTATTCAAGAACAAGAGAGATGAGAATAATGTCATAACCAGAAATAAGGCAAGACTTGTTGCTAAGGGGTATTCACAATCAGAAGGAATTGATTATGATGAGACTTTTGCACCAGTTGCTTGCCTGGAAGCCATTCGACAGTTTCTGGCATATGCTGCCCACAGAGGGTTTATTGTGTATCAGATGGATGTTAAGATTGCATTCTTAAACGGGGTACTAGCTGAGGAAGTTTATGTTGAACAACCTCCAGGCTTTGAAAAAGGCGACCAAGTGTACCGTTTAAGAAAAGCTCTTTATGGCCTGAAACAAGCTCCTCGAGCTTGGTATGATACACTCTCTCAGTTATTGATAGACAGTGGTTTCACTAAAGGAATAGTGGACAGAACCTTATTCAGAATAGAAGATGGAGAAGATATTCTGATGGTTCAGATTTATGTGGACGACATCATCTTCGGATCTCCCAACAAGAGTTTATGTGAAAAATTCAGCAAGATGATGCAAGGGAAGTTTGAGATGTCCATGATGGGTCAGATGAATTACTTTCTGGGTTTACAAGTTAAGCAAAGTACAGAAGGGATATTCATCTACCAGGCGAAGTACACTAGGAGTTTATTGGCTAAGTTTGGAGTTCAAAACTGTAAGGAAGCCATAATTCCTATGATGACTGGATTCAAGATGGATCCAGATGAGAATGGTCAGAAAACTAATCAGAAAGAATATAGGGCTCTCATTGGATCTTTATTATACCTGACTGCCAGCAGACCAGATATCACTTTTGCAGTAGGTGTATGTGCCAAATTTCAGGCAAATCCAATGCAAAGCCACCTGAAAGCAGCTAAGCGGATTCTTAAGTATCTGAAGGGGACAATAAACCTTGGTTTATTTTACCCATCAGATGATAATCTAGAGCTTAGTGGGTATTCTGATTCTGATTATGGAGGTTGCAGAATTGACAGGAAGTCAACCTCAGGTACATGTCAGTTTTTAGGTAGTAGACATTAGTTGTGACATCTACTACTGAAGCAGAATATATGGCTGCAGGAAGCTGTTGCTCCCAACTGCTCTGGCTTAGTCAGCAGCTGAGGGATTATAACATTGTAGCTAAGAACGTACCTATATTCTGTGACAGTAATAGTGCTATTGCAATCACTCAGAATCCTGTTCTACATACAAGATGCAAGCATGTGGATGTCAGACACCATTTTATAAGAGATCATGTTGAAAAGAAGAATATCATAATGGAAAAGATCCATACTGATAAACAGAAAGCTGATATTTTAACCAAGCCACTAGCTGAGACCAGATTCAGAGAATTATGCAATGAGTTAGGGCTTCTAGATCTCGGAGAAAGTGCACAAGAAATGTTTGGTGGACTGATTTCCAGAACCAGCTGGTTAAGAGACTAACCAGGTTAAGAGGAATCAGTTGAGTTAGGTATCTCAACTGATCAGAGGATCAGTCAAGAAACTGATATGAGAAGGCTTTATCAGATTAAATGAACTGATCAGATTAAAGAATTATCAGATTAAAGGAACTGATCAGTTTGGTTGTTTCATACTTTGTAAGTCGATTAAGCTAATGTTCAACAAGCAAGTTACATAAGATTAAAGCTTCAATCACATAAGGAAACAGAAAATACACAACAATGGAATAATAGAAATTTTCATTGATAAAGACCCGGATGTCAGATTTACATTACAAGTTACAAGTACAAAAGGACCCGGAGGTCAGTACATAAACCCTAAACCATAAACCCTAAGTCTAACCCTAGAAGGGCGGGGAGAGAGGCTTTAAGATTTTAAATCCTGATGCTCCCATTTTCCCCCACTTAACCCTAAAAGGGGTGTGAGAGGCTTTGAAATAATCCTAAAGCCACCCTCAGAGCTTCGGAGTGAGGAGCGAGAACGGCATTGAAGGATTTCTAAAGAGCCCTAATCCTAAAATCAATGGGCTCTCCAATTTGTTAAATGGGACACAAGTGCAAAGATGTGGTCAAAAGACCATATGGCCACAAGTGTCGCGATGCAAATATTGAGTTTGATATACGATTATCAGCTGTTATCTGATCAAGATCGGATACCAAACTCATGTTTTGTATCAGACTGAGTCTGTTGATGCTAATTCCATCATCTCGATAGGCACACAAGGTGCATACGGTTAGGAGAAGTGTCTTCTCATTTGCTATAGCAGATCCGCCGCCTCGGTGGTAAAGAAGCTTGGCAATAATTGTATGTGTAATCTTCGATTTTAAAGCAATAATAAAGGGGTTACATGGTTGATTTGAGAAGCTGAATTCATTTGAAAATGGTTAAAGGTTTTTGTCTGAAGTTTCACCGGAAATAAGGGTTCATCGGAAAACATGGAGTATAAGCTAAATAAAGAAGATGAATGGTGTATGTTGTGTTGTTTGCCTAAAACCCCAGATCCTTTTATAGAAGAAAAGCAGGGGTATAGGTGCAAATTTAATTTCTCAAGACCCTTAAGAGAAATCTGCACCGCAAGGACAACGCGTAGGAAACACGCGACTGATGATTGGATAAGCTTACGGCGATTGATATCCCAAAGTATCCAGACTATTATTACGAATGTCAAATCGTGCCGACTTAGGGAATCGAGATGACTCTCCGATTTTCCAAGATTAAGTTTAGGCGGTAACACTTATCCCAAGAATTGACTTGGTCTGAGTAGAATCAGATTAGGTCAACTGAAATCTGATTAAATAAGAGACTGGTCAGATGAGGAAGATCAGTTGAGTATGATACCTCAACAAATAAGATAAATCAGTCAATAAGTAATCAGAGATAACAGTTGAAGGGGGAACTTCAACTGATCAGGAAGGATAAGAAAAGGGAATATCAGACGCAAAGTGGAACGGATCAGTTAAAAGGGGACAGTTGGGAAATTATAAGGATTAGGCAGAAAACTAAGATCAACAAGTGGTACAGACAGACTTCAAGTGGTATTGACTGATTACAATATCAGTCAACCAGATACGCAATTCTTTTTCCTTGTTTAATATTTACATATCTGAAATTATCTGATAATATTTGCCTTTACTGTACACATACTTTTGTGACGCATACCCTGCAAATTATTTAATGCGGACGTGGGGTATATGTATTAAATGCTACTAAATGTGTTTTTAACTCCAAAAGGTAATCGTGCGTGCATATCCTGACCACACGATCAAAACCGGTCAATCTGGATCGTTTATCCATTTCAAACGTTTGATCTTGTAGTCTCGATTTTCCCTCCTTCTTTTTATAAGCTTCATCAAAACCCTACCAGAGTACTTTCCTCAAAATTCTTGTGAACTATTTTTCTGCAAACTCACAATTATCTTTCTGCGATTCAAAGTGTTCTTACGATTCAACCTGTTTCAAAATCGAAAAGCAGAATCTGGTAATTTCTGGTTATTTGATGAATTACTTTCCTAAAATCCATTGATCATATAGATTACGTCTATTTATGTTATCCTGTGTTATGCCTTATCATTTCTTGATATCCGTATGTATTCATCGATTACTAGGTCTGAGAATAGGTCTGATAATCAATATATGATATCTTTATGGTTATGCAAAAATTTTAATTGAGTCTATCTTATTGTAGATGGCCACTCACGGAATGGACAAAATTATGTGTAACTATGCGGATTTGGCAACCAAAATTGTTGAAGACAAATTTGTAAGGTTTGGTGTTACACGGGATCCGGAATCAATGGAGGTGGAACAAATTCTGAGGAAGGGTGGTCTCGAAAAATACTGTGATGCTCACTGCAATCCAGTAATGCAGTATGAAGCACTGGAATTCTTGAGGAAATTGAAGGTTGACTAGGAGAATCCTGGACACGAACTGATATCTTCAGTAAATGGAGAGGAGATCAGACTTACAAATGATGATATATCTCGACTGTTCAACCTGCCCAAAGGAAAAATCTCTCCAACAAATGAGGTGTACAAGAAACTATCTGGTACATCGATAGTGGATGCTCAAGGCATATGACTGGAAGCAAGCGTCTCCTCAGCTCTTACACAGAACAAGAAGGCCCACGTGTACTCTTTGGTGAACTTTAGAGAATGATGATGTACAGGTTACTAGAGTCTCATATGTATAAGGTTTAAAGCATAACCTGTTATCAGATTCACAATTATGCGACAACAGATTCAGTGTTGAGTTCTCGACTGATCAGTATACGATCAAGAATCGAGCTACTCAACAGATCTTGTTAACTGGTTCAAGGAAAGGTACGATTTATACAGCAGATTGGAACAGTTGTCCAAGAAATGCATGCCCGATTGTTAAGAGTTCCAAAAGTAGCGATTGCTGGCTCGCACAAAAGAATGAGTCATCTGAACTTTAAAACTCTTAACAAGATAGCAAGGATGTCTTTGGTTGAGGGACTTCCGAATAAGGTATTCTCTGAGGATCAGACATGTGTCGCATGTCAGAAGGAAAAACAGGTTAAAGCCTCATTCAAGGGAATCCCTGGACCAGCATTCAGCAGAGTATTGCAACTGCTCCATATGGACTTATTTGGACCAGTTACACTAGTTAGTTCAGCGGACGCAAATATACTCTGGTAATCGTGGATGATTATTCCAAGTTTACCTGGGTTGTATTCTTGTATAAGAAGAATGAGACAACAACAAAGATACCTGAGCTCGGTGTCAGTATTGTGAAAATCAGATCAGATAAAGGTACATAATTTTTGAACTCTTTTATTACTGATTTTTGCACTAAGTTTGGTATACAACATGAGACATCAGCTGCAAGAACGCCACAAAAGAATGGTGTAGCAGAACGAAGAAACAGAACACTCAAGGAAAATTCGCCAAGACTATGTTAAATTGAAACATGCAACACCAAGCCATTTTTGGGCAGAAGCCATCAATACTACATGCCACACTCAGAACAGATACTCTCTGACTAAGGCTCACTACAAAACACCCTATGAACTGTGGAAGGGCAGAAAACCTCGTGTTTCTTACTTCCATGTTTTTGGGTGTAAGTGTTTCATACACAACAATGGGAAGAGTCAGTTGAAGACTTTTGAGGCCATTCTTTTTAAATATATAATCCCCCTTTTTTATTTACATGTCGTTTTAGTTTTTTGAATTATTTGTGAAGTAGATGTCGTTATGGTATTTTATCCCCCTTTATCTCATATTTATCCTTAATATTGTAATTTCAAATTTCCTACAAATGTGTTGTGTGTTTAATTTTTCAACCAGTAGTATTAATTAAGGTTAATTAAAAAAATTATGTTTGTTTAAAAAAAAGGGGGGGATTATAATTTATTTTAAGGATATGTACGTTGGACGAAATAAAACTTAGATCATGTCTATAGTAAAAAGAAAGATGCCATTTTTTATAAATTTACAAAGTTTTTCTCGGTTTAAATTTTCTGGAAGAAATTATAATTATTGCTGGGGAGAAGAAATCAAAATTTGATATGCATGTGATAATAATCAGGAGAGTGACTTGCTGTGGATATTAGTGTCTGCTAGTTTGGACGTGATATATATAAATCGTTCACGTGATAAAATTGACAACTTCTCTCCAGAAGTATATTACTACCTGTCTCCATCCCATTCTTTTAAGTCAATTTGACTGTTCAAAATTTTGTATAGTCTGTAATCCAGACTATACGAACCTCATGGTTAAAAACATCACTATAACAAGTAGTGAGATACACACGAATCTCTTACAAGATCCTAAAAGGTATAGTGAAAAACCACACACCAAAATCAATTTATTCAATCAAGTAACTAGTGATCTTATTCAACCTAAAACTTGATCTAATAAGATAAAATCAATACTGATAGGAGAGATTGTATTCCCTCGACCAGTACACATAGAATAACATCGACCCTCACACTCCTAGAATTACAAACACTTGATTTTTCACTCTTGGTTGTGTCTTGGATGTTACTCTCTTAAGTTTGGAGTAGAGCAAATGAGATTTCACTTTAACTCAAACTTGAATGTCGACCAATGCAGTCTATTTATAAACTTTCGGACCAACTGCATTGTCCTATCCACTTGGTGTGAACAGCCTTGAACTTCTCTCCACTATCTCCATGATCTTGGTGTAACCACCCATGATCTTTCTATTCTCACTCCATCAGTGCAACCGCTTGATAATTTCCGAGATTATCTTCAACCTGCAATGTAAGAAACATAGAGAAACACATTTATTAAACCGGAGTTAGTGTTAGGAGAAATGACAAATTTATGATGTTGTGCAGACTGTTGTCCAACATCTGGAACAACATCCGTGCAACATCAACAATAATATTTTAAAAAATTATCTTATTAATTATTGATTTATTATTATTGACAATGTTCGCGGCACTCAAGATAATTATGATAAAGAGCGATAGGTGGTCTGTAACAATAATAACAACTCTCTCTTCGAATTATAAGTGATCTACGTCCACGAAGAGGTGGTGGTGGACATGCCTCAAGTGTACAATCCACATTTCCAACCTTGATTGTTTTCAAATAGATCGAAGCAAAAACTAAAAAATAAATTATCAAAATAACAAATAGAGTAAAAATTAATGTGATATTGTAAATTAATAACATTCAACATTGACGAAGTGAAATAGTTCAAGTGGTTAGAGCACCACTACCTATACGTGAAATCATGAATTCGAGTCATCATTTGCCCAATAAAAATAAATAAAAAATAACTTCCAACATTTCAATTTACAAGTGCCCTTAGTCAAATCTGTATTAATTCAATGGCTTGGAGAAACTCACATTTCACTATATATATTGTCTTCAATTCCATCAATACGAATAATGTGTCAATAATAAATTTAAGGTGCTACAATACAAATACAAAATAATAATAGTAAAATGGATTTTTCAAAATGAACATATGAGGACCCGCTTGGTTGGGGGTAATGGAAGTGGGTAATGAGAATCATTTCTATTGATGTTGCTTGATAGTGTTGATACACAAGTAATGAGAATAGAAGTGGACAATTGATTACCCCACCCACTATCAACTCATCTCACATGATTTCCATTGTTGATGTTTTAACCAAGCAATAACAATGCAATCAATAACCCTTAGTGATTGACCCTCAATTATATTCATTATCATTGCCATTTATCCTACATGCTCAACTGTTTCAAAATCTGTTCACTTTCCATTATTCATACACGGCCAACAGCCACCCCCTACGGTCCTGCGTTCTCGCCTTCTTTGTTGTGTTGTACACCGCAACGACTCATTCAAAGGTTAGTGCTTTTTCGGTTCTCAAATTGGTCTTTGCTACATATTTTTCACTCAATTTTCCTTTTCAATTTCTATTCCTCCGAAATTGAAATTGGAACGGTGTTTATTGCGTTAATTTCTTCTAATTCAATTAAATTTTCTTCTGTTTCTTAACGCAGACGCTAATCTATGGCCGCAAATTGCAATTTCGTCAACGCAAATCCGCCTGCAGAACCACTCCCCTCCTTATATTTCATGCCGCATCCCGCCTACATTATTCCAGCACCTCATATTGCAGTAATCGACGATCGCACAATATAGCACAAAGGTATGTGTTTCCTTAATTTGAGTGCCTTCTATTATTTCCTAATAAGAAAGTTTTAATTCTTCTAGGTTAATATCTATTGATTTTTTAAAAGAGCAGTTAATTTTTTAGGCAAAACATATATTTATTCATAAACAGTTACACATTAGTTTTGCATTTCTATTGCTCATAATTTATTTCGTTATGGCATCTCAATTCTCCTCATTAGATGTTCTTACGCCTAACAAAGAAACATGGAGTTTGAGAGTCAAAGTGCCCGTTTTTTTGGATGATTTTTTTAAAAGATGATACAAAACAAAACTGTTTCTTTGAAACGATACAGACTGATGAAAAAAATAAGATTCAATATTAATTTTTAATTTATGAATAACCTATGCTCATGAAGATGATGGAATAATCTTTTTCTCCTTATGATTTTTACATTTGTTGATTGGAGTTTTCTAATTCTTAATGTTTATCTTTAGTGGACGTACCTTGCTCATATACTTCCCTGTTTTGTATAAATTCTGTTTATATATGCAGACGCGCGACTGTATAGCATTTTAACTAGAATCGTGAGATTTGAGCAACATATGAGCATCTGAAAATCCGTTTCTAATATTTTGAATCTCTGGTACTTTTTTTTATCAGTTTTCTACTGTTTTTTTTATATGTCCCCCCCAAATCCTAATTACGATTGTATAAGATTTTGATTGATCAGTATTGTTGTAATATTATGCTTCATTTTCATAGTAAGGTTATATCAGAATTTGTATTTACAAAAGATGTCATGCTTCATTTAGTTATAAATATAAATCTCCAGTTACAATTGTTTTCCAACTTAATAAGCTTTGTCTAATATTTTCCAACAATTGTTTCATTTAATTGCAAAAGATATCATGTCTCCTTATTAGTATTGAGGTAAGTTTATAAGATGATTATTTGTGGTATTGAGATAATGTAGTGATGGGTAAAGGTTATTTAAAATAAATATTTGCAATGCTAAAGGCTTGCCATGCCTTTTTGGTGAAAATTTGTCTTCACTTCGAATAACTTGCCATGATCTTACAACTTTGCAGATTTGCTCTTTAAACTTGAGGAAACAGGTTCAAACTTCATTATGTCTGTATATCCAACTTCATTAAGGTTGGATATTGGTAATGGATTTCAGGCATGTTTCGAAGAACACTTATTCCATGCATTTTATCATTTTTGTTGTGCATATCTATCCAAAATTGTTTCTCCTATATTTACTATTTTGTTATTTAGCTCTCTGTTGTATCTCTGTTGTAAATTTCTTTGCCAGTATTCTAAATTTCTCACCTAGCCTCAGTTGGTGAGAATAATTTCAACTGTTGTGTGACAAATGGTTGTACCATCAGGTCTTTCGAGCAGTGAATGTGTTCTCTTATCATTGATACCATGACACAATCTGTTTTTATCTCTTCTTTAGATAATGTTCAAGCCACAAGAGAAAGTTATCACAAAGTTTATGTTTTAGTTATCAACGATATTTAGTTACATTAACTTTTTGCACGATAAAAAAAAAATAAAAATTTAGTTACATTAACTTTCTATTAGTTTATTGCAGATACTACAATTGGTAAAGTCAGTAGAGACTGTATTGCTCCTTTGATTAGTGATATTCTACACACTTGTGATGAATCCACACAGAGGTTAAGGACAATCACTTTTCACATGTGGGCCTCTATTGTTGAAAAAACCTTTTTTAGTTACAGTTAATTGTATGTTGTTATTTCATGGAGTGAACAATCTAAAAGGACTTAAGATTTTAATTTGTGACCAAGATGGTGAGAATAATAAGTCAATGAAAAATGTTGTGTACAAAGAAGTATTTCAAAATCTGTAACTTTGGTCTATTTATGTAATTTGCGTTTAGTTTTGTACACATATTTGTTCTAAATTATATAAGCCAAGTATTTCTTTAAGTGTTTTTTTTTATTGTCAAATTTTAGATTTAATCAATTATTGAATTTTATTTAGTCTTGATATATTCAATTTTTTATTTACAACATGATAATATTAACAAAAATAAAATTAAAAAATTCTTGATCCGTGCATAGCACGGGTGAAATACTAGTTAAATTAAATTACCTAATGATTAGTCATTAGAGCTTCCAAAATTATAAAGGGGATAATTTTTTTATTTGATAATAACTAATTCAAAAATGTTTAATAATTAGAGCTTCTAAAATGGAGTATCAAACCTTTCCAAAAAAAATAAAATAAAAAATTGAGTATCAAATATTGGAGATTCTTATAATTCATTTAGGTAAACTCTTGTATGCACTAAGTGAACCGTACAATCCACATGCATTTTTGATTCGTGCAACTTGTTTTCTTAAAACGTTTAATTTGTTTACACTTAACAAGTTGAACATTTCATGTGCATCCAAGTGCACCGTGCAACTATTTTTTCATATTCAGTTGTACGGTTCAGTATAAACAAATTACATCTTTAAGTATAATAAATTGCATTGTTCTAAAATATACTATGAGTGCATGATACACCTAGATGCATACAAGAGTTAGCCTTAATATTTAAAGATTGTGATTTTCATTACTCATTTCATTCCACAAAGATATATTTTTTTTTCAGTTCGTCCCGCAAATTATTATATTAATAGTTATATTATAAAAGTCAAAGGAAAATAAATGAGACAAAGAGAGAGTTGGGCCCTAAAATGACCCAAAAATAAAAATGTGTCATTAGTCCAAAAGTGTCAAGCGGCTAAATCAACCAAGGTATGATTGTATCTCAACTACCAAATAGGTCTAGCACTATGATCTATCTAGTATGTAAAAGAGACTAAGACTCAACATGTAGTCATCCTGTGTCGATATTCTGTGTTGCTAACTCCATCTTTACAGCAACATGAGATGTGTTATCATCTAGAATGTATTGACTTAAATTCCAAGACCTTTTTTATTTGGCAGCCTCTATCTTCTTTTTTTTAAATCAATATATAATTATATTCCAAATTAATATATAGGCACTTGTAATTATTTGGGAAACAAGTATGCATAATGGTAAAATGAAAAAGAATAAAGCAACAAGTTTAATGTTGAAACAAGTAATAATTTTTGCAAAAATTTGTGTGATTTTGAGATGGTCCAGAAATTAATACAAATTAACATTTAATTTTTTTCAATGTCAAAACGTCATTCTTAGACAAACTTATATGAAATGTTTCACTGATCTAGTATTATGAGATATGAACATCTTTAGAAACAAGAAAAAAAAATTGCGGATTTGGGTCGAATGGGTCAATTATATTTTTAAAAAATTGCACAAAGATAGAACAACAAAATTTGAAACATGACCCGTTGGTCAAGGAGTAATACAGAGAGAGAAAAATAAATCGGATGGATCGAAGTAATCAAACACATTTTTCTATGGGCTCAAGAGCAAAACTATTTTGCTTTTGAGCGGATTTTTAAGAAAAAAATTTGAATATGTTCTTCTTGAATGACAAATAACACAACACATCCATATATATATATATATATATATATATATATAATTGTAAGATAATGAAATTTATTTTTACTATATTATCAAAATTTTATTGTGAAAAAATAATTCCACACTTCCTCTATTTTTATTCTCCTTTTAACCAACTGTAATAAATAAAGACCCATTCTTCTTCCTTGGTTGGAGGGATGTATGCTGGTGGGGTCCACGTCGGCCGATCTTTCTATAAATTTGTATTTTGATATTTTATTTCTACAACAGAATGTAAATATTGTTAAGCGTTGAATATTATTTTATTTTATTTAATTTCATATTGCTTCTAAAAGAAATTTTACTCATATTTAAACTCTGGTGCCAAAACATTTCCATACTATTTTTTCAGCAAATGAACTCACCTCAACATGTGCAGATTCACAAAACCAAAGTTGAGCCAACAACGCATTATATGAATTGGGCCAACAAAGCATCAAAATAATATGTTGCAATTAAAAAAGCGTAAATTTAGGATTGTGGTATTTCAAAATTAATTAATTGAATCAAAATATTTATTTCAAAAATTAAAATATAAATTTATAATTAATTTTATAAAAATCATTTTAAGCACCCTTAGTCAAATCTTTATTATCTCAATTGGTTGGAGGAACTCATATTTCATTATATATTTTTAATTCCATCACGATATGTGGATAAAAATAATATGAATATTTTAAAAATGACTCCCGATTTTGACCTGCTAATAATCAGTCTTTTCCTTTTTCTCTAATTTTTTCCTTTCATAATCTTAAAAAAACGTTGTGATTTTGAAAATAAAACAACAAATAATATTCTAAATATAGAACATTGGATTATTAAATTAAATTACCTAATGATTAGTCATTAGAGCTTCCAAATTATAAAGGGGTCAAAATTTTTATTTGATAATATTAATTCAAAAATTTTAATTTTAGATCGTCCAAAATTTCAAATATAATATTCTTTAATTAATTTTGCAACAGTATGGTCAGTCGTTTTTTAACGTTTGTAAATAAGTTGAATATTTTAAAAAAATAAATTGAAAAATATAATTCTTTTAAAAATATATATATTTTACGTCCTTTTTAAATTGTTTAAAACGAAAGAAAAAATTATTCCATTAAAGTTTAAAAAGAAAAGAGTATCATTTTTATACATCAATTACATAATGAGACTGCACATAACTAATATTTTTTATTAAATGCAAATAATATTTTTTAGAATTTCCTGATTTGAATGGTTTACGTAAGTGTATTGGTTGTGGAGTCTGTAGGATTTTTTTAGACTTTTAAAGTCTGGGGGTATTCAATACGGATTTTCAAAAGTCTTTAAAAATCATGAGGTATTCAATACGGATTTTAAAAAGTCTTAAAAAATCTTTAGGTATTCAACAGTTTATGGATTTTAATACTCTATGGATTTTCTTTGATTCTCTTCCAAAAATATAAATAGATTTCACTCTCCAAAATCTCTTCTAACAATTAGAGATTTCTTCATATTCTCTCAAAGAACTTTGAAGACGAAAGGTTAGAAGAAAAAAACCTTCGTGTTCTCCTGCCATCGCCTCCGCCGCCTCAAGGTATCATCCATCTTTGAACGTCAAATTCGAAATACCAGTTTTAAAAAGCACATTTTTTACATTCTTATTATTCAACTGGTGCTACTCGCTACACTTTTAAGCAAGAAAAGTCCTTTTTTTAGTTGAAATTTATCATCCATTTTCTACCCTTACTAGAAAGGCAGTTTATCCAAGATTTGTATTGCGTCTTTGGTATTGTCTTGAGATTTATGTGTCTGGGTGTCTTATTTATGATACTGCTATATATGCACAAATCATGAGCAATTTGAAATTTTAGGCGATTCAATTGCCGTGCCTTGTTATTTGCAGTGGAAGCATTTGACAATTAGGAAATCTTGGTGAAAACAGTTGATAGGATAACCCTAGAAGGATGATCATGACCCAAAATTTCCACAGAACTAGATTATTTAAAAAGATCGTGTAATAGTTTTTAAAAAGATTATTTAAAAAGACTGTGTATTAGTTCCAAAGCCGGAATCTATGAAAATTCATATAAATCAATAAAAAAAATGTATTCCACAATCCTGTCAAGTCTATGAAAATCTATGTAAATCAATAAAAAAAGTCAGTCAAACTCTGCATGGAGTCTATGAATTTTCTAAATCCACAAACTTTTTAAAGTCTAAAAAAATCCAATAAAATCTCAATTGAATACACCCTCCTAGTTTATTTCAATCATCCTCAATCATCTACCAATTTCTTCTACATTTAGACGTCAAGGTTGTTCTAAATCATGAATTAGGATTTGATAGAATTAGTTGGTAATTTATGGTGAGGGTACTAACTATTTTTTTGAAATAGACATGTGTATATTGATTAAAAAAGGTGTGTGTATAAATTGGGTGGGCGTACTTGCAGTAAAAAAAAAAGGATGCAAAATACACAGAGCATAAAAATATGAATGAAGCCCAAAAATTCCCACTACGATTAAGATAAAGCCAAGCCCAATATTGATGAGTTCTAAATAAATCATTAGGGAAATATAATTTGTGGTGGGCCGCATTCCATTTTGATTAGACCCAACTGGAATTTTTCTTCATTTTTGGGAATTTCATATCTTCATTTTAATTTTATATGATTTTTTTATTCAAATAGCAAAGTAAACATGTGAAAATTTATTTGCAAAACTTTTACCATCGATTGTTCTCATGTTGATATAAATCTAAGTGTATATGATATTTTCCTTTAAACCTAAGTTCACTTTTTCGTTATAAATTGTTATACTGCGAAGTGTCATTAGAATTTACCACGTGATATATCGTGAAAAAAAAAAAAAGAGTTAACGTGAACTCAAGTTGATCTAAATTTTTGCCTAAATCTTATTCATTTTTAATTAATATAGTGTAAATTGCCAATTAGCTTAGATCCAATGATATGTATGATCCCAATGAGTGTGTTATGAAGCTCAATATCACAATAAATTATTTGCACCACATGCTATAGTGAATTTCTAAATTAGACTTCATATTATTACACTACATATAAATAGGTAACTTTTTGTAGTGAAAAATAAAATATGATATGTATGATCCAATGATAGGTAACTTTTTGCACCACAATAAATTAGCTTAGATCCAATGATATGTATGATCCCAATGAGTGTGTTATGAAGCTCAATATCACAATAAATTATTTGCACCACATGCTATAGTGAATTTCTAAATTAGACTTCATATTATTACACTATATATAAATAGGTAACTTTTTGTAGTGAAAAATAAAATATGACGCTTAATGAATTCAACGGTCTTCCTAGATGTTAGGGAAATTAAATAAACGAATTAATTTTACACCTCTTTATAAGTTTAAACTTTTAGATGAGACGGAATTCTTTCATGCTATCAGAGCCTTCAAACTCACGTCCACGTTCTGTGTTCGATTCCCACTGAAAGCAACTCCACCCATATTAAATTGTCCCCACGAAGTTCGTACTTTTAGATGAGATGAAATTCTTTCACTAGAGATTTAATTAATTCCAATCTATATATATATATATAAAAGCAGAAACCACCCCAAATTTGGAAACCATTGAATTTTCCCGCAAAAAATAATTGCCAAAATTAGGAAACTAATATTTGGAAAAAAACTAACAAATAATAATAGATTGAGAAAAATCTTTGAGAATATTTAGAAAAAATATTAACAAATAATAATGGATTGAGAGAAATCTTTGAAATAAATATCAATAAATAATAATGATGGGAAACTCTCCATATAAAAAATATACACAAATCATGACCAAATATAGCAGAAATTGGCCCAAATTTGGAAACCATTAGATTTTCCCGCAAAAAATAATTGATAAATTGAGAAACTAATATTTGAAAAAAATATTAACAAATAATAATGGATTGAGAAAAATCTTTGAAATAAATATCAATAAATAATAATAATGGAAAACTCTCCATATAAAAAATACACTCAAATCATGATCAAATCTATTAATTTATCAAAATATCTTGCATTAGATTTCTTCCAAATTTATTACTATTATTTTTCTATAAGACTCATATAAATCAATTCATACATCTATTCGAACTTTCAGAATTTGAGGAGAAACACACGCATTGCCCCCAAATAATTTACGCGCAAATCATCAATAATAATAAGTCTTAAACTCTAGACAAAATTTACAAAAAATCCTAAACCCAAAAGGAGATAGCAAGAGAACAGTACTTTGGATTCGAGATTGCCAATGTAAAAGGTGGCGTCTTGGTTAATTTGAAAATCATTGAATTTTTCAGTAAAAAATAATTGTTAAATTAAAAAATGAATATTTAGAAAAAAATTAAAAAATAATAATAGATTAAGAAAAGTCATTGAAAATATTTGGAAAAAATATTAACAAATAATAATATTGAATTGAGAGAAATATTTAAAATAAATATCAATAAATAATAATGATGGGAAACTCTCCATATAAAAAATATACACAAATCATGATCAAATATAGCAGACCGGCCCAAATATGAAAACCATTGGATTTTCCCGTAAAAATTAATTGCTAAAATGGAAAATGAATATTTAAAAAAATATTAATAAATATTAATGGATTGAGAAAAAACTTTGAAATAAATAATAATGATGGGATACTCTCCATATAAAAAATATATACAAATCATGATAAGATCTATTGATTTCTCAAAAAACCTTACATTAGATTTCATCCAAATTTATTATTATTTTTCTATGAGGTTCATGCAAATAAATTCATACATATTATTTTAGGAAACTCTCCAATAAAAAATATACACAATTTGAACTTTTTATCCAATTAGAAATTGGTTAAATATATCATACATACGACTACTATTGTCCCTAAAAAAATATATGAACTTCCTATATTATTTTGAAAGATCTCCATATCAATTTTTTTGGTATTATAATATATTTAAAATAAAATTATGATCAAATCTATATATATCTCAAATAAAAAAAAACTATGATCAAATTTAAATATATATATATCGGGAAAAATCTTTGGAATAAATATTAACAAATTATAATGAATCGAGAAATTTTTTTGAAAAAAAATATGTAGAATATTTCCATTACACTAATGTTAAATTGGGACAAACTCTAATATTAAATTGAGAAACAAAAAATTTAAATAAATATTAATAAATTATAATCAATTGGGAAAAATCTTTAGAATAAATATATATGGAATAAATATTAACAAGTTATAATGGATTGAGAAAAATCTTTGAAAAAAATATGTAGAATATTTTCACAAACACTAATATTAAATTGGGAACAAATCTTTGAAAATATGGGAAAAATCTTGTGAATAGATATATATGAAATAAATATTAACAAATTATAACAGATTAGAAAATACTCCCTCCGTCCCGCAATAACGTGCACAATTTTCTTTTTGATCAGTCCAGCAATAACGTGCTTATTTCCTAAAATGACAAAACACTCAAAACTTACACTCTCACAATATCATTATAATTAATTTAAATAATACCAATAAAACAAGTTTTCTTAGTTTCTGTACTCGGAGAGGAGTCCAAGTTATCCCGTGACGGAGGGAGTACTTTTGAAAAAAATGTGTAGAATATTTCATTTTAAATATAATCTCAACCCTATATTTAAATATTTAAAAAAAAAAGAGATTAATACATCATAACCGTGCATCGCACGGGTTCAAATACTAGATATAATTAAAGAACTGTGATATGTAACAAACATATCACAAAATCTGTGGGTTGCTATGAACTATTTTTGTGATGGAGATTTTGATTAAAACTACATTAATAATAACAATTATTATCATTTTCATACAACAAGGACCAATGAAAGCTGACTGGATTTAATTCGTCCATTCTTGCTAGTAAGTTAAAACAGAGCTTAGTCATTGAAAAGCATTTATCTTTTTTAAACTGTAATTAGACATTGATCAGGCAAATATTTCCAGATAGTCCAGAATTTTGTTGTATGTGTTTGTAATGCTGCATTGTTGCCTAAAAAGAGAAGGCAAAAATATGTGATTTTATTTGATACCATCATTATGATCTACAGTACGCTTGTATGAATATTATTATTGTCATTTTAGGATGACAACTAATTAATTAAGTGTATTTAGTATACCAAATTAAAATTTCTTCATTATACATTTTTGCATGTTTTCTCATTTAAAAAAAAAAATTATCCTATGAAATTTTAAAATCCAAGAATCTTAAAAATAAGCTCATTTTCTCGAGATGTGTTTATGTTTTTAAATATGAAAATGGAAAGTTAAAGTCATATTGATTATGCCATTAATATCTCCAAATATTGATAAATAAAATTAAGGGAGCAATCAAGGTGACTAGATTGATTTATTTCTGATCTGTTGCTTTCTTATTCTGTCACTACCGGACAAAAAGAATTTGGCGCCATTTATTTCTCATGGTAAAAATTTATGTGCACTTGTTGCCCAGCAGAACTGTTACACTTTTAATGAAATCTTGGCTCATACTTTACTGGATCATAGCAGAATTATTCACAATAAAATATGGAAAAATATAGAACTATTAATTATTGGATCATATGATACATAATTTCCTATGTTATAAGTAAAGAACATGATTTTTATAAATCATTTGTGAAAATTACAGGGAACTGAATTCTCCATTTTGTCTAGCAGCCACAAAGGAAGTACTAAAGAACATGTTGTGATATTTTAGTTTTGATGAATTATGTCAAAACATTATCAACTTGTGTTATTCAAGCTAATTTACAGATAATAAGTTGAGGGGGAACGAGAGAACAAGTTGAGGGGGAACTCACGAAATCAGAAAAAGATGATCGAGATCGACGAGGTTTTAGATTTAGACCGATCGAGATCGAATGAGTTAGATGAGTTCCGAGTTAAGCGATGAAATTTGTGCAAAATCAGAAGAGAAGAAAAGCTAACCAAACTGATCAGAAAGAAACTGACCAGAAGATCAGAAGAGAAGGTTGCAGATCAGAAGATGAGCAGATGAGACTGATCAAGATCAGACGTGATCGAGATCAGATATGATTGTTGGGGAATGAGTTGCACAGATCTATTCGGGGTGAATATTTAAATACAAATTTAATTCTTTAATTATTACTAGCATGAATTAATCCTATATTAATTCAAATAATAATTGCAACAACATATCATGCATATAATAAGCCACGTAAAACCTACGCATGCGGAATCTACGGGTTTACGTGAACGTACCTCTCGGGATGGCAGTGAATTCGGTTGGACGGACTAACCAAAAGGACTTCCCAAGTATTCCCTTAGCTCTTGCTCGACAACCCGGTGGAAGGATACTCGCGAATAATTAACAAAAGGAAAAAATAAACTTTGTTGCACCACTTTCGTGGATTTGCTAATTTTTCCAGCACATGGAATTGTACTTGGGAATGAAACAATCATCCCCTATTTATAGGAGAGGAGTGGTTGAAATTTCTTGTAGAAAATCAATGTGAGAAAAGACTTTTCTTGGTCACCAAGAAATCTTGAATATATCTCCTATATTCTTTTTTTCATAATTAAAATATTCCACAAAAATCCCACCTCCTCAATTATGGATAATTTTCGAAAATACTAAGCAAGATCCCAAGATTTGGATCTTCTTGAATTTATGAGATATTCTTGTATTTCAAGAAATACATATCTTCCATAATATCTTTTCAAGAAAATCAAGAAAATCTTTATTGCTCATTATATTTTCTAATTTTCGAAAATTTCAATATAGATAACCTAGTGGGAGATTTTTTGAATTTAATGAGATAATTTTGCATTCCAAGAATACATATCTTCATCCCATAACAAAATTCAAAGAAAATATTTCTCCCAACATATCTATAAATTTCAAAATTTTAGTTGGAAAAATAAGCAACAATATTTATTTTATTTTAATCACCTTTTCAGTTATTGGACTATTTGTTGGGCTACTCAGGGGGCCTTTAGGAGAATTAAGATTGGACCTTCTAATGGACCTTGAATATCTAATATTGAGCCACAATATAATTCAAGCCCATAAATATTAATTAATCCCACTACATAGTTAATATTGACTATCCATCTTAACCCATATTACAGTCAATATGGCTCGGTCATTATTTCCGTGTTTAAGATTATCTAGCCCATTAATTAATTCAAGCCCTTTGAAATAGCTTTCCGTTAATTAACATCTTTTATCCTTGGTCGAGAACGGTTCAACATTATTATCCATACGGAAACTAATTCCACTTGCAAGATTTGGTATTATAAAGCTTATGAACCTCGAGGGCAAATCAAACAAAGCGTATTTGCACACGATTCTTCAGTATTAAATCTTAGCAATCACATGTGACCAATAATATTGCCCAAGATAAAAAGTATTGAATCTCTTTGATTATTTACCCATGATAAGTCAAAGCAATAGTTACCAATCCCACGTGATCCTATTTAAGGGACGAAGGTTAAGAAACAACGAACCACTGAGGTCTAATTCTTCCTTGTTCAGTTCTGAAGAATATATCCTCCTGTAGGTCCTATTCAAGTGCATCAGTCATGCACTAGTGTAATCTCTTGGTCAAGACAAACCAATCGAGCCTTACACCTCAACCTTTTCGCGATGGGTTGTTCATTTCCATCTAGGTCGTGAATGGCGTATTTTTTAGTTACAAGGACCATTAATTTAATCTTACGTGATCCGATATCACTAAATTAACTACAATGTAACACGTCATTTAATTATTGAGCAGTTATGCAATAAATATATGTAACATTCAATCATATTTAAAGCATCAGTGATAAACAATTTATTTTAGTAAATAAGTCTGAAAATTCAGTTTCGATTATACAAAGTAAAAAACATACTTTTCATTATAATCCCAACAATCTCCCACTTATACTCAAAGTCTGCTTTTAAGTATACTACAACATGTCTCGCGTAGTCCGTGACATCTAATGTCACCTACACGAACCTAATAATTTCTCCCACTTATACTCAAAGCCAGATTGGCAACGCTCTTGACACCCATTCCACTCACATGTGTCTCGAATGTATTCAGAGGCGGACTCTTTGTGAATGGATCTCGCTAGGGTCCCCCTCTCGACGCTATCTTTGCCACATCTATATCTCCTCTCTTAACGATTTCTCATTATAAGATGTCTTTCCTTTAGTGTCTTTGTTTGACTCGTGGACTCTTGGTTCTCTTGAATTTAATCGCCCCCTAGCAAATATTGCTAGACAAATTCGAACACCATCCAAGTCCACTAAGAAGGTCTAGAGCCCAATTGGTTCTTTCAGCGCTCACTGGCGCCTACTTACCCGACTTCCATGGTTGAGTCAGTGATGCATTTTTGCTTCACACTCGTCCATTTGATGGCTACACTTCCCAAATGGAAACACACTAACTGAGAAAGATAATTACTGGAATCTAAGTCTATTGGAAATCCGAGTCCGGTGTGGCGGGGATTGGGGAGTTGGGATCGATAAATCAACATTCTATCGAGTTCTTTTCGCGGACACTTTAGAATGTTTTTAATCGTCAAATCAAATGCGTTTTCCTCGGGTTACTTTGATATCTTGCTACCATGCCTACGAAAAAGCAGATATCCGGTCTCGATATCTGACAGATACATACATAAGGTTTCCGACAAAGCGGTAGAAGCACAAGGAGTGCCTTTCATGTCATCTATCTCCTTTTGCGTCTTAGGGGACATTTTCGGGATAGATGGATTCCAAGTCCGAAAGGTCTTAATCATTTCTTGGAATCTTGCATCTTTCAAGCGTTTCAAAGGCGGTGTCTATGTATGAAACTTGCGATAACCCGATCATCCTTTTCTTGCGATCTCGAGTGATCTTGGTCCTAAGGATGTGTCCGGCTTTCCCTAAGTCTTTCATATCAAACTATTTTGAAAGCCATGCCCTTACGTCTGATCACACCTTCACATCGTTCCCGATGATCACAATGTTATCTACGTATAGTACTAAGAATACCAATGAAGTTCCGACACGCTTTTTATACACACAACTTTCAAACTTGTTTTGATCAAACCCATAAGACTTTATTACATGATCAAAACTTTGGTTCCAACTCTGGATGCCTGTTTGAGTCCGTAAATGAACCTCTTGAGCTTACAAACTTGGTGTTCTTGGCCTGTTTCAATGAAGCCTTGGAGTTGTTGCATATGGATCTCTTCATCAAGACTTCCTGTTAAGGAAAATTGTCTTGACTTCCTGTTAAGGAAAGCCTTGGTGTTTTTTATTGCTTTACGTTCTTATCTTGTCATATGCATTCGTTTATAAGCAAAACACAACACATGGACTTAAAGCGCAAAAATCTGGAATCACTCTTCCTTCACCCCTGTTTTATATGCATTTCATGATTTTTCCGCAATTTATGGGTTTTTCTCCAGGACAAACAGAACAAAACAAGGAATAGAAGATTCCGAGTGAAATACACGAGGAGGCGACTCACCAATTTTGTCATTTCATAGCTTAGATACTATTCTTTACGTTTTCTCAAACGGTGCCCCTTTTTTGCTTAGTGGAAGTGGAAAAACAATTATTTGATGAATAAATAATTAACACTCTGTTATCAAATTTATGTTTAATTTGCACGTTTCTAAGATAATGTTTTTTTAATATAAAAATAAATTATTAATAGTACTGCTCAACATACAAATTTATATTTTATTTATTATTTACATACCTTAATGCTTTTTTCCGGTTTAGGAATATTCATTAATCCCATACTTATATATTTCCAATAAAATTAACTTTTGGTCCTTATGGTCACAAATTGTAATGGTCATTTCGCTCATTTTTTTACATCTGCATTAGAATCCGAAACGTTTTTTCAGGCGTGGGTGGACAACTTTTCAATATATAACCAAATTTCCTTTAATATATAATCATATTAACAATTGATTTATTTAGTTTCCTTAAGTAGTATTTTTTTTTGGCTCCGTCCTGCTTTTAACGTGCTAATTGGAAACTGGCTTTTCTGTTAGATTTGGGACGTGAATTCACATCGTTTTATTATTTGGACAAGACTCTGAAACTCCAATGTTTGTTACCTTTTCTTATAATATCCGCAGAAAATGTTAAGAGAAACGTTAAGTTAGTTAATGCGACAATAATTTTTCAGCTCTTGATTTTCATCTATAAATATTGGTATCATTTTTCATGTTTTAGCACACGTACATACTAAATACATTTTAAGCATTAGCAAAAGCAAAAGAGAAAATGTCTAAGACCATGATTATAGTGGTGGTGGTACTATTGGTTGCAGCTTCAGCTGCATACGCTGACAAAGGAACCGCTACTTTCTACACACCTCCTTATATTCGTAAGTAACAAGTTATAACAACCATAATTCTTATGGACAAAAACTTGTATATATATATAGACCCGATTAAATCTTTGTAAACTTTATTTTTAATTTATGGATATTTGAACTTATTGATTTGTTTGGAACTTATTACTTGTTTGGTATTGATATGGGTCGTTTAAAGTTTAATTAGCGAGTTAGGAAAATATGTTAGAATGAGTGAAATGAGTCAAATAATCCAAATTCATAGTGTATATCTAGTTCATGGGAGACCAACTCATTCTTACGGCACATTAAAGTAAAATTATCTTCAATATGCATGTAATTATAATCTTCCAAAACTGGTTACTAATTCGGTGTAGCTGGTCAAATGACAAAAAAAAAATTAATTTTAAAAGTTCACAAGATAAAATTCAATTAGAAAAGATATGAAGTATCCTAACATGATAAATGGGCAAACTTCCGAATCTAAAAAAAAGGCATGTATTTTTATGACTGCTCTATTCTTTTTCTCTATTGAGGAATTAATATCAAGAATCATGTAATTTAAGCAGTGTCTAATTTTAGTCTTATATTTTATTACCTTTTCAATTTTAGTCCTTTTAGTGTCAATTATGGTCCTTTTGTACTGAAATTTGAAAAAAATAAAAATATACCTGACTAAAATTAAACAATAAAAATTGGAAAAAAAATAAAAACACACAACCCAAAATTTAATTTATTCAAGTACTTTTTTTATTTCTTTTTTTTTTTATTTCTTTAAAAAAAGTAAAAAAAATACCATAATAAAATGGGAGAATAATTAAGTTATACAACGATTATTGATATTATATTCTCTTTTTGTGACGTTTTCTGTGATGATGAAATACAGCATCATCATGCGATGGAAACAGGAACGAGGGAGTGATGATTGCGGCGGCGAGCGACGCGATCTGGGACAACAGGGCGGCGTGTGGTAGAAGATACAGAGTTACATGCACCGGAGCCACCAATAAAGGCGTCGCCCGGCCTTGCACGGAAAAGAGCGTGGTCGTTAAAATAGTGGACTATTGTCCACGTGGCTGCCAAGGAACCATTGATCTCTCTCAAGAAGCCTTTGCCATTATTGCTAACCCTGATGCTGGCAAGATCAACGTTAAATTTGATCAGTAAGTTATTCATCATATTTCCTGTTTTTTATTGTTTCAATTTTTTTTATTGATGCATATATATACTTTGTTTTATAGGGTTTGAACTTTGAATGTGTCGGATCGGGAGGGTTGATGCTGAATAAATGAGCGGCGAGGACTACAAATGTAATTTTTAGAATATGAATTAATGCTGCCAACTATAGTAAATGGACTTCACTTCCATCTTTGATTTAATTGGTGCGATTTGCAACTTGATCCTTATATCTCATTTTGGTCTTTTTGCTCGTATATAGACCATTCGTATATATAGTTTCAGTCACACCATGAGAAAAAAGTTTTTCATAAGTAATTTGTAAAACTGGATTATATATATAAAAGTGAAGGGTACATATGACTAAAATTAAAGGGTATAATTTATATCAACATAAAGAATATTATTCATGATATTGAAGAGTATTACTTCCTTGGTCCCACAATACATTGCATACTCTTTTTTTATTTGAATGTCCCATAATATTTTGCATACCTAAAAAGACAAATTCCCCATTAAACTTCATCTTCAAAATATTCACATTTTTACACAAAATGTAATTGATTTTGGGATCCACACATATACTCATCAATTAAACTACTTTATTTACTTTATACATAAAAATTTACAAAATTACCCTTTAACATTCTACTCATTATACATTTTTCTTAAATAACATGCCCAAAAGCCCTGCAATGTATTGTGGGACGGAGAGAGTATAACTTATAAATATGATCCGGTTTTACTATGAACAAATTTGAGGAGACTTTCACCTTATATAATATGCATGTGTGACTAGGCTAAGTCTTAAATGCACTAAGTGCACCATGTACTCGATAGTGTATTTTAAAATCATACAATTTGTTTACACTGAATCGTGCAATTATTGATACGGGAAACAAATTGCCATGCTTCAGTTTAAACACGTCATATATTTCAGTGCAATAAGTTGCATAATTTTAAAATACACTATGAAGTGCACGGTGCACATGAGATCCACCCACGTGATTATCATACATATGCATGTTTTATAATTAGCAAACATGCATAACTACGCTTATGTGATCGCTCCCTCAAAATCTGTGATTACCATACATATGCATGTTATATAATTAGCAAACATTTAAAACTACGCTTATTTGTTCCCTCCCTCAAAATCAAATTAAATCGAACATTTTACCAATTATACCTAATTTGTAATTATAAATATTATTTCAACACAAAAAAGAAATCAAATAAAGGATATCGTGCAAAGGTCTCTAAATTTCTCTATCAACAATGGAGCAACTCCGGAAATTTATTTTATTATAAGGCGAACAACATTGCGCTCAATGACGGACGTACGTTGCCTGTGATGGGGGCACGTGCCCCCACAAGAGTTTTGATTTTAAGTAATATTTTATATTATAGAAAACATATAAAGCAGAAAGAATAATTAAATTGGTGGAGGCGTATAGTAGACATGCTCACGGTTCCGGAAGCGGTTTCGATTTCGAATCGGCGTTTCCACAATTCTTGGAGGGGAACCGGAACCGATCCGTGGCCAAGGCGATTTCGGTTCGGTTCTCGAACCGACGGTTCCGGTTCGGCAGGGTTTTTTTCTTTTTTTTTTTTCATATGTTTTTTCTTGTGTTTCTTAGTTTTTTGGATCTAAAATTTGAAGGAATGTATAGATAGATCATGAAATTGGACATTGTTATTGTTAATATGAGAATTTAAATTGAAGTTTACATTAATAATTGAACAATTATAAATTAGTAGCTATTACAAAGTAATTGAACTATTATAAATTAGTAATTCTAACTTAAAATAAGCTAGTAATCTACTATTACAAATTAATTGAACTATTACAAATTTACAAATTACAAAGTGAACTATATTGAATTAGTAATTCCAATTACAACTTAAAATTTTAAACTTTACAAAATAATTTGGGGGAGGGGGATTTAAAGAAATTGGACTTGAGCTTAAATTTAAGAAATAAACTTAGAAATTCTAAGTTTGAAACTTAAAATTAAGTTGCCTACGATCCAAATAGGAATCAAAGTCCACGTAGTTCTTTTAACTCAAACTTACCTCGTTGATTTGGATCGATTTGATTCTTCATGCATCACTTCGGTGGTAGTTTCTTCCGAGCTATCTTGATCATCATTATCAATTAATTCTTGACTTCTCTTTTTGGCTCTTACCCAATCATCAAGCAAGCATTGGTTTTCCACGTTTTTCAACGGTCATATTCGATCTCGTTGCATCCAAAGTGTAGCCTCCCAAACTAAAAGCTTGTTCAACGGCAACAGCGTTGAGGCGGGAGATGCAAAAATTTCTCTTGCTAGAATTGACAATATTGGATAGATATTTTTCATCCTCGACCACCACTTTAGTATATTAAAAGTAGTGTTGTCTTCATCTTCATCAAACCGAACAAATGTAGAGGATAAATAATGATCAAGTTCGTAATAAGGGTTAGAAGTAGACTTTGGACGTTTTTGAGAACGCTCATCATAAAAACCCGTTAATATATCTTCATATTGACTCATAGAAGAGTCACCACCAAAATTTGCTTCAAAACCGGGACCACTATATTCTCTAAATAAAGACATTAAAGTAACTTTAATCCGATTACCAATCTCTTTCGGATTAGGATATACATCATCTTCACCCATGACCATATGTCTATTAGGAAATAAATAATTATAATACATATTTAACAACATTATTAATCCATCCAATCTTACTCTAGGATCAAACACTTTAGCAATCAAGAATAGATCGGGAATATTTGTAAAATATTTTTTCCATTTTTGCATCATAGAGAAAGTAGCACCACTTAATAAAGGATTTGTAATATTTTCATTTAACACATGAGAAACTTTAATACAATAATCAAGCGCTAAATTACTAGTAGGATAATAAACACCGGATAACACTTTTGTGGAATCATTAAAAATTCCCAAAATTTTACACAAAGAAGTGCATGAATCCCAATATTGAGGATATAATCGAATACCACAATTTTCTTGAGTAAAAAATATACATAAAGCGTCTTTATAATCCATAGACTCCTTTAACAATTTATACGTGGAATTCCAACGAGTTGACACATCAAGAGAATTTTTTTTGGGATGCATATTGTATGTTCTACAAAAAAACATTCCATTTTTTCAACAATTTTGAATGTCTCGATATATAATAAATAACGGATCTAATAGGACCAACTTGTTCTTTCAAAGCATCTAAACCATCTTGAACACATAAATTTAAAATATGACACATACATCTAACATGAAATTTTTTTCCACCAAGATATGGTTGACAAATATTTCTAAGATCTTCAATAGTAGCCGTATTTGCACTAGCATTATCAAAACCAATAGAAATTTTTTTTTTAGTAAGAGCATACTCATTTAAAATATCATGCAATTTATCTCTAATATTAACGTCATTGTGTTCCGTATCTAAATCTCTATAAGCAATCAATCTTTTGTTAAGAGTCCACGAATCATTAATCCAAGTGCATGTAACTCCTATATAACTATGCTTTTGAAAATTATCACTCCAAATATCCGCACATATACAAACTTTAACATTTAAATCGGTAAATAGATTAATCAAAACAAATTTATACTCATAAACAACTTTAGCAACATCACGAGTAGTAGTATGACGTGAAACTTTTTTTGCCGCGGGTTGAAGACCAAGGTTAACAAAATCATTCCAAAAAGAATTATCGGCAAATTGAAAAGGAAGGTGTTGTGTGCACACAAATTTAGCTAACAATTTTCTATATTTCATTTGATCAAATGTAAATAGAGAAGTGGGGTTACTTACCTCGCCTTGAACTCCACCACCGCCACCGGTTGACGTAAATCCACGAAGTTGTGCTTGGTTTGAACTAATTCCAACTCTATCCGGGTGAATTTTTTTCAAATGCTTCTCGAATGTCCCATATCCCCCTCCTTTGACAAAAGAATATATTTTCTAACAATAGTTGCAATGAACTTTAATATTACCATCCTCGTTGATCACTTTTTTAAAGTGACATGCAAAAATATCAGACTTAAGTTGAGCTCGACTTGGAGTTGGGGTTGGAGTTGGCTCGGCATTGGATTCGGTTGGGTGGTTTTGACTTTCTTGAGTAGAACGTCGTGGTATAGCATCATCTTCAAGAGGATTCTCATAACTGGGACCAAGTGTGGCCTTAATATCATCTAACCTCCACTCGTCGGTCGGTGCCGGTGGTTGTGGTCGTGGAAGACGCAAGCGGAAAGAGGTGGAAGGAAGCTTTGCCTTTACCCTTGTTGCTTTGATGGCTTTCCATAATATGTAAGTGTATATGTAAATAATATATAGTGTAGTGTAATATATTAATATGTAGTAATGTAGTATAGTGTAATATATAGTGTGTATAATATATAGTGTAGTATAATATATAGTTTAGTGTAATATACTAATATATAAAGTTTAGTGTAATATACTAATATATAAATTATAATAATATGTAGTATATGTAAATAATATATAGTAGTGTAATAACTAATATGTAAATAAGTAAACTTTAATATATAGTGAGATTATAATATATAGTGTAGTATAATATATAGTTTAGTTAATATACTAATATATAAATTATTTGTAGTGTAGTGTATGTAATATGTAAGTAATTTAAATAAAATCTAAATAAAAACTTAAAAAAAAGAATTGAGTGAGATTTGAGAGAGATGAGAAGAAAGTAATGAGTTGAATCACTTTGGGGTGAATTTTTGGAATGAGTTGGTATTTATAGATGAAATCTTGAAAAACTAAAAAAAAAAAACTCTTTTTTCGAACCGGGCGTTGGTTCTAACGGCTAGAATTTTTCAAATTGGAGGCGACTTTCGGTTCGGCCGTTGGATCTCAACGGTTAGAATTTTCAAATTGAGGCGGTTTTCGGTTCGAACGGCGGTTTCGATTTAATAACCGCAGGAGTTCCGGTTCGAACAGCGGTTCGTTTCTGGTTTTTTTTAGAACCGAACCGAACCATGGGTTTTCTAGATTTCGGTTGGTTCCGAACTGAGAAAGCTGAACCGGCGGTTCCGGTTCGATTTGAGCATGTCTAGCGTATAGTATTGCGGGTGGGGTCTGTACGTAGTTGTTTATTTATTCAAACCCTTACTAGACAACAGTTTAATTATTTTATATTTTAATTTTCAATAGTTGTTTTTTTATTTATATATTTTGTATTTTATTTTTCTTATCAAAGTAATGTTCTTTTCATGTTTCATAATTGTTCAAAATAATTTGTAAAAAATAGTTTCATTATTTTATGTTTTAATTTATAATAATTGTATCTTTATTTTTATATATTTTGTAATTTCAGTACGAAAGGTGTCTTCTACATTCGTGCAATTTTATTACATTTTTTAAATATGTAATTTTGAAATATTTTACTTATTTACACTAAAATATATAACTTGTTCAGTGTAAAATAAATTGAACGTTTCAAGAAAACAAGTTGTACGTTCCAAAAAATACACTTGAATTGCATAATGCACTTGATGCATTCAAAATATTGTCTTCTAATAAAACCTCATACCTCACAACAAATCAATTAATTATAAATATTTTACATTTAAATTTGTGCCCTCATTATAGAAAAATTCTGGATCATCGTGCTAGATAAGCGCAGCTTATTCTTCGTACGTAGGTAAGATTTTCGACCAGCTTATTTAAGGCGTACGCTTAGGTAAATATCGCGACAAAAAAAAATTTTCAAATGAAACTAAATATTTTAATCTCGATACGCTTCTTTTCAAGATTTTTTAAATATACGCGACTTTGAAAAAAATATTGTCGAGGCCTTGCTTTAAATGAAACTAGCAAAATACAATATTTTTCATTAATTTATAAAATCTTGATTTACTTCTTTTCAAGACTATTTTAAAAATAATGTTATACAATACATGTAAATGTTTTACAAACAGAACAAGTTTGATTAAATGAATATTGCTCGAGGATCAATTTTGTTATTTAATTTAGAAACATTAGACATATAAAATATTAAATTATATAATTAGAAACAGGATTAGAAAAAAAGATCCACAATCTTGACTCGCACTTCTCCTCTGCGGCAAGCCCCTTAACTTTTTAGTCCCATAACTTGATCCAAACTTTGATTTCAATTTCCATAATTTTTTTCACTTCATGTTTATTTTAATTTTGGTCTTTCTTTGCTTGCTATCACATGTAACCTTCAAGTTATAATTGATGTGTCATATTCCATTTAATATTTTTATTGTAAAAAAATGTATACTACATTTGAATATTTATTTTTTTTAATCTTCAAAAATCAAGTCAAGCTGAAAAAGAATCAACTGAATATTTAAAAAGTAAATAATAAAAAAAGAGTGGGTCTCATGTGCACCCAGGTGCACCGTGCACTCATAGTACATTTTAGAAGCTTGCAACTATGCAAAATAGAAACATGCAACTATTCCAAACAGAAGCATGCAACTATGTTCACATATTAACAGTTGCACTTTTCTGTGTAAATAAGTCGCATTTTTCAGCATAACAAGTTGCACGCTTCTAAAATGCACTATGAGTGCACGGTGCACCCGGGTGCATACAAGACCAAGTCTAAAAAAGTGAAAAAGATGAAAAAAATATTAAATAATATATGAAATTATTAAAAAATATTTTAAAAAATAAAATTCTTCTAAAATCAATTAAAATTAACTAAAATATGAATCTGAAAAATATAAAAATTAACTAAATCTATAAAAATTGCTTGTTATAATAAAATAAGCATATGGTGATTAATTTCAATATTCCCTTGTAAATGGAGGTAGGGGAGAAAGATTTTGATATAGAACACAATCTTGATCTCTAGTTTTGTGATACAATTGAACAACTAATTGATATACATCACATTAGGAATTTCTAATTAGTAATTATATAATTATAAGTAGGTCTAGTGTGAAAATTTTCATGTATGAAAAACTATAAAATCGCCCTAAATTATGATTTATTCGGGCCGGGTGAACCATCTACACCCTAAACACTAAATAATGAACCCTAAATCATGACCTATTCGGGTCTGGTGAACCATGAACCACTCGGGCCGAGTGAACCATGAACCACTCGACTTTGTTAATAATTTAGTTAACAAATTACCCTAAAAAAATTGTTAATTAATTGCTCTCTATATCTGAAGTTACTTATATAGGTGTTCCTATTGCTTAAAAGTCTTTACACGTTTCTTTGTTTTAATTAAATTCAACATTTGAGTTGTGAAGAATTTGGTCATGACTACCCGTAGTACAAGTCAGAAGTAATTATCTGAAAATCAGAAATATAATAACCCCTTGTATATTAAATATTATTTATATAATATTACTTAATTAATAGCTACTACTTCTTCATCAACGTTTGATTTTTATTAAAAATCTCGTTGATGTGATCTAGTTTAATTAACATGACATAAATTATATTATTATACATCTTTTAATTTAATATGATGAATTTAATTTATTTTAGGTTATATATAATATTTGATTTTAAATTTTATTTTAACCCATTGCTCTAAATCTTTTAAGCCCCAAGTCATATGATTTTAATTTTTTTTAAAGACAATCAACTACAATGGTTTTCTAAAATAATCAATTACAATAATTTATTCTACCACCGGACACATGACAACATAATTTCATCTCGTTGTAGACCGGATCCATAATCACCACAAGAGGTGAACCACCCGAAACTGCAACTCGAAACCGCAATCCAACAAGAGGGGGACCACCACAAGAGGGAATAAATATTGGCTAGGTCTTGTATGCACCCGGGTGTACCGTACACTTATAGTGCATTTTAGAAGCGTGCAACTTGTTATGTTGAAAAGTGTGACTTATTTATATAGAAAAATGCAACTATTAATATGGGAACATAGTTGCATGCTTATGTTTGGAATAGTTGCATGTTTCTATTTTATATAGTTGCACGCTTCTAAAATACACTATGAGTGCACGGTGCACCCGGGTGCACATGAGACTCACTCTTAAATATTCCCTTTCCGTGTCTTGAACCCGGGATCTCAAGATCTCAGGTAATGGAGCTCTAACCACTTGAACTATCCACACTTGACAGTTATATGAACTCTTTAGCACGTGTGGAGATAACTTGTTGGATGAGATTTTGCGAATTTTGACTCCCCTACATATTAGCCATCGTTATAATTATATATACATTTTTTTGATGACATGATGTGAAAATTATCAAGATAATAATAATGAACAATGTGTTTTTTTGGTTTAGGTCTTCCTAACTTCCTTGACTGTGCAAACTAAAGACTAGTAAAATGTGCATTATTTTATCTATGAATTCTTAGAATTCTTCGCTTATTTCCAATTATTTTTACTATATTTATTTTCAACTTACGTATCTGACTAAAAAAATTCAACTGCATAGTGAAAAATTGAATAATATGCCGATCATCAACTTCGGAAAGTATACAGTTAATTCTGAACTCATCACGTATGGCCATTGACGGACCCAGAAATTTTTATTTATAATCATACTTTATCATATGTGTGGGTATATAAATTTTTATTTCCATTAAAAAAATTATTTGGATAACATCTTTTTAAAAGTATATAATTTATTACATTTAAATATATAATTTATTTCTTTCTGAAATTTGTTATCATTGTCACCTAAAAATCAAAATTTAATTTATAAATTTTATTTATACATAAATAATTGTATATTTTAGTGCAATAAATTGTACATTTCAAAATACACTATAAAATGGCACATAACATTAATTTAATCTATGCAAGACAAATAGTCTTATCCTTCCAAAATATATTGTATAAACCATTATATCCATGGCAATGGTTAAAATCATTTTTTATTATTGTGGGTTTATTGAAAGCATGTCATTAGTTTAATTCCATTTGAAATCTTTTTAAAGTATTTTTTACATTTAAAAAATAATTTATTTATTGTTGAAATGTGTTATCATTGTTAAGTAAAATAAGTTGCAAAAGAACATAAATAAAGAGTAATAAATTGTACATTTCAAAATACACTATAAAATATATAACATTAATTTGATCGCAAAGAGTCTTATTCTGTACAAACCAAATCCATTCAAAAATCTTTTTTATTTTTCGGTTTATTGGATGTCCTCATTAACAAATTCTTTTTTTTGGTAAAAAAATTCAAAGAACAAAAAGTAACCTTTGTAAAAGTGATATAATATATCGAGAGTTCTTCGAAGACATTCCTAGGATTCTCTAACAAATCGAAAAAAGCGGAAAATTACCAGGGGGATATTTGCACCAATTTGCACTTAATTTCTTCCGACGCCTTATCCGGTTCAAAGCATTTTCCATCAAAAATTAATTTGTTCCTCCCTTTCGAGATAATCCAAACAACACAAGTCCATAAGCTTATAACCAAGAGATTACCTTTATTTCCCGAGAAGATTCCAGAATGGGATAAGAAGTGTTGTGAAATCTGATTATGTCCAACTCCCGATATACCCACCCACTTATAGCAAGCGTACCATATTTTTGACGTCACTGAGCAGTCGATGAAAAGGTTTGAAGCAGTTTCCGGTCACAAATTGCAAAAGGGGCAGCTTGTGGAGCAGTTTTGGGAAAGAATATTGTGTTTCCTGAGATTCACTCGAGTAGGTAATCGATCTTGAAGAAGTCTCCAAGCCATAGTCGAGGTTTTAAAATGCATTATGAGTTTACGGTGCACCTGGATACACATGAGACCTACTCAATTTAAAATCCAAATTATTCAAATTCTTGTATTATCACAAGAATATATTCCCTACTTAATTAGTTTGTAATCATAATAACACTTGTTTTTTAAAATCGGTTGAATAGGAAACCAGTCATGGAACCAGTCTGACTATTTTTATAGTTGAAACGAAAAAAACCGATCCACCAGAACTGTAAAAACCGGCCAAAAATAGAAAAATGAGTAAAACCGGTTGAACTGGTTTTTTTTATTTTTAGTTAATTTAAAATTTAATCATTGTTTATGTCATCTTTATTTTAAATTTTAGTATTTTAAATTGTATTGTGTTGTGTTTTCTTGATTCTATTGTGTTTATTTTAATATGAAATTTATAAGTTTATAATTTTAAATTTTATAAGTGCACATTTATTTTATATTTTTTTATGTAATATAGGAAATATTCTAAAAAAATGATAGAAGTTATTTTAACGGTTGGACCACCGATCCAACCTGTTCAACTAGTTGAACCGCTAATCGGTGTTCAATCCAGTTAATTTGGTCGCCGATCCAATTATGATAATACTGATAGTAACATGCGACGATTAAGTGTAATTAAATAAACATATTTAATTATGTGTATGCATCTACAATAATTTAACAGAAAATGTCAAATATACTTCCATTCTATGTAATAGAAAATGTCGCTCTTGGCTAAATATGTTGGAATGATTCAATCGCCGCAATAAATTGATGTCGTCGAACATTTAGTTACCAAATCAAAGTGATTGACTTTATTTTATAACAAAGGAATATCGGCATAATACAAAAGGTCTCCAGATTTCTTTTCAAACGATGGAGTATCATTTGCTAGAAATCTAGAATTTGAGGTGATAGATCGAGTTCCTCTTATTTAATACAAAATTACAAATAGTCAACTATATATTAATTGTTGCGAATTGTAATCCCACATCGCACTTAAAGTCTGCAAAAACAGAAGATTATGAAATGAGTATACATAAATAAATAAGTGTTATAGAAAATTAAAAGGAACAACTTATATGTTTTTTGCATTAACCTCTTAAATGAATGATATGTTACAAGACATGTAATGGGAGTAATTGATTATAGTATTAATTAGGTGGTCTTACAGGGTATAGTCAATGCGGATTCTGCCAGCGTCAGGGTTACCGATCTGGTTGAAGGCATCCGGAGAGAGGTCAATTTGATCATTGGCGCATCCAGGGCAAAGATCCACGATCGCGTCTGACGGTTATTTCATTCTACGACAAGGGTTTGGAGTAGCGTTGGTCCCACCGCATAATCAGATTCGAGCGATCTACCACAATTAGCTCTATTGTTAAATAAAGCCGGGTTCGCAGTTGCTACTACACTTCGGGTCCCGGAATCCATAGCAAGATGACGCTAAAAAAATGATTATAAATTAGAGTAAGTTTAGCGTCTTGCACCAATATATATACTTCATTTGCTCATATATATATTTTCACACTTACGAACTAAAAAGGTGGGCCGAGAAAGTGGCGGTTCAGGCACCGCGCGTATGCCATGGAAATCAAGGACGAAGCTATGACAATTGCAATCATAACTCGTTCTATCGCCATTTTTGATTGATTCAAAAAAAGAAAAGTTACGTTGTTTCTATATATATATATATGCTTTGTGTTAAGTTGTGCTTGCTAAGCATTTGGAAGCAATGGAGCTTTTATAGAATTGTTGGAAAGTCTTTGCACGTTTCCGTGGTCTAAAATGTACTACAAGTCTACATCTTTCATGGAATTTCTGTTTGCTTCAACTAGTAATTAAAATTCACAAGTAATTATCCGGAAAACCTAACTAAATCAAAGTTTCTAGATAACGGACGTGTGATACAAATATATTGTATGCATGACTAACATTTTGTAATAATATTCCACATATTTAAGCAACCTTGATGCAAGCATTTCGTAATATATAATGATTTCTTTACTAAAAAACGAAGAATGCGATCTATTCACGACAATTTGGTACCTATAAAAATTTTCAAATTGCTACTAAATTTTCTTACAAAAAATAATTTGGTCCTAAAAAAAAATTGCCTACCAAAAATAATCTTTGAAAAAATTACCTACAAAAATAATTTCTTAGGCAAACAATCTACTCTACCAATCTACCTATACATTTGTAATTTTCATAGACAAAATTATACCTACACAAACAATTTTCTAGACAATTTACATTTTAAGAGCAATTATATTTGTAGTTTAAAAATAGCCTATACAATTAGAAAATTTTGTAGGCAAATCGTAGGCAAGCTTTATAAATTATTTTCATTGAAAATTTCGTAGACTTGTTGGAAAAATATTGAAAATTCTTATAAGCATGCAATGCACTATTTTCTTGTGGTGATTATTGATATTTGTAGTTGTATGATCAGACCGTCAAAAGTAATTTAACACTTGAAAGACATATTATAATTAGAAAACGTGTAATATTAATAAATTTTTTATTCATCAATATTTGCTTATGTATTTTTATATTATTTAGTAGTTTATAAGTATATTTTTAAAGCATAGCGATCGACACTTTTAACTCTTTGTCATTTTAATTGTAAAACGATTACATAATCAACTATATATGGTCTTATGTTAGTTATGGCAAAGTAAATCAGATGAGGGTATATTCTTAGGATATTCCTCATCCAAAGAAGGCTTTTTAGGGTTTACAACAAAGTAACCCTAGTTGTGGAAAAAAACACCTCATGTGGTCTTTGATGAGACATCTTCTGAACAAGAGAAAATCTGCCTCGAGAACAAGAAGTACCAGTTCAACTGATGCACAAAAAATGGATCAGCTAAGTATCAAGGAAAAAGGATCGAGAACACGTAACAGTGTATATTCGAACTTGATCTTCTTGATTCACCGGATCAATCGGACCTAAGGTGCGATACAAACTGTCAATGAAGAATGTTCGGTGCATTTGAGGCGATATCAACTGAACCATCTGGTTCAGGAGGAACACCTAAAGTTCCTACGGACAGACATCAACACATGATGAGTCCGACATCAGCTGAGACTTGTCCATGTCAAGTGGATCATAACTCTGCACCACTCCCAATCACTAGTAATGAATTACTATCAGAAGAGGATGATGTTCTCCAACTGATTCAAATCAGAAAAGAAGGACCTGGGTAACCAGTCATCCAACTGATCTTGATCATCGGAGGCCCATCTGATTGAGTCAAAACTAGACATCAGATTGGTAAAAGTGTCATGTATTGTTGTTATCTGTCTTTGAAGGAACCAACTAAAGTAGAAGAAGCTCTACAAGATGCAAATTGGATTCTAGCCATGCAAGAAGAACAGGAACAGTTTGAAAGGAATCAGGTTTGGAAACTGATGGACAGACCAACCCATCAAGATGTGATTGACACAAAGTGGGTATTCAAGAACAAGAGAGATGAGAATAATGTCATAACCAGAAATAAGGCAAGACTTGTTGCTAAGGGGTATTCACAATCAGAAGGAATTGATTATGATGAGACCTTTGCACCAGTCGCTCGCCTGGAAGCCATTCAACTGTTTCTGGCATATGCTGCCCATAGAGGGTTTATTGTGTATCAGATGGATGTTAAGAGTGCATTCTTAAACGGGGTACTAGCTGAGGAAGTTTATGTTGAACAACCTCCAGGCTTTGAAAAAGGCGACCAAGTGTACCGTTTAAGAAAAACTCTTTATGGCCTGAAACAAGCTCCTCGAGCTTGGTATGATACACTCTCTCAGTTCTTGATAGACAGTGGTTTCACTAAAGAAATAATGGATAAAACCTTATTCAGAATAGAAGATAGAGAAGATATTCTGATGGTTCAGATTTATGTGGACGACATCATCTTCGGATCTCCCAACAAGAGTTTACGTGAAAAATTCAGCAAGCTGATGCAAGGAAAGTTTGAGATGTCCATGATGGGTTAGATGAATTACTTTCTGGGTTTACAAGTTAAGCAAAGTACAGAAGGGATATTCATCTACCAGGCGAAGTACCCTAGGAGTTTATTGACTAAGTTTGGAGTTCAAAACTGTAAGGAGCCAGAATTCCTATGATGACTGGATTCAAGATGGATCCAGATGAGAATGGTCAGAAAACTAATCAGAAAGAATATAGGGCTCTCATTGGATCTTTAATATACCTGACTGACAGCAGACCAGATATCACTTTTGCAGTAGGTGTATGTGTCAGATTTCAGGCAAATCCAATGCAAAGCCACTTGGAAGCAGCTAAGCGAGTTCTTAAGTATCTGAAGGGGACAATAAACCTTGATTTATTTTACCCATCAGATGATAATCTAGAGCTTAGTGGGTATTCTGATTCTGATTATGGAGGTTGCAAAATTGACAGGAAGTCAACCTCAGGTACATGTCAGTTTTTAGGTAGTAAACTGATCTCGTGGTTTTCAAAGAAGCAGACATCAGTTGCGACATCTACTACTGAAGCAGAATATATGGCTGCAGGAAGCTGTTGCTCCCAACTGCTCTGGCTTAGTCAGCAGCTGAGGGATTATAACATTGTAGCTAAGAACGTACCTATATTCTGTGACAGTAATAGTGCTATTGCAATCACTCAGAATCCTGTTCTACATACAAGATGCAAGCATGTGGATGTCAGACACCATTTTATAAGAGATCATGTTGAAAAGAAGAATATCAGAATGGAAAAGATCCATACTGATAAACAGAAAGCTGATATTTTAACCAAGCCACTAGCTGAGATCAGATTCAAAGAATTATGCAATGATTAGGGCTTCTGGATCTCGGAGAAAGTGCACCGGAAATGTTTGGTGGACTGATTTCCAGAACCAGCTGGTTAAGAGACTAACCAGGTTAAGAGGAATCAGTTGAGTTAGGTATCTCAACTGATCAGAAGATCAGTCAAGAAACTGATATGAGAAGGCTTTATCAGATTAAAGGAATTGATCAGATTAAAGAATTACCAGATTAAAGGAACTGATCAATTTGGTTGTTTCATACTTTGTAAGTCGATTAAGCTAATGTTCAACAAGCAAGTTACATAAGATTAAAGCTTCAATCGCATAAAGAAACGGAAAATACACAACAATGGAATAATAGAAATTTTCATTGATAAAGACCCGGAGGTCAGATTTACATTACAAGTTACAAGTACAAAAGGACCCGGAGGTCAGTACATAAACCCTAAACCATAAACCCTAAGTCTAGAAGGGGGGAGAGAGGCTTTAAAGATTTTAAAGTCTGATGCTCCCATTTTCCCCCACTTAACCCTAAAAGGGGTGTGAGAGGCTTTGAAATAATCCTAAAGCCACCCTCAGAGCTTCGGAGTGAGGAGCGAGAGCGGCATTGAAGGATTTCTAAGCCAGGAGCCCTAGTCCTAAAATCAATGAGCTCTTCAGCTGTTAAATGGGACACAAGTGCCAAAGATGTGGTCCAAAGACCATATGGCCACAAGTGTCGCATGCAAATATTGAGTTTGATATACGATGATCAACTGTTATCTGATCAAGATCGGATACCAAACTCATGTTTTGTGTCAGATTGAGTCTGTTGATGCTAATTCCATCATCTCGATAGGCACACAAGGTACATACGGTTAGGAGAAGTGTCTTCTTATTTGCTATAGCAGATCCGCCGCCTCGGTGGTAAAGAAGCTTGGCAATAATTGTATGTGTAATCTTTGATGACGACGAAAGTAGTAATAAGGGACGCACAGGGTTGATTTGAGAAGCTGAATTCATTTGAAAAGGGTTAAAGGTTTTTGTCTGAAGTTTCACCGGAAATAAGGGTTCATCGGAAAACATGGAGTATAAGCAAAATAAAGAAGATGAATGGTGTATGTTGTGTTGTTTGCCTAAAACCCCAGATCCTTTTATAGAAGAAAAGCAGAGGTATAGGTGCAAATTTAATTTCTCAAGACCCTTAAGAGAAATCTGTACCGCAAGGACAGCGCGTAGGAAACACGCGACTGATGATTGGATAAGCTTACGACGATTGATATCCCAAAGTATCCAGACTATTATTACGAATGTCAAATCGTGCCGACTTAGGGAATCGAGATGACTCTCCGATTTTCCAAGATTAAGTTTAGGCGGTAACATTTATCCCAAGAATTGACTTGGTCTGAGTATAATCAGATTAGGTCAACTGAAATTTGATTAAATAAGAGACTGATCAGATGAGGAAGATCAGTTGAGTATGATACCTCAACAAATCAGATAAATCAGTCAATAAGTAATCAGAGATAACAGTTGAAGGGGGAACTTCAACTGATCAGGAAGGATCAGAAAAGGGAATATCAGACGCAAAGTGGAACGGATCAGTTAAAAGGGACAGTTGGGAAATTATAAGGATTAGGCAGAAAACTAAGATCAACAAGTGGTACAGACAGACTTCAAGTGGTATTGACTGATTACAATATCAGTCAACCAGATATGCAATTATGTTTTCTTGTTTAATATTTACATATCTAAAATTATCTGATAATATTTGTCTTTACTGTACACATACTTTTGTGACGCATACCCTGCAAATTATTTAATGCGGACGTGGGGTATATGTATTAAAAGCTACTAAATGTGTTTTTAACTCCAAAAGGTAAGCGTGCGTGCATATCCTGACCACACGATCAAAACCACTCAATCTGGATCGTTTATCAGTGTCAAACGTTTGATCTTCTAGTCTCGATTTTCCCTCCTTCTTTTTATAAGCTTCATCAAAACCCTACCAGAGTACTTTCCTCAAAATTCTTGTGATCTATTTTTCTGCAAACTCACAATTATCTTTCTGCGATTCAAAGTGTTCTTACGATTCAACCTGTTTCAAAATCGAAAAGCAGAATATGGTAATTTCTGGTTATTTGATGAATTACTTTCCTAAAATCCATTGATCATATAAATTACGTCTATTTATGTTATCCTGTGTTATGCCTTATCATTTCTTGATATCCGTATGTATTCATCGATTACTAGGTCTGAGAATAGGTCTGATAATCAATATATGATATCTTTATGGTTATGCACAAATTTTAATTGAGTCTATCTTATTGTAGATGGCCACTCACGGAATGGGCAAAATTATGTGTAACTATGCGGATTTGGCAACCAAAATTATTGAAGACAAATTTGTAAGGTTTGGTGTTACACGGGATCCGGAATCAATGGAGGTGGAACAAATTCTGAGGAAGGGTGGTCTCGAAAAATACTGTGATGCTCACTGCAATCCAGTAATGCAGTATGAAGCACTGGAATTCTTGAGGAATTTGAAGGTTGACTAGGAGAATCCTGGACACGAACTGATATCTTCAGTAAATGGAGACGAGATCAGACTTACAAATGATGATATATCTCGACTGTTCAACCTGCCCAAAGGAAAAATCTCTCCAACAAATGAGGTGTACAAGAAACTATCTGGTACATCGATAGTGGATGCTCAAGGCATATGACTGGAAGCAAGCATCTCCTCAGCTCTTACACAGAACAAGAAGGTCCACGTGTACTCTTTGGTGATGATAACTTTGGTTTTACCAGAGGATTCGGAACTTTAGAGAATGATGATGTACAGGTTACTAGAGTCTCATATGTCGAAGGTTTAAAGCATAACCTGTTATCAGATTCACAATTCTGCGACAACGGATTCAGTGTTGAGTTCTCGACTGATCAGTATAAGATCAAGAATCGAGCTACTCAACAGATCTTGTTAACTGGTTCAAGGAAAGGTACGATTTATACAACAGATTGGAACAGTTGTCCAAGAAATGCATGCCTGATTGTTAAGAGTTCCAAAAGTAGCAGTTGGCTCTGGCACAAAAGAATGAGTCATCTGAACTTTAAAACTCTTAACAAGATAGCAAGGATGTCTTTGGTTGAGGGACTTCCGAATAAGGTATTCTCTGAGGATCAGACAAATGTCGCATGTCAGAAGGAAAAACAGGTTAAAGCCTCATTCAAGGGAATCCCTGGACCAGCATTCAGCAGAGTATTGCAACTGCTCCATATGGACTTATTTGGACCAGTTACACCAGTTAGTTCAGCGGACGCAAATATACTCTGGTAATCGTGGATGATTATTCCAAGTTTACCTGGGTTGTATTCTTGTATAAGAAGAATGAGACAACAAAGATACCCGAGCTCGGTGTCAGTATTGTGAAAATCAGATCAGATAAAGGTACATAATTTTTGAACTCTTTTATTACGGATTTTTGCACTAAGTTTGGTATACAGCATGAGACATCAGCTGGAAGAACGCCACAAAAGAATGGTGTAGCAGAACGAAGAAACAGAAGACTCAAGGAAGCTGCTCGCACTATGTTAGCTGAACATGTAACACCAAGTCGTTTCTGGGCAGAAGCCATCAATACTGCATGCCACACTCAGAACAGATGCTCACTGACTAAGGCTCACTACAAAACACCCTATGAACTGTGGAAGGACAGAAAACCTCGTGTTTCTTACTTCCATGTTTTTGGGTGTAAGTGTTTCATACACAACAATGTGAAGAGTCGGTTGAAGACTTTTGAGGCCATTCTTTTTAAATATATAATCCCCCTTTTTTATTTACATGTCGTTTTAGTTTTTTGAATTATTTGTGAAGTAGATGTCGTTATGGTATTTTATCCCCCTTTATCTCATATTTATCCTTAATATTGTAATTTCAAATTTCAAATTTCCTACAAATGTGTTGTGTGTTTAATTTTTCAACCAGTAGTATTAATTAAGGTTAATTAAAAAAATTATGTTTGTTTAAAAAAAAGGGGGGGGATTATAATTTATTTTAAGGATATGTACGTTGGACGAAATAAAACTTAGATCATGTCTATATTAAAAAGAAAGATGCCATTTTTTATAAACTTACAAAGTTTTCCTCGGTTTAAATTTTCTGGAAGAAATTATAATTATTTCTGGGGAGAAGAAATCAAAATTTGATATGCATGTGATAATAATTAGGAGAGTGACTTGCTGTGGATATTAGTGTCTGCTCGTTTGGACGTGATATATATAAATCGTTCACGTGAAAAAATTGTCAACTTCTCTCCAGAAGTATATTACTACCTGCCTCCATCCCATTCTTTTAAGTCAATTTGACTGTTTGTAAGAATTTATGAGAATAGTGATAAAGTGATACAGTGTTGAGAATAGAAAGAGTTATTTATTAGTATTTTATGTGATAAAGTAATAAAATGTATTTTCATTTTAAAAAATATGCCTTAAAGATCAAGACAAAAAAAAAATGGGAAAATGCTTAAAGATTGGGACGGAGGGAGTACTATGTACCAATTCGCATCTTGTCTCGATAATTTATTAGTGTTTACCATATTTTTTCGTAAAATAATTATGATTTACGGGTGTTTACAAATTAGTATCCTATTATTCCACGTGTAATCTATCCATACTATATAATATAAAGTGAAACACCAATTATAGAATAGGTGATCTTATTTCTATAACATATAACATCTCATCGGCACGATAATTTATCAATGTTATAAATTCAAATAAGAATTCTCCATGGAAAAAATACAAGTCTCTTGATGTTGAATAGTCTAAACTAAGAATTGTATGTACACGGAACCCATCTAAAATTGAAATACTAAAATTAAAAGGATGAGGAGATAGTGCACCAGGTATATCATGCATTTTATAGTATATTTAAGATATATATAATTTATTATACTGAAACGTGTAATAAGTGTTCGTAAAATAAATTATAATTTTCAATATAACAAATTGCATGTTTCAATACAATAAATTGTAAATTTTTAAAATACAAAACCTAGCTTTTAAAAATTTGGCGTGATCTATGTTGGATTGCAACCTTAATAACGCAACTTGCTATCATCTAACGCTCTAGAATAATATTTATGTACAAATCAAAATTAGTTACAGTCATACAAATATAAATGGCAGTCCACGGCCGTTAGCCCAAGTAAACACATAATTTATATTCCTTAGAAATTGACCAAAATGTCTTGCATTGATATATTTATTCTTATTAAAAAGAGTAGCACATGAGAATCGCGTATGGGTAGCGATGCAGACCTAATGAGAGAAATATATATTAATTTAGTAAGGATAAATATTGCATAAAAAGGCAAAGAATTACTTATCAATAGATGATAATTTTTTTAAAACTATCAATATAAATTAAAAAATAGATTTTCTCTTTAATTTCTCGTAGTTTAGCGTAACAAATTGAGATATATATTGACAATTAGTAAAAAGTTCTGTTTTATTTTGTTCAGTATTTGTGTATACAAGATACATGTTGTGTGATTTTGAAATGAACAATATAAAAATTCAAACAATTTTAAATACTGACATTTCGTATGCACGACAATAACATTTTATATGCAAAACATGATATTCGGAAAAAAGTTTTCACGTGAACTCAAATTCATATGAAACCTACCCTTACAATTCTATAACAGGATACTTGCAAGAAATCTCGCTCACATTTTACGAAATCAAAGTGACTGACTTTATTTTATAACAAAGGAAGATCGATTTAATTATACAAAGGTCCCCAGATTTCTTTTCAATGAATGGAGTATCATCTGCTAGAAATCTAGAATTAATCAAGTTCCTCTTATTTAATACATCGGTCAACTGTAAAGATCAATATACTATATATTAATTGTTCTAAAGATACTCAAGCTTATCCTTGATAAACTGTAGTTTCTTAAGCCCATGGTTCACTTAAATTCTGCAAAATAAGAAGATAATTAAATGAGTTTACGTCAACAAATAAATAAATAAAAAGAAGAAAAAGGAACTAGTTAGAAAGAAATCCATAGATCAGTTAATCTGTAAAAGTAGACAAAAATAAAAAAAAGAATTTAGTACGTATTTATTTTTACTGCAAGTGAGGGTTTAAAATGTATTGAAATTGATCGATTCAAAATTATATTAATTGCTATGGTGATCTGATTAATGGAGATTTCTTATTACTGTTAGATTCTCCTGGTTTACTTTTCATATTTTATTAATGTTCCTCTCCACTGGTTCTTTAATACATGAACTCAGAATATGCCTGTTTAAATACTTTTTATTATTTCATGTACTCCCTCCATCTTAATTTTGATTGACCACTTTCCATAAATAGTCGTCTTAATTTTGTTTGTCCATTTCCTAATAAGGTAATAAAATAATTTTCAAAACTATGTAAATATTATATAATATAAAATAAAATATCAATTATAGAAAATGTGATCTCATCATGCTATGTAAATAATAATATATTAATATCTTTTGTTGCATTGACCTCTTAAATGGCCCATTTTTATTTGAATATTTAATTTGTCAAAAAATTGATCTGTCTCAAACTTAATTGAGCAATAAAATAGTTTTTCTCTTTTATCTACATCCCTCAAACATCTCAGTATTGAATCATATATATGTCGATAAATACTTTTTCCACACTACAGTCAATTTTATCTTCTTTAATTTATATAAATGTCATTATTTTACTATTTATTTCCGTAAAAAAGTAATTGTATCCCTTTTAATAAAAGCAAACAACTGTTATATATATAAAACATGTAGAAATAGTAAATGTTCAAATAAAAATAAGGCCGGATTGGGTGCATTATAAAAAATGTAAATAATGATTATAGTAATTTGGTGGTCTTTCTGAGGTGTAGTCAATGCGGATTTTTCAAAGATCGGGATTACCGATCATGTTGAAGGCGTGAGAGAGATCAATTTGATTATTAGCGCATCCAGGCGAGTAGATCCACAATCGTACTCTTATTTTGATCGCCACTTCGACAATGGTTTGATCTTTGCGTTAGTCCCACGGTGCAATCAGATAATAAACGTTCTACCACAATTTGCTTTATTGTTAAATAAAAGTCGCTGCGTTAAATTTGCTACTACATTACCCGGTCACGGAACCCGTAGCATGACGATGCTAAAAACAAAATTGATAAAATCGAAATTAAATAACACAAAATTGTTGACTCAGTTCGTTAGGAATCACTACGTCTGGGGGCGGCACTACAAAGTCAAGAGATTTAGTAATATTTTCGATGATAACAAAAATAATAAATTAAACTAGATGGGTATTTATACTAAAATTGGGTAAAAATCGTAAATGTCCATTCAACTCGAATCTTTGCTTTAAAGAGTCCATAACCCAACCACGAACAAATTTAAGTCTCACGTGGCATTTAAGTGCGATTTAACTTATTAGGGCTCGATTTTTTTCTATATTTACAGATTTTAAAATATATTGTTCTATATTTACATTTTTTGTCCTACAATTCAAAGTCCGTGAAATTATTCTCCTTAAAACACTATTAAAATATTTTATATTTTAAAGGAGAGCGACTTAAGAACTAAAGGTGGACCGTAAAAAGTGGCGGTTCCAGCCACCGCGTACGCCGTGGAAATAAAGGAGGAAGCCATAACCACCGCAATGATAAGTCGCCCTATTGCCATTGTTTCAAATACAAGTTGCTCTAAGCTTTGTCTTAACTATGAGTCTGTTTACTTAAGTGCTAAGTGATGGAGCTTTTATAGGCGTTCACGGCGGCGCAAAAAGTCTTTACACTTGTCTTTCTGGTTTAACATTTAATTTCTACTTTAAATAATTATGCCTAGGCGCCAAATTTTTATATACTTAGTTTAGCTCTACAACAGTAAAACAGTTAATTAAGTCAAATATTATTATAGCCTAGGAAAAGGAAAATAGTTGTAGCCATGGGTGTTAATTGCATTTTCGTCCCGAGAAAATTACTCATATCATGGTTTCCAAGATTGTCACACTATGTCAAAAACTGGATACGACAACGGATAATCCCCGTTGTCGTATCTATTTTTCCCCCATTGTGGATGCTGGTGTTACGTAGGTCCCGGACATTTGATAATGGGTAATCCCCGTTGTCGTAGGTGTTTATTACAACGGTTTTTACTCGTTATGTTAACTCATAGTAACCCGTTGTCGTAAGTGTTTATTACAACGACTTTTACCCTTTGTGTTAACTCATAGAAATCCATTGTCGTAGATGTTTATTACAACGGTTTTTACCCGTTATGTTAATTCATAGTAACCCATTGTCGAATGTGCTTATTACAACGGTTTTTACCCGTTGTCGAAGGTGTTTATTACAACAATTTTTAGTTATTTTTAATACCATTTTTGAACCTGTTGTTTTATGTTTTCTATAGTTTTAGAATATGAATATAATACACATTTTTACTGAATGCAACAAATACTAAGATCCAATAGAACTTCATACAATTAAGTAATCAATTCATACATTGTTCCAAATAAGTAATAAAAATGTAAATCCAACTTCAAGATAAGAATTGTTCAAAATCACAAAAACAAACTATTCAGTTTTCATCTTCCGACCATCTCTACTGATCAACAATGTAATTTGATAGACATTCGCCCACTCCTTCCGTACTTCATCAAATTTTTTTCTGGAGTAAATCTTTTATGAAAACTGTGAAAATACGAACAAAAAACTGAAATAAGCGACCACATCAACTAAGAATGCATACATAATCAACACAAACTATTCTTACCACAACTTGCATCGAATCCATGTTCACAACAACAAATTTATACACACTATAGGCTCATAACATGTCATCTTCTTTCAAAATTAAATGCCCTGACTGCAAAACCAATTGTGAAAATAAAAACAACAAATACAATAATGGCAGCTGCAACAGGTCCAAGATAATCATGTCTGAAACCAAAGAAACTCAAGAACTCTTAGGAAGTTGAAGAAAATATGACACAAAATAGCATCAAATGGGCAATAAAGTACATGAGAAGATATCAGAATTTCTAACCATCAAGAAACATAAAATTTCTGGACATGCGGCACTAGGAATTCATAATAATAGAAACAATCTTGAAATATTAATAAGTGAAAATTATTTTAGAGTACAATTAAGAGAAAGACAAAATTCTACCTTCTTGGAAAAGAGTATTCTTTCTCTCTGCTTCTTCATTTTCAGCTATCTTCATGTCATCAATGCATGCTTAGAGCATGTAGTTTCTAGTGATGTGTTAAGGTGGCATAATCGTGAAATTAACATTAGTTGTTCAAAACAAAACAAGAATAATGTATCAAATCAAATAACAAAGAGTGAATCCGGAAGAACAAGGTTATATCATCCTGAGGTGATAAAATGACTAATCTTTAAGCTATTTAGATGGGCAGAGATTGACCAACACTCCATCTCACCAATGAAGGAAAGCTGAACTTGAGCGTTCTCTCAACTTAAACTCACATCAAAACAACTGATTTCTAAGCATTAAGTCATCAAAATCAAAAGGCAGATTTCTAGTTACAAAATCAGGCAGAAAAAAATACTAGTAACCCTGCCTTAAGTCATCAAAAGGCAGATTTCTAAGCATTACTATTGTTTAAAAAAAATAGAAAACATGAAAGCAGTAAATGGAGTAGAATGAGAAAGGGGTTGCACAGAATGTTGTGGGGAAATGCAGCTTGTAGAAAACAAGAAGATTATGATGACAAATGAATCAAGAATGTGTATTCAAAGATGAAGCTAGAATCCATTCAGGAGGAACCTGAGGAAAACAGGGCAATGGTAAAACATCAAACCAACATTTCAAACAAGGTTAGAAGGATTCTTTTAAGATCAACATTGGCAAGCTCTTTACATCTCAATTCAGAAATAAGGAGTCTTATATGCTCTTCATGACTGCATTCACTTCACGGGGAGGCCTAAGTGAACACAAACAATTTTCACTCACTTCCCTATATCACTAGCATATATATGCTTATAAACAAAATCAACTTTTTATCTAAGATGTCTATACGACAACAGTCATTTAACTTATCGCCAAAATATTTTAAATTGTAATGAAATAGAAGAAAAATAACCAATAATACTACATTACAACTAAATCAGCAACAAAGATACTTTCAAAAAAATATCAGCAGCGAAGAAACACTTCAGACAAATAAAGACTGAACTTGTTATATTCATTTTCATCATTGGCTTATGCTCAATGTTAACAGTCAATCAGATATATACTAAATATGTCAAATAGGCTTCCAATCCTTACTTCCAGATTATATAAAGTTGTTGGGAGAATGATACGGCCTAATCATATACAACATCTTGATACAAAAAAACTCCTTGCACGATGAAAGAACGTGTTCGATTTTACCTTTCACATTGAGCCATTTTAGATACCCTGAGTTTCAGTCTAGTTCGTGACTTGGTTATACAGCTTACAAAAATGACTGGCATAAGTTTTCTCAACGCATCATTTTCAGAAAATTATCTCATTAGTCAACTATGTGTATCCTTTCTACACTATACCACTTACACATACACCAAATCTAAATGAGTAAATTAATCAAGGGATTTGGAAAGAACTATTTATGATCCTTTTGATGTATTTAGCACTTCCCCATCACACAATTGAGTACATTCACATACAATGCAAAGCTGGAAATCACAGCCTTCTAATGGTATTACCTGTTTTTTGTATAAATAAATTAGTCTTGGAACATACACTGGAGCTATTATATATTGCTTTGCAAAACAGAAAATTGGAGTCTCTAATGGCTTGGATCATGATTGAGCACAGTTTGGAGTACACAGGGGTAAATAGATGATGCATTATGCTCAAATAATGAAAATAACAAAAAAAAAATAAAAATTACTATATAGTTTCAGAGGCCACTCTGCCCCTTATATTTAGCAAACAACTAATACCTTTTAATGAGAAGACTAATACCCTTTGATGAAACAACTAATACTATTAAAAAATATACACAAAATACAAACCATGACAAAACATTAACTAAACGCAGCAATCATAACAAACATAGCAATCAAAACGCATGACAAAACAACAACTAAACTCAATAAGCAAAAGCAGGAACCTAAAAACTCCAAATCTAAACACCACTATCGAAAGAAAATATCTATGGAAACTAAAGCGTTAAAAACACAGCAATCCAAACAAACACAGCAATCAAAATACAGAATTCCCTCCATCCCCAAATACCAACATTTAACACATTATAATTCAAATATGAAAATAACCAAAAAAAAAATCAGATTTACTATATAATTTCAGAGGCCACTGCCCCTTATATTTAATTCAGCAGCACTACCATTAAAAAAAGATAATGAAATTTAAACTCACCACAAATCTGATCATCCGGATCTGTACTCTGCATTCTGTACTTTGCCCCCAGAAAAGTGAGAACCCTCTTTCTTTATTCCATTTTCTCAATCTGCCAAACTGAAAACAAAAAAAACAAAAAAACTTTAGTTCAAGAAAGATGAGAGGGAACTCTTCTTCTTCATCATCAAAGTCGAAAAATGGTGCACTAGATATCGAAAAGCTAAAAGAACCCCATTTTTCTGGTGCTTACATTCGTAGTCTTGTAGTTCTTCTTCAAGAACCAAAGATTCTCCGAATTCCAAAGAGCAGGAAGGCTTCGACAGAGATGGCAATTCAAACAACCAAAGCTTATGTAGAATAGTTGACAGAAAAAAAATGTTAAGCTCTTAATGAGACATAATACATTATCATGCATGTAATCTGTTTATTGTTTTTCTTTCATGGAAATTTCCATGTAAAATATGAGACAAAGGCAAAGAAATCAGAACTCAGATTGAATCTGATACCACAAATTAAGGTCATGAGTCCCAACTCTCATACACTATTACTTTAATCATCCGTTGAATTTTCAGCATTGTGTTGATACTTATAAATTAAGGATAAGTGATATTGCTTGGCTGATACCTTACCTAAATAAACCATGCTCTAGAAAATGGAAAATGAAGCTGCTCAAAAATCAAACAGAAGTAGTGAAAGCCAACAAGATGTCAATTTCCTATGATATTTTTCTTAACCTAGAACCACCATATAAAATGATTGGAAGTCTTTTTCCTGGTGATGGACTGGAACAAATAAGGAGGCAGAACTTATAATATTAGTCATACTGTTTTGTTACTTTCAGTGGACCTACTTTTCTTCTCTTCTGTAATGACAATAACATATATACAACAAATCAATCTAAACGAAGCAAATATTGTGATATGCACAAATCTTATGATATATTTACACCTGAAATGTTGGAGATTAGTTTACTGCTCAATTCTCAATTTTTTTGAAATTTAGTCGGAAGAAGGCGGCAAAGTTGAATAAATTAGGTATTTAAGATTGGACAAAAAATACGGAAGAAAATATTCAAAGTGACACTATGCCAAAAACTGGATACGACAACGGAGAAAAGACGATGGGTATTGTCTCTACGTAGGATTAAAAGTCGTTGTCGTATGTATTCAAAACTTTAGAAATGCGGGGTTTAGCGCTGAAAGACAACCGGTTTTATCCACCGTTGTCATTGCATAGATTTTTTTTAAATTAATAATTAAGAGGTATAAAACCAACACTTGGAAAAATTTCACCCATTCTCTTTTCACAAATCCCGTAATGCGGCTTAGCTAGGGCAACACAGAAAAATTTCACGCCTTCTCACAAACTCTGCTGCCCGCCGCCTGCTCAGACCGTTGTTCGCCGCCCTACCGCCTCGTCATCACCGCCATTTGTGTTCTACATTGCAAGCGGCATTTGATGCTATTGTAGAGCACTACTGGATATGGTCTAATTAACCCTAAGTGGCACCGAAACCCTAAGTCTAGAGAATCAGGGGAAATATTGGTATTTTGGGATGGAGGAAATTCGGTATTTTAACTTGATTTTTCTGGTCATATCTTTAGCCAAAAGTTATTAGTATAGAAACAATAGAGGCTCGACTATTTGACTTTAAAAAAAATCATTTGTCAATATAAATGAATAATTCTAATTAAACTATTAATAACATTAATCTAAATTTTATGTTTATGCATAATGAATAAGGTCATTAATTAATTATTGTTGACGTGTTGTGTTGACTACATAATTTCAAATGGTGACAATATCCTTGTAAATGACAACGTACCATTCACATAATACATTTTATAGGCTTTGAAATAATGTGGCTAAACCCCGAATTTATACAAAAGTTTCTTCATAAATAGAATGAATTATCACGACTTCTATAATAAAGTTTCCATTATAAAGTATCTTAACCCCAATTTCCACAACTTATAAGATCGATCATTAATCATTTGTAAAAATTCTTCATTGTAATTGATACATTATCACGACTTCTGACTTTTTGGAATGAGGACAGTTATATTCTCGTTTAGGTCAGACAAATCAAATTTTGTTTTATGTGGCAGGATTAGGAGCATGAGTTGGTTATGGAAATTAACCAACAAATTTGGGAGATAATGCGTGGAGAATGTGTTCTCTTAAGACGGAGTATATCATTACTTTTTTTATAAACAAAAAAAATCTTGTTTATGATTCTCCATTTTCGTGGGTTCCGACTAATTATTTAAAAATTATCACTGCGCACCATGAGATATTCTCTATTAGAAATAGAGGTGCATACATATTTGTTTTCTTAAATAAACATATGCAAATGGGCTCCATGAAAGAACATGGCCCAAACATAAAAGTTAATGGTCAATCCCAAGCCCAAAAATTAAATTCCAAGTCCAAGAGATCAAAAAAATTTAGGTTGGGTCAGATATGTATCATTTTTCCGAAACACAAATTTTAGGACAAAACTTACTGCAAATTTAGAGTTCTTAATTGAAGATATGTAGATATCCTTAGCATTCCATCTTCTAAACTCGTTTAGCTTTCTAATTAAACTATAAGCTCGAAAAATAATTGAAAATGCCAAAACACATAATCAAATTTCCATTGACCATCTCCATTCCAAATTCCCCAAATTTAAATCTCTCTTCCATCTCATTTCTCAAACCTCATGGAATACTTCTCTGTAGCTCAAGTTTTTGGTTTCTTGACAATCTTCAAAGAATCCTTCACACTCCTAATTACCAAAAATGGCAAGTTCATGGCCTCAATCACCCTACTCTCCCTACTCCTACCCTCAATCCTCCTCCTTGTAATCATCCACATCTACAAAACCCTCCTAACAAATTCCATCCTCAAAATCCTAGATTCCAATTCATCATCATACCTCCCAATAATCACCTACACATCACTCCTCTTCGTATTCCAAATCATTTCCCTCACCATCTTCCTCATAGTCTCCCACATTTCCGCAATCGCAACCATCCTAGTGTCCGCCACGTCATACACCGACACAAACATCTCATCCCAACATCTCTACTCCCGTATCCAAACAGCCACCAAACAAAAGGTATATACTGAACCAATTTCATCTTATTTAAAAGTCAGAATTAACTTATCACAAAATATGAAATTATAAATTCATTTATATTATAAATGCCAACAGGAAAGGATTCTTCAACTGACAAAATCTTATCTTCAAGAGTGTCGGCAGGAGTGTAAACTACGGATCGAACATGAGATTTTAAATTAGGCCTACTTCTTTTTTTTTTTTTTTGGAAAGGTAATTGGGCCTACTTCACTTCAACGAACATAAACATGAAATATTATGTTCCCAAAACACAAAATAAATCGTCAAGTCCAAGTCGAAGCCAAAGCCCAACAACCTCGTCCAGGCCCAACAATTTAGTACGTTGAGAAGAATGAGTATACTTCATGACGGTAAATCCAGAGGATAAAGGGCAAAAACTTATATTAAATATTGCATACAAAGGTATGTGTAAAAAAAAGAATTTCTTGAAGATGATAGTGGTAATGGCGGCGGCGATTGATGGAGGAAGGGTGGCATTACGGGTGGCTATGGCGATTACGCTGGTGGAGAGCCAGACGGGCGGCGGCAGTCGGAGGGGATGGGTTGTGGGGAAGGGGATATGCGCAAACATTTTTAAAATTAAAGTAATAATAATAAGGTATATCCTTATCTATTATTTTGATTTTAAAATATTTTTTATTACCTCAACTTTAAGGTTATCTTATATTTTTGACATATTTTAATTTAAATTTTATTTTTATTGTAAATTTTTTAATTAGAAATTATTTACAACAATTGCAAAATTTACATCAAAATATTGGTTTTGTTTGAAAAATATTAAATTTTGTTTTTTCAAATAATCTCCAGAATCAATATATCAATTTTCATATTTTCAAAATTTACCTAAATTATTATTTGGTTTGAAAAATATTTTCTTTTTATTTCTTAAAATTATATACGAATTCTATAAAAATATTTATTTATTTTTTTAGATTATAAATAAATTATTACATGATTTAAATATATTTTTGTTTTAAATTATATACAGACTAAACTTTTAATTGTTTTTTCTACAGATATTATGAATTTGGTGTGGGTTGAAAAAAAATTTTTATTGTATTTTTATTTTATATTAATTATTTTATAATTTGAGAATTTATTTGATTATATAATTACTTAATCTTAATAATAATTTTCAAACTAGCGGCTTTCATCCAAAAACTAACGGTTGGGACTATATTTGCTAAAAAATTATCATTTTAAAACTTTGGGATCAAATCTATTTTGAACACAATCTCTTGGGACAAAATCTACAATTTACTCTTAAATTATGATTCATTTCTAAAAGGTTAGAAGATTATGTCAAATTCGAAATACCAGTTTTAAAAAGCACATTTTTTACATTCTTATTATTCAACTGGTGATACTCGCTACACTTTTAAGCAAGAAAAGTCCTTTTTTTAGTTGAAATTTATCATCCATTTTCTATCCTTACTAGAAAGGCAGTTTATCCAAGATTTGTATTGCGTCTTTGGTATTGTCTTGAGATTTATGTGTCTGGGTGTCTTATTTATGATACTGCTATATATGCACAAATCATGAGCAATTTGAAGTTTTAGGCGATTCAATTGCCGTGCCTTGTTACTTGCAGTGGAAGCATTTGACAATTAGGAAATCTTGGTGAAAACAGTTGATAGGATAACCCTAGAAGGATGATCATGACCCAAAATTTCCACAGAACTAGATTATTTAAAAAGATAAAGTAATAGTTTTTAAAAAGATTATTTAAAAAGACTGTGTATTAGTTCCAAAGCCGAAGTCTATGAAAATTCATGTAAATAAATAAAAAAAATGTATTTCACAATCCTGTCAAGTCTATTGAAAATCTATGTAAATCAATAAAAAAAATCAGTCAAACTCTGCATGGAGTCTATGAATTTTCTAAATCCACAAATTTTTAAAGTCTAAAAAAATCCAATAAAATCTCAATTGAATACACCCTCCTAGGTTATTTCAATCATCCTCAATCATCTACCAATTTCTTCTACATTTAGACGTCAAGGTTGTTCTAAATCATGAATTAGGATTTGATAGAATTAGTTGGTAATTTATGGTGAGGGTACTAACTATTTTTTTGAAATAGACATGTGTATATTGATTAAAAAAGATGTGTGTATAAATTGGGTGGGCGTACTTGCAGTAAAAAAAAAAAGGATGCAAAATACACAGAGCATAAAAATATGAATGAAGCCCAAAAATTCCCACTACGATTAAGATAAAGCCAAGCCCAATATTGATGAGTTCTAAATAAATCATTAGGGAAATATAATTTGTGGTGGGCCGCATTCCATTTTGATTAGACCCAACTGGAATTTTTCTTCATTTTTGGGAATTTCATATCTTCATTTTAATTTTATATGATTTTTTTATTCAAATAGCAAAGTAAACATGTGAAAATTTATTTGCAAAACTTTTACCATCGATTGTTCTCATGTTGATATAAATCTAAGTGTATATGATATTTCCTTTAAACCTGAGTTCACTTTTCGTATAATTGTTATACCTGCGAAGTGTCATTAGAATTTACCACAGTGATATATCGTGAAAGAAAAAAAAGAGTTAACGTGAACTCAAGTTGATCTAAATTTTTGCCTAAATCTTATTCATTTTTAATTAATATAGTGTAAATTGCCAATTAGCTTAGATCCAATGATATGTATGATCCCAATGAGTGTGTTATGAAGCTCAATATCACAATAAATTATTTGCACCACATGCTATAGTGAATTTCTAAATTAGACTTCATATTATTACACTACATATAAATAGGTAACTTTTTGTAGTGAAAAATAAAATATGATATGTATGATCCAATGATAGGTAACTTTTTGCACCACAATAAATTAGCTTAGATCCAATGATATGTATGATCCCAATGAGTGTGTTATGAAGCTCAATATCACAATAAATTATTTGCACCACATGCTATAGTGAATTTCTAAATTAGACTTCATATTATTACACTATATATAAATAGGTAACTTTTTGTAGTGAAAAATAAAATATGACGCTTAATGAATTCAACGGTCTTCCTAGATGTTAGGGAAATTAAATAAACGAATTAATTTTACACCTCTTTATAAGTTTAAACTTTTAGATGAGACGAAATTCTTTCATGCTATCAGAGCCTTCACACTCACGTCCACGTTCTGTGTTCGATTCCCACTGAAAGCAACTCCACCCATATTAAATTGTCCCCACGAAGTTCGTACTTTTTGATGAGACGAAATTCTTTCACTAGAGATTTAATTAATTCCAATCTATATATATATATATATAAAAGCAGAAATCACCCCAAATTTGGAAACCATTGGATTTTCCCGCAAAAAATAATTGCCAAAATTAGGAAACTAATATTTGGAAAAAAACTAACAAATAATAATAGATTGAGAAAAAACTTTGAGAATATTTAGAAAAAATATTAACAAATAATAATGGATTGAGAGAAATCTTTGAAATAAATATCAATAAATAATAATGATGGGAAACTCTCCATATAAAAAAAATATACACAAATCATGACCAAATATAGCGTAAATTGGCCCAAATTTGGAAACCATTAGATTTTCATAAAAAAATAATTGCTAAATTGAGAAACTAATATTTGAAAAAAATATTAACAAATAATAATGGATTGAGAAAAATCTTTGAAATAAATATCAATAAATAATAATAATGAAAAACTCTCCATATAAAAAATACACGCAAATCATGATCAAATCTATTAATTTATCAAAATATCTTGCATTAGATTTCTTCCAAATTTATTACTATTATTTTTCTATAAGACTCATATAAATCAATTCATACATCTATTCGAACTTTCAGAATTTGAGGAGAAACACACGCATTGCCCCCAAATAATTTACGCGCAAATCATCAATAATAATAAGTCTTAAACTCTAGACAAAATTTACAAAAAATCCTAAACCCAAAAGGAGATAGCAAGAGAACAGTACTTTGGATTCGAGATTGCCAATGTAAAAGGTGGCGTCTTGGTTAATTTGAAAATCATTGAATTTTCCGGTAAAAAATAATTGTTAAATTAAAAAATGAATATTTAAAAAAAATTAAAAAATAATAATAGATTAAGAAAAGTCATTGAAAATATTTGGAAAAAATATTAACAAATAATAATATTGAATTGAGAGAAATCTTTAAAATAAATATCAATAAATAATAATGATGGGAAACTTTCCATATATAAAATATACACAAATCATGATCAAATATAACAGAAACCAACCCAAATTTGGAAACCATTGGATTTTCCCGCAAAAAATATTGCTAAATTGGGAAACGAATATTTTAAAAAAATATTAACAAATATTAATGGATTGAGAAAAAACTTTGAAATAAATAATAATGATGGGATACTCTCCATATAAAAAATATATACAAATCATGATCAGATCTATTGATTTCTCAAAAAACCTTACATTAGATTTCATCCAAATTTATTATTATTTTTCTATGAGGTTCATGCAAATAAATTCATACATATTATTTTAGGAAACTCTCCAATAAAAAATATACACAATTCAAACTTTTTATCCAATTAGAAATTGGTTAAATATATCATACATACGACTACTATTGTCCCTAAAAAAATATATGGACTTCCTATATTATTTTGGGAACTCTCCATATCAATTTTTTTGGTATTATAATATATTTAAAATAAAATTATGATCAAATCTATATATCTCAAATAAAAAAAACTATGATCAAATTTAAATATATATATCGGGAAAAATCTTTGGAATAAATATTAACAAATTATAATGAATCGAGAAAAATCTTTGAAAAAAAATATGTAGAATATTTCCATTACACTAATGTTAAATTGGGACAAACTCTAATATTAAATTGAGAAACAAAAAAAATTAAATAAATATTAATAAATTATAATCAATTGGGAAAAATCTTTAGAATAAATATGTATGGAATAAATATTAACAAGTCATAATGAATTGAGAAAAATATTTGGAAAAAATATATAATATATTTCCACAAACTCTAATGTTAGATTGAGAAACAAAAAATTTAAATAAATATTAATAAATTATAATCAATCGGGAAAAATCTTTAGAATAAATATATATGGAATAAATATTAACAAGTTATAATGGATTGAGAAAAATCTTTGAAAAAAATATGTAGAATATTTTCACAAACACTAATATTAAATTGGGAACAAATCTTTGAAAATATGGGAAAAATCTTGTGAATAGATATATATGAAATAAATATTAACAAATTATAACAGATTAGGAAATACTCCCTCCGTCCCGCAATAACGTGCACAATTTTCTTTTTGATCAGTCCAGCAATAACGTGCTTATTTCCTAAAATGGCAAAACACTCAAAACTTACACTCTCACAATATCATTATAATTAATTTAAATAATACCAATGAAACAAGTTTTCTTAGTTTCTGTACCCGGAGAGGAGTCCAAGTTATCCCGGGACGGAGGGAGTACTTTTGAAAAAAATGTGTAGAATATTTCATTTTAAATATAATCTCAACCCTATATTTAAACATTTAAACAAAAATAAAGATTCTCAACCTTAAATGTTAAATTCTAAGTTCCATAAATTTGAATTTTATAAGCGTTATTTATGCGAAAGAATTTTTTTTTCTTTAATTTCAACAATGATATAGAAAGTTCAAATTAAAAAAAGATACATTGATCAAAATCAAGATTGAGAAAGACAGTTTAATACAGAAAAGAGATTAATACATCATAACCGTGCATCGCACGAGTTCAAATACTAGTAATAATTAAAGAACTGTGATATGTAACGAACATATCACAAAATCTGTGGGTTGCTATGAACTATTTTTGTGATGGAGATTTTGATTAAAACTACATTAATAATAACAATTATTATCATTTTCATACAACAAGGACCAATGAAAACTGACTGGATTTAATTCGTCCATTCTTGCTAGTAAGTTAAAACAGAGCTTAGTCATTGAAAAGCATTTATCTTTTTTAAACTGTAATTAGACATTGATCAGGCAAATATTTCCAGATAGTCCAGAATTTTGTTGTATGTGTTTGTAATGCTGCATTGTTGCCTAAAAAGAGAAGGCAAAAATATGTGATTTTATTTGATACCATCATTATGATCTACAGTACGCTTGTATGAATATTATTATTGTCATTTTAGGATGACAACTAATTAATTAAGTGTATTTAGTATACCAAATTAAAATTTCTTCATTATACATTTTTGCATGTTTTCTCATTTAAAAAAAAAATTATCCTATGAAATTTTAAAATCCAAGAATCTTAAAAATAAGCTCATTTTCTCGAGATGTGTTTATGTTTTTAAATATGAAAATGGAAAATTAAAGTCAAATTGATTATGCCATTAATATCTCCAAATATTGATAAACAAAATTAAGGGAGCAATCAAGGTGACTAGATTGATTTATTTCTGATCTGTTGCTTTCTTATTCTGTCACTACCGGACAAAAGAATTTGGCGCCATTTATTTCTCATGGTAAAAATTTATGTGCACTTGTTGCCCAGCAGAACTGTTACACTTTTAATGAAATCTTGGCTCATACTTTACTGGATCATAGCAGAATTATTCACAATAAAATATGGAAAAATATAGAACTATTAATTATTGGTCCAGGTAACGAAAAATACTTTTTATTATATAATATAATATTTTCCGTCAGTTTTTCCACGAAATTGAACTGCTTTCATTGAAAAAATGGAATTCCGCAATGAGTCAAAATTACATCAAAATTATATAATATATAATCATATTAACAATTGATTTATTTAGTTTCCTTAAGTAGTATTTTGTTTTGCTCCGTCCTGCTTTTAACGTGCTAATTGGAAACTGGCTTTTCTGTTAGATTTGGGACGTGAATTCACATCGTTTTATTATTTGGACAAGACTCTGAAACTCCAATGTTTGTTACCTTTTCATATAATATCCGCAGAAAATGTTAAGAGAAACGTTAAGTTAGTTAATGCTACAATAATTTTTCAGCTCTTGATTTTCATCTATAAATAGTGGTATCATTTTTCATGTTTTAGCACACGTACATACAAAATACATTTTAAGCATTAGCAAAAGCAAAAGAGAAAATGTCTAAGACCATGATTATAGTGGTGGTGGTACTATTGGTTGCAGCTTCAGCTGCATACGCTGACAAAGGAACCGCTACTTTCTACACACCTCCTTATATTCGTAAGTAACAATTTATAACAACCATAATTCTTATGGACAAAAACTTGTATATATATATATATAGACCTGATTCATGCTGTAAATTTTATTTTTAATTTATGAACATTTGAACTTATTCAGGGTATGATATGGGTCAAGTTTAATTAGCGAGTTAGGAAAATATGTTAGAATGAGTGAAATGAGTCAAATAATTTAAATTCATAGTGTATACCTAGTTCATGGGAGGCCAACTCATTCTTACGGCACATTAAAGTAAAATTATCTTCAATATGCATGTAATTATAATCTTCCAAAACTGGTTACTAATTCGCTGTAGCTGGTCAAATGGCAAAAAAAAATTTAATTTTAAAAGTTCACAAGATAAAATTCAATTAGAAAAGATATGAAGTATCCTAACATGATAAATGGACAAACTTCCGAATCTAAAAAAAGGCATGTGTTTTTATGACTGCTCCATTCTTTTTCTCTCTTGACGAATTAATATCAAGAACCGTCATGTAATTTAAGCAGTGTCTAATTTTAGTCTTATATTTTATTACCTTTTCAATTTTAGTCCTTTTAGTGTCAATTATGGTACTTTTGTACTGAAATTTGAAAAAATAAAAATATACCCGACTAAAATTAAACAATAAAAATTGGAAAAAAAATAAAAACACACAAACCAAAATTTAATTTATTCAAGAACTTTTTTTATTTCTTTAAAAAAGTAAAAAAAACATACCATAATAAAATGGGAGAATAATTAAGTTATACAACGATTCTTGATATTATATTCTCTTTTTGTGACGTTTTCTGTGATGATGAAATACAGCATCATCATGCGATGGAAACAGGAACGAGGGAGTGATGATTGCGGCGGCGAGCGACGCGATCTGGGACAACAGGGCGGCGTGTGGTAGAAGATACAGAGTTACATGCACCGGAGCCACCAATAAAGGCGTCGCCCGGCCTTGCACGGGAAAGAGCGTGGTCGTTAAAATAGTCGACTATTGTCCACGTGGCTGCCAAGGAACCATTGATCTCTCTCAAGAAGCCTTTGCCATTATTGCTAACCCTGATGCTGGCAAGATCAACGTTAAATTTGATCAGTAAGTTATTCATCATATTTCCTGTTTTTTATTGTTTCAATTTTTTTTATTGATGCATATATATACTTTGTTTTATAGGGTTTGAACTTTGAATTAATGTGTCGGATCGGGATTGATGCTGAATAAATGAGCGGCGAGGACTACAAATGTAATTTTTAGAATATGAATTAATGCTGCCAACTATAGTAAATGGACTTCACTTCCATCTTTGATTTAATTGGTGCGATTTGCAACTTGATCCTTATATCTCAATTTGGTCTTTTTGCTCGTATATAGACCATTCGTATATATAGTTTCAGTCACACCATGAGAAAAAAGTTTTTCATAAGTAATTTGTAAAACTGGATTATATATATAAAAGTGAAGGGTACATATGACTAAAATTAAAGGGTATAATTTATATCAACATAAAGAATATTATTCATGATATTGAAGAGTATTACTTCCTTGGTCCCACAATACATTGCATACTCTTTTTTTATTTGAATGTCCCATAATATTTTGCATACCTAAAAAGACAAATTCCCCATTAAACTTCATCTTCAAAATATTCACATATTTACACAAAATGTAATTGATTTTGGGATCCACACATATACTCATCAATTAAACTACTTTATTTAATTTATACATAAAAATTTACAAAATTACCCTTTAACACTCTACTCATTATACATTTTTCTTAAATAACATGCCCAAAAGCCCTGCAATGTATTGTGGGACGGAGAGAGTATAACTTATAAATATGATCCGGTTTTACTATGAACAAATTTGAGGAGACTTTCACCTTATATAATATGCATGTGTGACTAGGCTAAGTCTTAAATGCACTAAGTGCACCATGTCTCTTCGATAGTGTATTTTAAAATCATACAATTTGTTTTATTTTGAAATCGTGCAATTATTGATCGGGAAACAAATTGCCATGCTTCGGTTTAAACCGTCATATATTTCAGTGCAATAAGTTGCATAATTTTAAAATACACTATGAAGTGCACGGTGAACATGAGATCCACCCACGTGATTATCATACATATACATGTTTTATAATTAGCAAACATGCATAACTACGCTTATGTGATCGCTCCCTCAAAATCTGTGATTACCATACATATGCATGTTATATAATTAGCAAACATGTAAAACTACGCTTATTTGTTCCCTCCCTCAAAATCAAATTAAATCGAACATTTTACCAATTATACCTAATTTGTAATTATAAATATTATTTCAACACAAAAAAGAAATCAAATAAAGGATATAGTGCAAAGGTCTCTAAATTTCTCTATCAACAATGGAGCAACTCCGGAAATTTATTTTATTATAAGGCGAACAACATTGCGCTCAATGACGGACGTACGTTGCCTGTGATGGGGGCACGTGCCCCCACAAGAGTTTTGATTTTAAGTAATATTTTATATTATAGAAAACATATAAAGCAGAAAGAATAATTAAATTGGTGGAGGCGTATAGTAGACATGCTCACGGTTCCGGAACCGTCGGTTCCAAAATTCTTGGAGGGGAACCGGAACCGAACCGTGGCCAAGGCAGTTTCGGTTCGGTTCTCGAACCGGCAGTTCCGGTTCGGCCGGGTTTTTTTTTTTTTTCCTTTTTTTTCATATGTTTTTTCTTGTGTTTTTTAGTTTTTTGGATCTAAAATTTGAAGGACTTGAGCTTAAATTTAAGAAATAAACTTAGAAATTCTAAGTTTGAAACTTAAAATTAAGTTGCCTACGTATCCAAATAGGAATCAAAGTCCACGTAGTTCTCTTACCTCAAACTTACCTCGTTGATTTGGATCGATTCGATTCTTCATGCATCACTTCCGGTGGTAGTTTCTTCGGAGCTATCTTGATCATCATTATCAATTAATTCTTGACTTCTCTTTTCGGCTCTTACCCAATCATCAAGCAAGCATTAGTTTTCCACGTTTTCAACGGTCATATTCGATCCCGTTGCATCCAAAGTGTAGCCTCCCAAACTAAAAGCTTGTTCAACGGCAACAGTTGAGGCGGGAGATGCAAAAATTTCTCTTTCTAACATTGACAATATTGGATATATATTTTTCATCCTAGACCACCACTTTAGTATATTAAAAGTAGTGTTGTCTTCATCTTCATCAAGCCGAACAAATGTAGAGGATAAATAATGATCAAGTTCGTAATAAGGGTTAGAAGTAGACCTTGGACGTTTTTGAGAACGCTCATCATAAAAACCCGTTAATATATCTTCATATTGACTCATAGAAGAGTCACCACCAAAATTTGCTTCAAAACCGGGACCACTATATTCTCTAAATAAAGACATTAAAGTAACTTTAATCCGATTACCAATCTCTTCCGGATTAGGATATACATCATCTTCACCCATGACCATATGTCTATTAGGAAATAAATAATTATAATACATATTTAACAACATTATTAATCCATCCAATCTTACTCTAGGATCAAACACTTTAACAACCAAGAATAGATCGGGAATATTTGTAAAATATTTTTTCCATTTTTGCATCATAGAGAAAGTAGCATCACTTAATAAAGGATTTGTAATATTTTCATTTAACACATGAGCAACTTTAATACAATAATCAAGCGCTAAATTACTAGTAGGATAATAAACACCGGATAACACTTTTGTGGAATCATTAAAAATTCCCAAAATTTTACACAAAGAAGTGCATGAATCCCAATATTGAGGATATAAACGAATACCACAATTTTCTTGGGTAAAAAATGTACATAAAGCGTCTTTATAATCCATAGACTCCTTTAACAGTTTAAATGTGGAATTCCAACGAGTTGACACATCAAGAGAATTTTTTTTGGGATGCATATTGTATGTTCTACAAAAAACTTTCCATTTTTTCAACAATTTTGAATGTCTCGACATATAATAAATAGCGGATCTAATAGGACCAACTTGTTCTTTCAAAGCATCTAAACTATCTTGAACACATAAATTTAAAATATGACACATACATCTAACATGAAATTTTTTTCCACCAAGATATGGTTGACAAATATTTCTAAGATCTTCAATAGTAGCCGTATTTGCACTAGCATTATCAAAACCAATAGAAAATATTTTTTTAGTAAGAGCATACTCATTTAAAATATCATGCAATTTATCTCTAATATTAACGGCATTGTGTTCCGTATCAAAATCTCTATAAGCAATCAATCTTTTGTTAAGAGTCCACGAATCATCAATCCAAGTGCATGTAACTCCTATATAACTATGCTTTTGAAAATTATCACTCCAAATATCCGCACATATACAAACTTTAACATTTAAATCGGCAAATAGATTAATCAAAGCAAATTTATACTCATAAACAACTTTAGCAACATCACGAGTAGTAGTATGACGTGAAACTTTTTTTGTTGCGGGTTGAAGACCAAGGTTAACAAAATCATTCCAAAAGGAATTATCGGCAAATTGAAAAGGAAGGTGTTGTGTGCACACAAATTTAGCTAACAATTTTCTATATTTCATTTGATCAAATGTAAATAGAGAAGTGGGGTTACTTACCTCGCCTTGAACTCCACCACCGCCACCGGCTGACGTAAATCCACGAAGTTGTGCTTGATTTGAACTAATTCCAACTCTATCCGGGTGAATTTTTTTCAAATGCTTCTCGAATGTCCCATATCCCCCTCCTTTGACAAAAGAATATATTTTCTCACAATAGTTGCAATGAACTTTAATATTACCATCCTCGTTGATCACTTTTTTAAAGTGACGTGCAAAAATATCCGACTTAAGTTGAGCTCGACTTGGAGTTGGGGTTGGAGTTGGCTCGGCATTGGAGTCGGTTGGGTGGTTTTGACTTTCTTGAGTAGGACGTCGTGGTATAGCATCATCTTCAAGAGGATTCTCATAACCGGGACCAAGTGTGGCCTCAATATCATCTAACCTCCACTCGATCGGTGCCGGTGGTTGTGGTCGTGGAAGACGAACGGAAGAGGTGGAAGAAGCTTTGCCTTTACCCTTGTTGCTTTGATGGCTTTCCATAATATGTAAGTGTATATGTAAATAATATATAGTGTAGTGTAATATACTAATATGTAGTAATCAAAGTATAGTGTAATATATAGTGTATATAATATATAGTGTAGTATAATATGTAGTGTAGTATAATATATAGTTTAGTGTAATATACTAATATATAAATTATAGTGTAGTGTAGTGTATGTAATATGTAAGTAATGTAAATAATATGTAAATAATAAACTTTGAGAATTGAGTGAGATTTGAGAGAGATGAGAAGAAAGTAATGAGTTGAACCACTTTGGGGTGAATTTTGGAGTAGAATGAGGTGATATTTATAGATGAAATCTTGAAAAAAAAAAAAAAAAAAAAAAAAAACGATCGAAAACCGCCGGTTCGAACCCTGATCGTGCTAGATAAGCGCAGCTTATTCTTCGTACGTAGGTAGAGATTTTCGACCCCATATTTAAGGCGTACGCTTAGTCCCTGTAAATATCGCGACAAAAAAAAAATGTCAGCAAATGAAACTAAATTTTTTCTTATTTATAATCTCGATTTACTTCTTTTCAAGTTTTTTTTAAGTATACAATTTAACTTTGATTAAATGAATATTGCTCGAGGCCTTGCTTTAATTAGAAACTAGCAAAATACATTATATAAGTATGTATCATTAATTAATTAGATAAAGTTATAAAAAATGAGGTTAGGTCTTTGTATCATCATCGGATCGCCAAATCGTGCACTCTATAGACTATTTTAAAAATTTGCAACATGTTACACCAATACATGTAACTATGTTTTACAAACGCAGTAACAAGTCATAAGTTCCAATACAACGAGTTGCAAGTTTCTAAAATATATCATTAAATGCACGGTGCACCTGCTGCACAAATACGATATGGATCAATTTTGTTATATTGAATTAGTAAGATGGAATCATTAGACATATATAGAATTAAATAATTAAATTACTGGACGTAGTGGATGCGAATTCTGGCAGCATCAGGATTAGCAATGACGGAAAAGGCTTCTCGGGGCAAAGATCCACAATCTTGACTCGCACTTCTCCTCTGCGGCAAGCCCCTTAACTTTTTAGTCCCATAACTTGATCCAAACTTTGATTTCAATTTCCATAATTTTTTTCACTTCATGTTTATTTTAATTTTGGTCTTTCTTTGCTTGCTATCACATGTAACCTTCAAGTTATAATTGATGTGTCATATTCCATTTAATATTTTTATTGTAAAAAAATGTATACTACATTTGAATATATATTTTTTTTAATCTTAGCTCGAGCTTTTAGATGAGACGGAATTCTCTCATGGTATCAGAGCCCAGGTTGTGGGTTCGATTCCCGTGGAAGCACTCCAACCCATTTAAATTGTCCACTCTGTTGGGCCTCCTCTCCAGAGAGCAGAGGCAATGATTCGCCCACTAAAGAGTGGGGAGTGTTGAGGGAAATTAAATAAATAGATGAGACGGAATTCTCTCATGGTATCAGAGCCCAGGTTGTGGGTTCGATTCCCGTGGAAGCACTCCACCCATTTAAATTGTCCACTCTGTTGGGCCTCCTCTCCAAAGAGCAGAGACAATGATTCGGCCCACGAGTGAGGGGGAGTGTTGAGGAAAATTAAATAAATAGATTATTTCCGACCCTCTCTACAAGCTCGAGTTTTTAGATGAGACGGAATTCTCTTAGTGTTCCTATTGCTTAAAAGTCTTTACACGTTTCTTTGTTTTAATTAAATTCAACATTTGAGTTGTGAAGAATTTGGTCATGACTACCCGTAGTACAAGTCAGAAGTAATTATCTGAAAATCAGAAATATAATAACCCCTTGTATATTAAATATTATTTATATAATATTACTTAATTAATAGTTACTACTTCTTCATCAACGTTTGATTTTTATTAAAAATCTCGTTGATGTGATCTAGTTTAATTAACATGACATAAATTATATTATTATACATCTTTTAATTTAATATGATGAATTTAAATTATTTTAGGTTATATATAATATTTGATTTTAAATTTTATTTTAACCCATTGCTCTAAATCTTTTAAGCCCCTAGTCATATGATTTTTTATTTTTTTTTAAAGGCAATCAATTACAATGGTTTTCTAAGATAATCAATTACAATAATTTATTCTACCACCGGACAATGACAACATAATTTCATCTTGTTGTAGACCGGAACCATAATCACCACAAGAGGTGAACCACCCGAAACTGCAACTCGGAACCGCAATCCAACAAGAGGGAATAAATATTGGCTAGGTCTTGTATGCACCCGGGTGTACCGTACATTCATAGTGCATTTTAGAAGCGTGCAACTTGTTATGTTGAAAATTGTGACTTATTTATACAGAAAAATGCAACTATTAATATGAGAACATAGTTGCATGCTTCTGTTTGGAATAGTTGCATGTTTCTATTTTATATAGTTGCACGCTTCTAAAATGCACTATGAGTGCACGGTGCACCCGAGTGCAGATGAGACTCACTCTTAAATATTCCCTTTCCGTGTCTCGAACCCGGGACCTCAAGGTCTCAGGTGATGGAACTCTAACCACTTGAACTATCCACACTTGACAGTTATATGAACTCTTTAGCACGTGTGGAGATAACTTGTTGGACGAGATTTTGCGAATTTTGACTCCCCTACATATTAGCCATCGTTATAATTATATATACATTTTTTTGATGACATGATGTGAAAATTATCAAGATAATAATAATGAACAATGTGTTTTTTTGGTTTAGGTCTTCCTAACTTCCTTGACTGTGCAAACTAAAGACTAGTAAAATGTGCATTATTTTATCTATGAATTCTTAGAATTCTTCGCTTATTTCCAATTATTTTTACTATATTTATTTTCAACTTACGTATCTGACTAAGAAAGTTCAACTGCATAGTGAAAAATTGAATAATATGCCGATCATCAACTTCGGAAAGTATACAGTTAATTCTGAACTCATCACGTATGGCAATGGTTATTAATCATACTTTATCATATGTGTGGGTATATATGCTTTGCATTTTCATTAGTTGCATCGTATGCTTCATAATACTTTTTTAAAGTATATAACTTATTACATTTAAATATATAATTTATTTACGCTGAAATGTGTTATCATTGTTCGTAAAATAAGTTGCAAATTTTAATATACATAAATAATTGTATATTTTAGTGCAATAAATTGTACATTTCAAAATACACTATAAAATGCACATAACATTAATTTGATGCAGACAAGACCTAGTCTTATCCCGTATGTATAAACCATTATATCCATTCGAATTTCTGGTTTATTGAAAGCATGTCCTACATTAATTCCATTTGAAATCTATTTTTTTTTGGTAAAAAATCTTTATTCAGTAGTAATCAAAGAACAAAGAGTAACAATTTGTAAAAAGTGATATCTGAAGATATCGAGAGTTCTCAAATCTCCAGTACATTCCTAGGATTCTCTAACAAATCAGAACATGGAAAATTACAAAAAGAGGGATATTTAACTGAGCACCAACTCCAGAATCTGCACTTAATTTCTTCCGACGCCTTATCCGGTTCAAAGCATTTTCCATCAAACATTAATTTGTTCCTCCCTTTCCAGATAATCCAAACAACACAAGTCCATAAGCTTATAACCAAGAGATTACCTTTATTTCCCGAGAAGATTCGAATGGGATAAGAAGTGTTGTGAAATCGATTATGTCCAACTCGATATACCCACCCACTTATAGCAAGCGTACCATATTTTTTGACGCCTTCGAGCGATCGATGAAAAGGTTTGAAGCGGTTTCGACCACAAATTGCAAAAGGGGGCAGCTTGTGGAGCGATTTTTGGAAAAAGAATATTGTGTTTCCTAAGATTCACTCGAGTAGGTGTCGATCTTGAAGAAGTCTCCAAGCCATATCTGAGGTTTTAAAATGCATTATGAGTTTACGGTGCACCTGGATACACATGAGACCTACTCAATTTAAAATCCAAATTATTCAAATTCTTGTATTATCACAAGAATATATTCCCTACTTAATTAGTTTGTAATCATAATAACACTTGTTTTTAAAAATCGGTTGAATAGAAAACCGGTCATGGAACCAGTCTGACTATTTTTATAGTTGAAACGAAAAAAACCGATCCACAGAACTGGAAAAACCGGTCAAAAACAGAAAAATGAGTAAAATTGGTTGAACTGGTTTTTTATTTTTAGTTAATTTAAAATTTAATCATTGTTTATGTCATCTTTATTTTAAATTTTAGTATTTAAATTGTATTGTGTTGTGTTTTCTTGATTCTATTGTGTTTATTTTAATATGAAATTTATAAGTTTATAATTTTAAATTTTATAAGTGCACATTTATCTTATATTTTTTATGTAATATAGGAAATATTCTAAAAAAATGATAGAAGTTATTTTAACGGTTGGACCACCGATCCAACCTGTTCAACTAGTTGAACCGCTAATCGGTGTTCAATCCAGTTAATTTGGTCGCCGATCCAATTATGGTAATACTGATAGTAACATGCGACGATTAAGTGTAATTAAATAAACATATTTAATTATGTGTATGCATCTACAATAATTTAACAGAAAATGTCATATATACTTCCATTCTATGTAATAGAAAATGTCGCTCCTGGCTAAATATGTTGGAATGATTCAATCGCCGCAATAAATTGATGTCGTCGAACATTTAGTTACCAAATCAAAGTATTGACTTTATTTTATAACAAAGGAATATCGGCATAATACAAAGGTCTCCAGATTTCTTTTCAAACGATGGAGTATCATTTGCTAGAAATCTAGAATTTGAGGTGATCGATCGAGTTCCTCTTATTTAATACAAAATTACAAATAGTCAACTATATATTAATTGTTGCGAATTGTAATCCCACATCGCACTTAAAGTCTGCAAAAACAGAAGATTATGAAATGAGTATACATAAATAAATAAGTGTTATAGAAAATTAAAAGGAACAACTTATATGTTTTTTGCATTAACCTCTTAAATGAATGATATGTTACAAGACATGTAATGGGAGTAATTGATTATAGTATTAATTAGGTGGTCTTACAGGGTATAGTCAATGCGGATTCTGCCAGCGTCAGGGTTACCGATCTGGTTGAAGGCATCCGGAGAGAGGTCAATTTGATCATTGGCGCATCCAGGGCAAAGATCCACGATGCGTACGGTTATTTCACCGTTACGACAAGGGTTTGGAGTAGCATTGGTCCCACCGGTACACCGTATTCTGAGCGATCTACCACAATTAGCTCTATTGTTAAATAAAGCCGGGTTCGCAGCTGCTACTACACTTCCCTGGTCCTGGAATCCATAGCAAGATGACGCTAAAAAAATGATTATAAATTAGAGTAAGTTTCGCGTGCACCAATATATATACTTCATTTGCTCATATATATATTTTCACACTTACGAACTAAAGGTGGGCCGTAGAAAGTGGCGGTTCCAGGCACCGCGTATGCCGCGGAAATCAAGGACGAAGCTATGACAATTGCAATCATAACTCGTTCTATCGCCATTTTTGATTGATTCAAAAAAAGAAAAGTTACGTTGTTTCTATATATATATATGCTTTGTGTTAAGTTGTGCTTGCTAAGCATTTGGAAGCAATGGAGCTTTTATAGAATTGTTGGAAAGTCTTTGCACGTTTCCGTGGTCTAAAATGTACTACAAGTCTACATCTTTCATGGAATTTCTGTTTGCTTCAACTAGTAATTAAAATTCACAAGTAATTATCCGGAAAACCTAACTAAATCAAAGTTTCTAGATAACGTACGTGTGATACAAATATATTGTATGCATGACTAACATTTTGTAATAATATTCCACATATTTAAGCAACCTTGATGCAAGCATTTCGTAATATATAATTTCTCGTGTTCTTTACTAGCTAGAACGAAGAGATGCGATCTATTCACGACAAGAAAATGAAATATTACCTATAAAAATTTTCAAATTGCTATGAAATTTTCTTACAAAAATAATTTGGTCCTTAAAAATTAAGAATTGTCTACCAATTTTTAGAATAATCTTTGAAAAAATTACCTACAAAAATAATTTCCTAGGCAAACAAATTACCTACGATCAATCTACCTACACATTTGTAATTTTCATAGACAAAATTATACCTACACAAACAATTTTCTAGACAATTTACATTTCCGTAGACAATTATATTTGTAGTTTAAAAATAGCCTATACAATTAGAAAATTTTGTAGGCAAATCGTAGGCAAGCTTTATAAATTATTTTCATTGGAAATTTAAGTAGACTTGTTGAAAAAAATATTGAAAATTCTTATAAGCATGCAATGCACTATTTTCTTTGTGGTGATTATTTGAATTTGTAGTTGTATGATCAGACCGTCAAAAGTAATTTAACACTTGAAAGACATATTATAATTAGAAAACGTGTAATATTAATAAATTTTTTATTCATCAATATTTGCTTATGTATTTTTTTATTATTTAGTAATTTATAAGTATATTTTTAAAGCATAGCGATCGACACTTTTAACTCTTTGTCATTTTAATTGTAAAACGATTACATAATCAACTATATATGGTCTTATGTTAGTTATGGCAAAGTAAGTCAGATGAGGGTATATTCTTAGGATATTCCTCATCCAGCAAGGCTTTCAGGGTTTACAACAGGCGAACCCTAGTTGTGGAAGAAACACCTTATGTGGTCTTTGATGAGACATCTTCTGAACAAGAGAAATCTGCCTCAGAACAAGAAGTACCAGTTCAACCTGTACCTGATGCATAGAAAATGGATCAGCTAAGTATCAAGGAAAAAGGATCAGAACACGTAACAGTGTATATTCCAGAACTTGATCTTACTGATTCACCAGGTCAATCAGACCCTAAGGTACGTACAACTGTCAATGAAGAAGTTCTGATGCACCGAGAGGCGATATCAATCGAACCATCTGGTTCGGGAGGAACACTGAAGTTCCTGGCGATGACATCGCCACACATGATGAGTCCAACATCACCGAGACACATCCATGTCAAGTGGATCATAACTCTGCACCACTCCCAATCACTAGTAATGAACTACTATCAGAAGAGGATGATGTTCTCCAAACTGATGCAAATCAGAAAAGAAGGACCTGGGTAACCAGTCATCCAACTGATCTGATCATCGGAGACCCATCTGATAGAGTCAAAACTAGACATCGATTGGTAAAAAGTGTAAATGTATTGTTGTTATCTGTCTTTGAAGGAACCAACCGGAAGTAGAAGAAGCTCTACAAGATCAAACCGGATTCTAGCCATGCAAGAAGAAATCGAACAGCTTTGAAAGGAATCGAGTTTGAATCGATGGGATGAACCAACCCATCAAGATGTGATTGGCACAAAGTGGGTATTCAAGAACAAAGAGATGAGAATAATGTCATAACCGTAAATAAGGCAAGACTTGTTGCTAAGGGGTATTCACAATCGAAGGAATTGATTATGATGAGACTTTTGCACGGTTGCTTGCACGGAAGCCATTCGGCGATTTCGGCATATCTTTGCCTGACGAGGGTTTTATTGTATCGGATGGATGTTAAGATTGCATTCTTAAGCGGGGTACTAGCCGAGGAAGTTTATGTTGAACAACCTCCGGGCTTTGAAAAAAGGCGACCAAGTGTACCGATTTAAGAAAAAGCTCTTTATGGTTTGAAACAAGCTCCTCGAGCTTGGTATGATACACTCTTTTCGATTATTGATAGGCGATGGTTTCACTAAAGGAATAGTGGGCAGAACCTTATTCGAGAATAGAAGATGGAGAAGATATTCGATGGTTGATTTATGTGGGCGACATCATTTTGGATCTCCCAACAAGAGTTTATGTGAAAAAATTGACAAGATGATGCAAGGGAAGTTTGAGATGTCCATGATGGGTCAGATGAATTGCTTTCTGGGTTTACAAGTTAAGCAAAGTACAGAAGGGATATTCATCTACCGGAAATACACTAGGAGTTTATTGGCTAAGTTTGGAGTTCAAAACTGTAAGGAAGCCAGAATTCCTATGATGATTTGGATTCAAGATGGATCCAGATGAGAATGGTTAGAAAACTAATCAGAAAGAATATAGGGCTCTCATTGGATCTTTATTATACCTGACTGCCAGCAGACCAGATATCACTTTTGCAGTAGGTGTATGTGCCAAATTTCAGGCAAATCCAATGCAAAGCCACCGAAAAGCGACTAAGCGGATTCTTAAGTATCTGAAGGGACAATAAACCTTGGTTTATTTTACCCATCGATGATAATCTAGAGCTTAGTGGGTATTACGATTTCGATTATGGAGGTTGCAGAATTGATTGAAGTCAACCTCGGTACATGTCGGGTTTTTAGGTAGTAAAACCGATCTCGTGGTTTTCAAAAAAGCGGACATTAGTTGTGACATCTCTCAAGGCGAGAATATATGGGCTGCGTGAATTTGTTGCTCCCCAACCGCTTCTGGCTTAGTCGGCCGGTGAGGGATTATAACATTGTAGCTAAGAACGTGCCTATATTCTCGTGATGTAATAGTCTTTATTGCAATCACTCGTAATCTGTTCTACATACAAGATGCAAGCATGTGGATGTCGGACACCATTTTATAAGAGATCATGTTGAAAAGAAGAATATCATAATGGAAAAGATCCATCTTGATAAGCGTAAAGTCGATATTTTAACCAAGCCACTATTTGAGACGATTTCGAGAGAATTATGCAATGAGTTAGGGCTTCTAGATCTCGGAGAAAGTCAAGACAAGAAATGTTTGGTGGACTGATTTCCAGAACCAGCTGGTTAAGAGACTAACCAGGTTAAGAGGAATCAGTTGAGTTAGGTATCTCAACTGATCAGAGGATCAGTCAAGAAACTGATATGAGAAGGCTTTATCAGATTAAAGGAACTGATCAGATTAAAGAATTATCAGATTAAAGGAACTGATCAGTTTGGTTGTTTCATACCTTGTAAGTCGATTAAGCTAATGTTCAACAAGCAAGTTACATAAGATTAAAGCTTCAATCACATAAGGAAACAGAAAATACACAACAATGGAATAATAGAAATTTTCATTGATAAAGACCCGGAGGTCAGATTTACATTACAAGTTACAAGTACAAAAGGACCCGGAGGTCAGTACATAAACCCTAAACCATAAACCCTAAGTCTAACCCCAGAAGGGCGGGGAGAGAGGCTTTAAGATTTTAAATCCTGATGCTCCCATTTTCCCCCACTTAACCCTAAAAGGGGTGTGAGAGGCTTTGAAATAATCCTAAAGCCACCCTCAGAGCTTCGGAGTGAGGAGCGAGAACGACATTGAAGGATTTCTAAGCCAGGAGCCCTAGTCCTAAAATCAATGGGCTCTCCAGCTGTTAAATGGGACACAAGTGTCAAAGATGTGGTCAAAAGACCATATGGCCACAAGTGTCGCATGCAAATATTGAGTTTGATATACGATTATCAGTTGTTATCTGATCAAGATCGGATACCAAACTCATGTTTTGTATCAGACTGAGTCTGTTGATGCTAATTCCATCATCTCGATAGGCACACAAGGTGCATACGGTTAGGAGAAGTGTCTTCTCATTTGCTATAGCAGATCCGCCGCCTCGGTGGTAAAGAAGCTTGGCAATAATTGTATGTGTAATCTTCGATGACGACGAAAGCAGTAATAAGGGACGCACATGGTTGATTTGAGAAGCTGAATTCATTTGAAAATGGTTAAAGGTTTTTGTCTGAAGTTTCACCGGAAATAAGGGTTCATCGGAAAACATGGAGTATAAGCTAAATAAAGAAGATGAATGGTGTATGTTGTGTTGTTTGCCTAAAACCCCAGATCCTTTTATAGAAGAAAAGCAGGGGTATAGGTGCAAATTTAATTTCTCAAGACCCTTAAGAGAAATCTACACCCTTAAGGACAACGCCAGAGTAAACACCTTGATCGATGATTGGATAAGCTTACGGCGATTGATATCCCAAAGTATCTAGACTATTATTACGAATGTCAAATCGTGCCGACTTAGGGAATCGAGATGACTCTCCGATTTTCCAAGATTAAGTTTAGGCGGTAACACTTATCCCAAGAATTGACTTAGTGCAGGTAGAATCAGATTAGGTCAACTGAAATCTGATTAAATAAGAGACTGATCAGATGAGGAAGATCAGTTGAGTATGATACCTCAACAAATCAGATAAATCAGTCAATAAGTAATCAGAGATAACAGTTGAAGGGGGAACTTCAACTGATCAGGAAGGATAAGAAAAGGGAATATCGGGGCCTTGAAAGTGGAGCGGATCGGTTAAAAAGGACGGTTGGGAAATTATAAGGATTAGGCGTAAAACTAAGATCAACAAGTTGGTACAGACAGACTTCAAGTGGTATTGATCGATTACAATATCACCAACCAGATCTGTAATTTTTTTTCCTTGTTTAATATTTACATATCTGAAATTATCTGATAATATTTGCCTTTACTGTACACATACTTTTTGTGTGACGATACCCCCGCAAATTATTTAATGCGGACGTGGGGTATATGTATTAAATGCTACTAAATGTGTTTTTAACTCCAAAAGGTAATCATGCGTGCATATCCTGACCACACGATCAAAACCGCTCAATCTGGATCGTTTATCCATTTCAAACGTTTGATCTTGTAGTCTCGATTTTCCCTCCTTCTTTTTATAAGCTTCATCAAAACCCTACCAGAGTACTTTCCTCAAAATTCTTGTGAACTATTTTTCTGCAAACTCACTCTGCAAACTCACAATTATCTTTCTGCGATTCAAAGTGTTCTTACGATTCAACCTGTTTCAAAATCGAAAAGCAGAATCTGGTAATTTCTGGTTATTTGATGAATTACTTTCCTAAAATCCATTGATCATATAAATTACGTCTATTTATGTTATCCTGTGTTATGCCTTATCATTTCTTGATATCCGTATGTATTCATCGATTACTAGGTCTGAGAATAGGTCTGATAATCAATATATGATATCTTTATGGTTATGCAAAAATTTTAATTGAGTCTATCTTATTGTAGATGGCCACTTTCGCGGAATGGGCAAAATTATGTGTAACTATGATTTTTGGCAACCAAAATTGTTGAAGACAAATTTGTAAGGTTTGGTGTTACACGGGATCCGGAATCAATGGAGGTGGAACAAATTCTGAGGAAGGGTGGTCTCGAAAAATACTGTGATGCTCACTGCAATCCAGTAATGCAGTATGAAGCACTGGAATTCTTGAGGAAATTGAAGGTTGACTAGGAGAATCACGGACCTAACCGATATCTTGAAGAAATGGAGAGGAGATCGGACTTACAAATGATGATATATCTCATTTCGTTCAACACGCCCAAAGGAAAAATCTCTCCAACAAATGAGGTGTACAAGAAACTATCTGGTACATCGATAGTGGATGCTCAAGGCATATGACTGGAAGCAAGCATCTCCTCAGCTCTTACACAGAACAAGAAGGCCCACGTGTACTCTTTGGTGATGATAACTTTGGTTTTATCAGAGGATTCAGAACTTTAGAGAATGATGATGTACAGGTTACTGAAGTCTCATATGTCTAAGGTTTAAAGCATAACCTGTTATCAGATTCACAATTATGCGACAACGGATTCAGTGTTGAGTTCTCGACTGATCAGTATACGATCAAGAATCGAGCTACTCAACAGATCTTGTTAACTGGTTCAAGGAAAGGTACGATTTATACAGCAGATTGGAACAGTTGTCCAAGAAATGCATGCCTGATTGTTAAGAGTTCCAAAAGTAGCAGTTGACTCTGGCACAAAAGAATGAGTCATCTGAACTTTAAAACTCTTAACAAGATAGCAAGGATGTCTTTGGTTGAGGGACTTCCGAATAAGGTATTCTCTGAGGATCAGACATGTGTCGCATGTCAGAAGGAAAAAAAAAGTTAAAGCCTCATTCAAGGAATCCTGGACCAAAGATTTCAGTGAGTATTGCAACTGCTCCATATGGACTTATTTGGACCAGTTACACTAGTTAGTTCAGCGGACGCAAATATACTCTGGTAATCGTGGATGATTATTCCAAGTTTACCAGGGTTGTATTCTTGTATAAGAAGAATGAGACAACAACAAAGATACCTGAGCTCGGTGTCAGTATTGTGAAAATCAGATCAGATAAAGGTACATAATTTTTGAACTTATTTATTACTGATTTTTGCACTAAGTTTGGTATACAACATGAGACATCAGCTGCGAGAACGCCACAAAAGAATGGTGTAGCAGAACGAAGAAACAGAACACTCAAGGAAAATTTCTTTCGCACTATGTTATTTGAACATCAACACAAAAGCCATTTTTGGTAGAAGCCATCATCAATACTACATGCCACTTTCGGAAGCGAATCTTTCGACTAAGGCTCCTTTACAAAAACACCCTATGAAGCGTGGAAGCGAAAAAACCTCGTGTTTTTTACTTCCTTGTGTTTTTGGAGGTGTAAGTGTTCATCTACAATGAAGGAAGAGTCGGGTTGAAGACTTTTGAGGCCATTCTTTTTAAATATATAATCCCCCTTTTTTATTTACATGTCGTTTTAGTTTTTTGAATTATTTGTGAAGTAGATGTCGTTATGATATTTTATCCCCCTTTATCTCATATTTATCCTTAATATAGTAATTTCAAATTTCCTACAAATGTGTTGTGTGTTTAATTTTTCAACCAGTAGTATTAATTAAGGTTAATTAAAAAAATTATGTTTGTTTAAAAAAAAGGGGGGGGATTATAATTTATTTTAAGGATATGTACGTTGGACGAAATAAAACTTAGATCATGTCTATAGTAAAAAGAAAGATGCCATTTTTTATAAATTTACAAAGTTTTTCTCGGTTTAAATTTTCTGGAAGAAATTATAATTATTGCTGGGGAGAAGAAATCAAAATTTGATATGCATGTGATAATAATCAGGAAAGTGACTTGCTGTGGATATTAGTGTCTGCTAGTTTGGACGTGATATATATAAATCGTTCACGTGATAAAATTGACAACTTCTCTCCAGAAGTATATTACTACCTGTCTCCATCCCATTCTTTCAAGTCAATTTGACTGTTCATAAGAATTTATGAGAATAGTGATAAAGTGATACAGTATTGAGAATAGAAATAGTTTTTTATTAGTATTTTATGTGATAAAGTGATAAAATGTATTTTCATTTTAGAAAATATGCCTTAAGGATCGAGACAAAAAAAAATGGCAAAATGCCTTAAAGATTGGGACGGAGGGAGTACTATGTACCAATTCACATCTTGTCTCGATAATTTATTAGTGTTTACCATATTTTTTCGTAAAATAATTATGATTTACGGGTGTTTACAAATTAGTACCCTATTATTCCACGTGTAATCCATCCATACTATATAATATAAAGTGAAACACCAATTATAAAATAGGTGATCTTATTCCTATAACATATAACATCTCATAGCACGATAATTTATCAATGTTATAAATTCAAATAAGAATTCTCCATGGAAAAAATACAAGTCTCTTGATGTTGAATAGTCTAAACTAGGAATTGTATGTACACGGAACCCATCTAAAATTGAAATACTAAAATTAAAAGGATGAGGAGGTAGTGCACCAGGTATACCATGCATTTTATAGTATATTTAAGATATATATAGTTTATTACACTGAAACGTATAATAAGTGTTCGTAAAATAAATTATAATTTTCAATATAACAAATTGTATGTTTCAATACAATAAATTGTAAAATTTTAAAATACAATATGAAATGCACGACATGGAGGATCTGATGCATTCGTACAAAACCTAGCTTTTAAAAATTTGGCGTGATCTATGTTGGATTGCAACCTTAAGCACGCAACTTGCTATCATCTAACGCTCTAGAATAATATTTATGTACAAATCAAAATTAGTTACAGTCATACAAATATAAATGGCAGTCCACGGCCGTTAGCCCAAGTAAACACATAATTTATATTCCTTAGAAATTGACCAAAATGTCTTGCATTGATATATTTATTCTTATTAAAAAGAGTAGCACATGAGAATCGCGTATGGGTAGCGATGCAGACCTAATGGGAGAAATATATATTAATTTAGTAAGGATAAATATTGCATAAAAAGGCAAAAAATTACTTATCAATAGATGATAATTTTTTTAAAACTATCAATATAAATTAAAAAATAGATTTGCTCTTTAATTCCTCGTAGTTTAGCGTAACAAATTGAGATATATATTGACAATTAGTAAAAAGTTCTGTTTTATTTTGTTAAGTATTTGTGTATACAAGATACATGTTGTGTGATTTTGAAATGAACAATATAAAAATCAAACAATTTTAAATACTGACATTTCGTATGCACGACAATAACATTTTATATGCAAAACATGAGATTCGGAAAAAAGTCTTCACGTGAACCCAAATTCATATGAAACCTACCCTTACAATTCTATAACAGGATACTTGCTTTATTAAAAGAATATTCCCTGCTTAATTAATTTATAATCATATATAATAAGTAATAACATAAGAAGATTAAGACTAAATATTATATATGTTTAATAATGTGTATGCATCTACAATAATTTAACAGAGAAAATGTCATACATGATACACCATATATGTAATAGAAAATCTCGCTCACATTTTACGAAATCAAAGTGACTGACTTTATTTTATAACAAAGGAAGATCGATTTAATTATACAAAGGTCTCCAGATTTATTTTCAATGAATGGAGTATCATCTGCTAGAAATCTAGAATTAATCGAGTTCCTCTTATTTAATACATCAGTCAACTGTAAAGATCAATATACTATATATTAATTGTTCTAAAGATACTCAAGCTTATCCTTGATAAACTGTAGTTTCTTAAGCCCATGGTTCACTTTCTGCAAAATAAGAAGATAATTAAATGAGTTTACGTCAACAAATAAGTAAATAAAAAGAAGAAAAAGGAACTAGTTAGAAAAAAAATCCATGGATCAGTTAATATGTAAAAGTAGATAAAAATAAAAAAAGAGAATTTAGTACGTATTTATTTTTACTGCAAGTGAGGGTTTAAAATGTATTGAAATTGATCGATTCAAAATTATATTAATTGCTATGAATAATGGAGATTTCTTATTCTTTGTTAGATTCTCCTGGTTTTACTTTTCATATTTTATTAATGTTCCTCTCCACTGGTTCTTTAATACATGAACCCAAAATATGTCTGTTTAAATACTTTTTATTATTTCATGTACTCCTCCGTCTTAATTTTGATTGATCATTTTTCATAAATAGTCGTCTTAATTTTGTTTGTCCATTTCCTAATAAGGTAATAAAACAATTTTCAAAACTATGTAAATATTATATAATATAAAATAAAACATCAATTATAGAACATGTGATCTCATAATGCTATGTAAATAATAATATATTAATATCTTTTGTTGCATTGACCTCTTAAATGGCCCATTTTTATTTGAATATTTAATTTGTCAAAAAATTGATCTGTGTCAAACTTAATTGAGCAATAAAATAGTTTCTCTCTTTTATCTACATCCCTCAAACATCTCAGTATTAAATCATATATATGTCGATAAATACTTTTTCCACACTACAGTCAACTTTATCTCCTTTAATTTATATAATAATGTCATTATTTTACTATTTATTTCCGTAAAAAAGTAATTGTATCCCTTTTAATAAAAGCAAGCAACTGTTATATATATAAAACATGTAGAAATAGTAAATGTTCAAATAAAAATAAGACGGAGTGGGTACGTATAAAAAATGTAAATAATGATTATAGTAATTTGGTGGTCTTACAGGGTGTAGTCAATGCGGATTTTTCCAGCATCAGGATTACCGATCATGTTGAAGGCAGCGGGAGAGAGATCAATTTGATTATTAGCGCATCCAGGGCAGAGATCCACAATCCGTACTCTTATTTGACTGCCACTTCGACAATGGTTTGGTACTGCGTTAGTCCCACCGGTGCACCGTATTAACAGCGTTCTACCACAATTTGCTTTATTGTTAAATAAAGCTGCGTTCGCAGCTGCTACTACATTACCCCGGTCCTGGAACCCGTAGCATGACGATGCTAAAAACAAAATTGATAAAATCGAAATTAAATAACACAAAATTGTTGACTCAGTTCGTTAGGAATCACTACGTCTGGGGGCGGCACTACCAAGTCAAGAGATTTAGTAATATTTTCGATGATAACAAAAATAATAAATTAAACTAGATGGGTATTTATACTCGAAATTGGGTAAAAATCGTAAATGTCCATTCAACTCGAATGCTGCTTTAAAGAGTCCATAACCCAACACGAACAAATTTAAGTCTCACGTGGCATTTAAGTGCGATTTAACTTATTCGGGCTCGATTTTTCTATATTTACAGATTTTAAAATATATTGTTCTATATTTACATTTTTTGTCCTACAATTCAAAGTCCGTGAAATTATTCTCCTTAAAACACTATTAAAATATTTTATATTTTAAAGGAGAGCGACTTAAGAACTAAAGGTGGACCGTAAAAAGTGGCGGTTCCAGCCACCGCGTACGCCGTGGAAATAAAGGAGGAAGCCATAACCACCGCAATGATAAGTCGCCCTATTGCCATTGTTTCAAATACAAGTTGCTCTAAGCTTTGTCTTAACTATGAGTCTGTTTACTTAAGTGCTAAGTGATGGAGCTTTTATAGGCGTTCACGGCGGCGCAAAAAGTCTTTACACTTGTCTTTCTGGTTTAACATTTAATTTCTACTTTAAATAATTATGCCTAGGCGCCAAACTTTTATATACCTAGTTTAGCTCTACAACAGTAAAAAAGTTAATTAAGTCAAATATTATTATAGCATAGGAAAAGGAAAATAGTTGTAGCCAGGGGTGTTAATTGCATTTTCGTCCCGAGGAAATTACTCATATCATGGTTTCCAAGATTGTCACACTATGTCAAAACTAGATACGACAACGGATAATCCCCGTTGTCGTATCTATTTTTCCCCCATTGTGGATGATGGTGTTGCGTAGGTCCCGGACATTTGACAATGGGTAATCCCCGTTGTCGTAGGTGTTTATTACAACGGTTTTTACCCGTTATGTTAACTCATTGTCGAATGTGTTTATTACAACGGTTTTTACCCGGTGTCGAAGGTGTTTATTACAACAGTTTTTAGTTATTTTTAATACCATTTTTGAACCTGTTGTTTTATGTTTTCTATAGTTTTAGAATATGAATATAATACACATTTTTACTGAATGCAACAAATACTAAGATCCAATAGAACTTCGTACAATTAAGTAATCAATTCATACATTATTCCAAATAAGTAATAGAAATGTAAATCCAACTTCAAGATAAGAATTGTTCAAAATCACAAAAACAAACTATTCAGCTTTCATCTTCCGACCAGCTCTATTGATCAACAATGTAATTTGATAGACATTCGCCCACTCCTTCCGTACTTCATCAAATTTTTTTCTGGAGTAAATCTTTTATGAAAACTGTGAAAATACAAACAAAAAACTGAAATAAGCGACCACATCAACTAAGAATGCATACATAATCAACACAAACTATTCTTACCACAACTTGCATCGAATCCATGTTCACAACAACAAATTTATACACACTATAGGCTCATAACATGTCATCTTCTTTCAAAATTAAATGCCCTGACTGCAAAACCAATTGTGAAAATAAAAACAACAAATACAATAATGGCAGCTGCAACAGGTCCAAGATAATCATGTCTGAAACCAAAGAAACTCAAGAACTCTTAGGAAGTTGAAGAAAATATGACACAAAATAGCATCAAATGGGCAATAAAGTACATGAGAAGATATCAGAATTTCTAACCATCAAGAAACATAAAATTTCTGGACATGCGGCACTAGGAATTCATAATAATAGAAACAATCTTGAAATATTAATAAGTGAAAATTATTTTAGAGTACAATTAAGAGAAAGACAAAATTCTACCTTCTTGGAAAAGAGTATTCTTTCTCTCTGCTTCTTCATTTTCAGCTATCTTCATGTCATCAATGCATGCTTAGAGCATGTAGTTTCTAGTGATGTGTTAAGGTGGCATAATCGTGAAATTAACATTAGTTGTTCAAAACAAAACAAGAATAATGTATCAAATCAAATAACAAAGAGTGAATCCGGAAGAACAAGGTTATATCATCCTGAGGTGATAAAATGACTAATCTTTAAGCTATTTAGATGGGCAGAGATTGACCAACACTCCATCTCACCAATGAAGGAAAGCTGAACTTGAGCGTTCTCTCAACTTAAACTCACATCAAAACAACTGATTTCTAAGCATTAAGTCATCAAAATCAAAAGGCAGATTTCTAGTTACAAAATCAGGCAGAAAAAAATACTAGTAACCCTGCCTTAAGTCATCAAAAGGCAGATTTCTAAGCATTACTATTGTTTAAAAAAAATAGAAAACATGAAAGCAGTAAATGGAGTAGAATGAGAAAGGGGTTGCACAGAATGTGGTGGGGAACTGCATCTTGTAGAAAACAAGAAGATTATGATGACAAATGAATCAAGAATGTGTATTCAAAGATGAAGCTAGAATCCATTCAGGAGGAACCTGAGGAAAACAGGGCAATGGTAAAACATCAAACCAACATTTCAAACAAGGTTAGAAGGATTCTTTTAAGATCAACATTGGCAAGCTCTTTACATCTCAATTCAGAAATAAGGAGTCTTATATGCTCTTCATGACTGCATTCACTTCACGGGGAGGCCTAAGAGAACACAAACAATTTTCACTCACTTCCCTATATCACTAGCATATATATGCTTATAAACAAAATCAACTTTTTATCTAAGATGTCTATACGACAACAGTCATTTAACTTATCGCCAAAATATTTTAAATTGTAATGAAATAGAAGAAAAATAACCAATAATACTACATTACAACTAAATCAGCAACAAAGATACTTTCAAAAAAATATCAGCAGCAAAGAAACACTTCAGACAAATAAAGACTGAACTTGTTATATTCATTTTCATCATTGGCTTATGCTCAATGTTAACAGTCAATCAGATATATACTAAATATGTCAAATAGGCTTCCAATCCTTACTTCCAGATTATATAAAGTTGTTGGGAGAATGATACGGCCTAATCATATACAACATCTTGATACAAAAAAAACTCCTTGCACGATGAAAGAACGTGTTCGATTTTACCTTTCACATTGAGCCATTTTAGATACCCTGAGTTTCAGTCTAGTTCGTGACTTGGTTATACAGCTTACAAAAATAACTGGCATAAGTTTTCTCAACGCATCATTTTCAGAAAATTATCTCATTAGTCAACTATGTGTATCCTTTCTACACTATACCACTTACACATACACCAAATCTAAAAGAGTAAATTAATCAAGGGATTTGGAAAGAACTATTTATGATCCTTTTGATGTATTTAGCACTTCCCCATCACACAATTGAGTACATTCACATACAATGCAAAGCTGGAAATCACAGCCTTCTAATGGTATTACCTGTTTTTTGTATAAATAAATTAGTCTTGGAACATACACTGGAGCTATTATCTATTGCTTTGCAAAACAGAAAATTTGAGTCTCTAATGGCTTGGATCATGATTGAGCACAGTTTGGAGTACACAGGGGTAAATAGATGATGCATTATGCTCAAATAATGAAAATAACAAAAAAAAATAAAAAATTTACTATATAGTTTCAGAGGCCACTCTGCCCCTTATATTTAGCAAACAACTAATACCTTTTAATGAGAAGACTAATACCCTTTGATGAAACAACTAATACTATTAAAAAATATACACAAAATACAAACCATGACAAAACATTAACTAAACGCAGCAATCATAACAAACATAGCAATCAAAACGCATGACAAAACAACAACTAAACTCAATAAGCAAAAGCAGGAACCTAAAAACTCCAAATCTAAACACCACTATCGAAAGAAAATATCTATGGAAACTAAAGCGTTAAAAACACAGCAATCCAAACAAACACAGCAATCAAAATACAGAATTCCCTCCATCCCCAAATACCAACATTTAACACATTATAATTCAAATATGAAAATAACCAAAAAAAAAATCAGATTTACTATATAATTTCAGAGGCCACTGCCCCTTATATTTAATTCAGCAGCACTACCATTAAAAAAGATAATGAAGTTTAAACTCACCACAAATCTGATCATCCGGATCTGTACTCTGCATTCTGTACTTTGCCCCCAGAAAAGTGATAACCCTCTTTCTTTATTCCATTTTCTCAATCTGCCAAACTGAAAAAAAAAAACAAAAAAACTTTAGTTCAAGAAAGATGAGAGGGAACTCTTCTTCTTCATCATCAAAGTCGAAAAATGGTGCACTAGATATCGAAAAGCTGAAAGAACCCCATTTTTCTGGTGCTTACATTCGTAGTCTTGTAGTTCTTCTTCAAGAACCAAAGATTCTCCGAATTCCAAAGAGCAGGAAGGCTTCGACAGAGATGGCAATTCAAACAACCAAAGCTTATGTAGAATAGTTGACAGAAAAAAAACGTTAAGCTCTTAATGAGACATAATACATTATCATGCATGTAATCTGTTTATTGTTTTTCTTTCATGGAAATTTCCATGTAAAATATGAGACAAAGGCAAAGAAATCAGAACTCAGATTGAATCTGATACCACAAATTAAGGTCATGAGTCCCAACTCTCATACACTATTACTTTAATCATCCGTTGAATTTTCAGCATTGTGTTGATACTTATAAATTAAGGATAAGTGATATTGCTTGGCTGATACCTTACCTAAATAAACCATGCTCTAGAAAATGGAAAATGAAGCTGCTCAAAAATCAAACAGAAGTAGTGAAAGCCAACAAGATGTCAATTTCCTATGATATTTTTCTTAACCTAGAACCACCATATAAAATGATTGGAAGTCTTTTTCCTGGTGATGGACTGGAACAAATAAGGAGGCAGAACTTATAATATTAGTCATACTGTTTTGTTACTTTCAGTGGACCTACTTTTCTTCTCTTCTGTAATGACAATAACACATATACAACAAATCAATCTAAACGAAGCAAATATTGTGATATGCACAAATCTTATGATATATTTACACCTGAAATGTTGGAGATTAGTTTACTGCTCAATTCTCAATTTTTTTGATATTTAGTCGGAAGAAGGCGGCAAAGTTGAATAAATTAGGTATTTAAGATTGGACAAAAAATACGGCCAAAAACTGGATACGACAACGGAGCAAATATTAAGAGGTATAAAACCAACACTTGGAAAATTTTCACCCATTCTCTTTTCACAAATCCCGTAATGCGGCTTAGCTAGGGCAACACAGAAAAATTTCACGCCTTCTCACAAACTCTGCTGCCCGCCGCCTGCTCAGACCGTTGTTCGCCGCCCTACCGCCTCGTCATCACCGCCATTTGTGTTCTACATTGCAAGCGGCATTTTCCTCCCTATGTCCACTCGCGCAAAGATTGTTTCCCTCCCTACGTCCACTTGCGCAGGCCCCGACTTGCTCTCTACCGTCGTTCTGCTCTCCATCGTTTGCCTTCTCCCGCCGTGTCATCAGGTGAGTCCTACGACATCTCCAGCAGTTGGCTCTACTCTGAAGCCAACTCAACACTACTCTATTCTAGAGCCAACACTACTCTGAAGCCAACTCAACACTGCTCTATTTTATGTTTATGCATAATGAACATGGTCATTAATTAATTATTGTTGACGTGTTGTGTTGAATACATAATTTCAAATGGTGACAATATCCTTGTAAATGACAACGTAGCATTCACATAATACATTTTATAGGCTTTGAAATAATGTGGCTAAACCCCGAATTTATACAAAAGTTTCTTCATAAATAGAATGAATTATCTCGACTTCTATAATAAAGTTTCCATTATAAAGTATCTTAACCCCAATTTCCACAACTTATAAGATCGATCATTAATCATTTGTAAAAATTCTTCATTGTAATTGATACATTATCACGACTTCTGACTTTTTGGAATGAGGACAGTTATATTCTCTTTTAGGTAGACAAATCAAATTTTGTTTTATGTGGCAGGATTAGGAGCATGAGTTGGTTATGGAAATTAACCAACAAATTTGGGAGATAATGCGTGGAGAATGTGTTCTCTTAAGACGGAGTATATCATTACTTTTTTTATAAACAAAAAAAATCTTGTTTATGATTCTCCATTTTCGTGGGTTCCGACTAATTATTTAAAAATTATCACTGCGCACCATGAGATATTCTCTATTAGAAATAGAGGTGCATACATATTTGTTTTCTTAAATAAACATATGCAAATGGGCTCCATGAAAGAACATGGCCCAAAAATAAAAGTTAATGGTCAATCCCAAGCCCAAAAATTAAATTCCAAGTCCAAGAGATCAAAAAAATTTAGGTTGGGTCAGATATGTATCATTTTCCGAAACACAAATTTTAGGACAAAACTTACTGCAAATTTAGAGTTCTTAATTGAAGATATGTAGATATCCTTAGCATTCCATCTTCTAAACTCGTTTGGCTTTCTAATTAAACTATAAGCTCTAATGAAGAAAAATAATTGAAAATGCCAAAACACATAATCAAATTTCCATTGACCATCTCCATTCCAAATTCCCCAAATTTAAATCTCTCTTCCATCTCATTTCTCAAACCTCATGGAATACTTCTCTGTAGCTCAAGTTTTTGGTTTCTTGACAATCTTCAAAGAATCCTTCACACTCCTAATTACCAAAAATGGCAAGTTCATGGCCTCAATCACCCTACTCTCCCTACTCCTACCCTCAATCCTCCTCCTTGTAATCATCCACATCTACAAAACCCTCCTAACAAATTCCATCCTCAAAATCCTAGATTCCAATTCATCATCATACCTCCCAATAATCACCTACACATCACTCCTCTTCGTATTCCAAATCATTTCCCTCACCATCTTCCTCATAGTCTCCCACATTTCCGCAATCGCAACCATCCTAGTGTCCGCCACGTCATACACCGACACAAACATCTCATCCCAACATCTCTACTCCCGTATCCAAACAGCCACCAAACAAAAGGTATATACTGAACCAATTTCATCTTATTTAAAAGTCAGAATTAACTTATCACAAAATATGAAATTATAAATTCATTTATATTATAAATGCCAACAGGAAAGGATTCTTCAACTGACAAAATCTTATCTTCAAGAGTGTCGGCAGGAGTGTAAACTACGGATCGAACATGAGATTTTAAATTAGGCCTACTTCTTTTTTTTTTTTTTTTTTTGGAAAGGTAATTGGGCCTACTTCACTTCAACGAACATAAACATGAAATATTATGTTCCCCAAAACACAAAATAAATCGTCAAGTCCAAGTCGAAGTCAAAGCCCAACAACCTCGTCCAGGCCCAACAATTTAGTACGTTGAGAAGAATGAGTATACTTCATGACGGTAAATCCAGAGGATAAAGGGCAAAAACTTATATTAAATATTGCATACAAAGGTATGTGTAAAAAAAAGAATTTCTTGAAGATGATAGTGGTAATGGCGGCGGCGATTGATGGAGGAAGGGTGGCATTACGGGTGGCTATGGCGATTACGCTGGTGGAGAGCCAGACGGGCGGCGGCAGTCGGAGGGATGGGTTGTGGGGAAGGGGATATGCGCAAACATTTTTAAAATTAAAGTAATAATAATAAGGTATATCCTTATCTATTATTTTGATTTTAAAATATTTTTTATTACCTCAACTTTAAGGTTATCTTATATTTTTGACATATTTTAATTTAAATTTTATTTTTATTGTAAATTTTTTAATTAGAAATTATTTACAACAATTGCAAAATTTACATCAAAATATTGGTTTTGTTTGAAAAATATTAAATTTTGTTTTTTCAAATAATCTCCAGAATCAATATATCAATTTTCATATTTTCAAAATTTACCTAAATTATTATTTGGTTTGAAAAATATTTTCTTTTTATTTCTTAAAATTATATACGAATTCTATAAAAATATTTATTTATTTTTTTAGATTATAAATAAATTATTACATGATTTAAATATATTTTTGTTTTAAATTATATACAGACTAAACTTTTAATTGTTTTTTCTACAGATATTATGAATTTGGTGTGGGTTGAAAAAAAAATTTTATTGTATTTTTATTTTATATTAATTATTTTATAATTTGAGAATTTATTTGATTATATAATTACTTAATCTTAATAATAATTTTCAAACTAGCGGCTTTCATCCAAAAACTAACGGTTGGGACTATATTTGCTAAAAAATTATCATTTTAAAACTTTGGGATCAAATCTATTTTGAACACAATCTCTTGGGACAAAATCTACAATTTACTCTTAAATTATGATTCATTTCTAAAAGGTTAGAAGATTATGTCAAATTCGAAATACCAGTTTTAAAAAGCACATTTTTTACATTCTTATTATTCAACTGGTGATACTCGCTACACTTTTAAGCAAGAAAAGTCCTTTTTTTAGTTGAAATTTATCATCCATTTTCTATCCTTACTAGAAAGGCAGTTTATCCAAGATTTGTATTGCGTCTTTGATATTGTCTTGAGATTTATGTGTCTGGGTGTCTTATTTATGATACTGCTATATATGCACAAATCATGAGCAATTTGAAGTTTTAGGCGATTCAATTGCCGTGCCTTGTTACTTGCAGTGGAAGCATTTGACAATTAGGAAATCTTGGTGAAAACAGTTGATAGGATAACCCTAGAAGGATGATCATGACCCAAAATTTCCACAGAACTAGATTATTTAAAAAGATAAAGTAATAGTTTTTAAAAAGATTATTTAAAAAGACTGTGTATTAGTTCCAAAGCCGAAGTCTATGAAAATTCATGTAAATAAATAAAAAAAGTGTATTTCACAATCCTGTCAAGTCTATTGAAAATCTATGTAAATCAATAAAAAAAATCAGTCAAATTCTGCATGGAGTCTATGAATTTTCTAAATCAACAAACTTTTTAAAGTTTAAAAAAATCCAATAAAATCTCAATTGAATACACCCTCCTAGGTTATTTCAATCATCCTCAATCATCTACCAATTTCTTCTACATTTAGACGTCAAGGTTGTTCTAAATCATGAATTAGGATTTGATAGAATTAGTTGGTAATTTATGGTGAGGGTACTAACTATTTTTTTGAAATAGACATGTGTATATTGATTAAAAAAGATGTGTGTATAAATTGGGTGGGCGTACTTGCAGTAAAAAAAAAAGGATGCAAAATACACAGAGCATAAAAATATGAATGAAGCCCAAAAATTCCCACTACGATTAAGATAAAGCCAAGCCCAATATTGATGAGTTTTAGGCCTAAATAAATCATTAGGGAAATATAATTGACCCAACTGGAATTTTGATTAGACCCAACTGGAATTTTTCTTCATTTTTGGGAATTTCATATCTTCATTTTAATTTTATATGATTTTTTTATTCAAATAGCAAAGTAAACATGTGAAAATTTATTTGCAAAACTTTTACCATCGATTGTTCTCATGTTGATATAAATCTAAGTGTATATGATATTTCCTTTAAACCTGAGTTCACTTTTCGTATAATTGTTATACCTGCGAAGTGTCATTAGAATTTACCACAGTGATATATCGTGAAAGAAAAAAAAGAGTTAACGTGAACTCAAGTTGATCTAAATTTTTGCCTAAATCTTATTCATTTTTAATTAATATAGTGTAAATTGCCAATTAGCTTAGATCCAATGATATGTATGATCCCAATGAGTGTGTTATGAAGCTCAATATCACAATAAATTATTTGCACCACATGCTATAGTGAATTTCTAAATTAGACTTCATATTATTACACTACATATAAATAGGTAACTTTTTGTAGTGAAAAATAAAATATGATATGTATGATCCAATGATAGGTAACTTTTTGCACCACAATAAATTAGCTTAGATCCAATGATATGTATGATCCCAATGAGTGTGTTATGAAGCTCAATATCACAATAAATTATTTGCACCACATGCTATAGTGAATTTCTAAATTAGACTTCATATTATTACACTATATATAAATAGGTAACTTTTTGTAGTGAAAAATAAAATATGACGCTTAATGAATTCAACGGTCTTCCTAGATGTTAGGGAAATTAAATAAGCTAATTAATTTTACACCTCTTTATAAGTTTAAACTTTTAGATGAGACGAAATTCTTTCATGCTATCAGAGCCTTCACACTCACGTCCACGTTCTGTGTTCGATTCCCACTGAAAGCAACTCCACCCATATTAAATTGTCCCCACGAAGTTCGTACTTTTTGATGAGACGAAATTCTTTCACTAGAGATTTAATTAATTCCAATCTATATATATATATATATAAAAGCAGAAATCACCCCAAATTTGGAAACCATTGGATTTTCCCGCAAAAAATAATTGCCAAAATTAGGAAACTAATATTTGGAAAAAAACTAACAAATAATAATAGATTGAGAAAAAACTTTGAGAATATTTAGAAAAAATATTAACAAATAATAATGGATTGAGAGAAATCTTTGAAATAAATATCAATAAATAATAATGATGGGAAACTCTCCATATAAAAAATATACACAAATCATGACCAAATATAGCAGAAATTGGCCCAAATTTGGAAACCATTAGATTTTCCCGCAAAAAATAATTGCTAAATTGGGAAATAAATATTTGAAAAAAATATTAACAAATAATAATGGATTAAGAAAAATCTTTGAAATAAATATCAATAAATAATAATAATGAAAAACTCTCCATATAAAAAATACACGCAAATCATGATCAAATCTATTAATTTCTCAAAATATCTTGCATTAGATTTCTTCCAAATTTATTACTATTATTTTTCTATAAGACTCATATAAATCAATTCATACATCTATTCGAACTTTCAGAATTTGAGGAGAAACACACGCATTGCCCCCAAATAATTTACGCGCAAATCATCAATAATAATAAGTCTTAAACTCTAGACAAAATTTACAAAAAATCCTAAACCCAAAAGGAGATAGCAAGAGAACAGTACTTTGGATTCGAGATTGCCAATGTAAAAGGTGGCGTCTTGGTTAATTTGAAAATCATTGAATTTTCCGGTAAAAAATAATTGTTAAATTAAAAAATGAATATTTAAAAAAAATTAAAAAATAATAATAGATTAAGAAAAGTCATTGAAAATATTTGGAAAAAATATTAACAAATAATAATATTGAATTGAGAGAAATCTTTAAAATAAATATCAATAAATAATAATGATGGGAAACTTTCCATATATAAAATATACACAAATCATGATCAAATATAACAGAAACCAACCCAAATTTGGAAACCATTGGATTTTCTCGCAAAAAATATTGCTAAATTGGGAAACGAATATTTTAAAAAATATTAACAAATATTAATGGATTGAGAAAAAACTTTGAAATAAATAATAATGATGGGATACTCTCCATATAAAAAATATATACAAATCATGATCAGATCTATTGATTTCTCAAAAAACCTTACATTAGATTTCATCCAAATTTATTATTATTTTTCTATGAGGTTCATGCAAATAAATTCATACATATTATTTTAGGAAACTCTCCAATAAAAAATATACACAATTCAAACTTTTTATCCAATTAGAAATTGGTTAAATATATCATACATACGACTACTATTGTCCCTAAAAAAATATATGGACTTCCTATATTATTTTGGGAACTCTCCATATCAATTTTTTTGGTATTATAATATATTTAAAATAAAATTATGATCAAATCTATATATCTCAAATAAAAAAAACTATGATCAAATTTAAATATATATATCGGGAAAAATCTTTGGAATAAATATTAACAAATTATAATGAATCGAGAAAAATCTTTGAAAAAAAATATGTAGAATATTTCCATTACACTAATGTTAAATTGGGACAAACTCTAATATTAAATTGAGAAACAAAAAATTTAAATAAATATTAATAAATTATAATCAATTGGGAAAAATCTTTAGAATAAATATATATGGAATAAATATTAACAAGTTATAATGGATTGGGAAAAATCTTTGAAAAAAATATGTAGAATATTTTCACAAACACTAATATTAAATTGGGAACAAATCTTTGAAATATGGGAAAAATCTTGTGAACAGATATATATGAAATAAATATTAACAAATTATAACAGATTAGGAAATACTCCCTCCGTCGCGCAATAACGTGCACAATTTTCTTTTTGATCAGTCCAGCAATAACGTGCTTATTTCCTAAAATGGCAAAACACTCAAAACTTACACTCTCACAATATCATTATAATTAATTTAAATAATACCAATAAAACAGTTTTTTCTTAGTTTTACATACTGGGAGAGGAGTCCAAGTTATCCCGGGACGGAGGGAGTACTTTTGAAAAAAATGTGTAGAATATTTCATTTTAAATATAATCTCAACCCTATATTTAAACATTTAAACAAAAATAAAGAATCTCAACCTTAAATTTTAAATTCTAAGTTCCATAAATTTAAATTTTATAAGCGTTATTTATGCGAAAGAATTTTTTTTCTTTAATTTCAACAATGATATAGAAAGTTTAAATTAAAAAAAGATACATTGATCAAAATCAAGATTGAGAAAAACGTTTGAATCTGAAAAAGAGATTAATATATCATAACCGCAAAGATCACACGGGTTCAAATACTAGTAATAATTAAAGAGCTGTGATATGTAACAAACATATCACAAAATCTGTGGGTTGCTATGAACTATTTTTGTGATGGAGATTTTGATTAAAACTACATTAATAATACCAATTATTATCATTTTCATACAACAAGGACCAATGAAAGCTGACTGGATTTAATTCGTCCATTCTTGCTAGTAAGTTAAAACAGAGCTTAGTCATTGAAAAGCATTTATCTTTTTTAAACTGTAATTAGACATTGATCAGGCAAATATTTCCAGATAGTCCAGAATTTTGTTGTATGTGTTTGTAATGCTGCATTGTTGCCTAAAAAGAGAAGGCAAAAATATGTGATTTTATTTGATACCATCATTATGATCTACAGTACGCTTGTATGAATATTATTATTGTCATTTTAGGATGACAACTAATTAATTAAGTGTATTTAGTATACCAAATTAAAATTTCTTCATTATACATTTTTGCATGTTTTCTCATTTAAAAAAAAAATTATCCTATGAAATTTTAAAATCCAAGAATCTTAAAAATAAGCTCATTTTCTCGAGATGTGTTTATGTTTTTAAATATGAAAATGGAAAATTAAAGTCATATTGATTATGCCATTAATATCTCCAAATATTGATAAATAAAATTAAGGGAGCAATCAAGGTGACTAGATTGATTTATTTCTGATCTGTTGCTTTCTTATTCTGTCACTACCGGACAAAAGAATTTGGCGCCATTTATTTCTCATGGTAAAAATTTATGTGCACTTGTTGCCCAGCAGAACTGTTACACTTTTAATGAAATCTTGGCTCATACTTTACTGGATCATAGCAGAATTATTGACAATAAAATATGGAAAAATATAGAACTATTAATTATTGGTCCAGGTAACGAAAAATACTTTTTATTATATAATATAATATTTTCCGTCAGTTTTTCCACGAAAATGGAACTGCTTTCATTGAAAAAATGGAATTCCCCAATGAGTCAAAATTACATCAAAATTATGCTAGGGTGCATGACACTGCCCAACATCTCTTTTTGCACCACATATATATGTGAGGGTTCACCATTTTCTTATATACTTGTATTTTTTTATTCCAATTTAACCAATAGCATCAAAACACATAAGTACATGTCACTACACTGCTGTGTAGCGTAGACAAAACCTGATTCCTAACGTTATTAATTTAATTAATTGGATTAGAAAAACAATGTTTGGAAATTATCATATGATACATAATTTCCTATGTTATAAGTAAAGAACATGATTTTTATAAATCATTTGTGAAAATTACAGGGAACTGAATTCTCCATTTTGTCTAGCAGCCACAAAGGAAGTACTAAAGAACATGTTGGGATATTTTAGTTTTGATGAATTATGCCAAAACATTATCAACTTGTGTTATTCAAGTTAATTTACAGATAATAAGTTGAGGGGGAACGAGAGAACAAGTTGAGGGGAAACTCACGAAATCAGAAAAAGATGATCGAGATCGACGAGGTCAGATTTAGACCGATCGAGATCGAATGAGTTAGATGAGTTCGAGTTAAGCGACCGATGTATGCAAAATCGGAAGAGAAGAAAAAGCTAAGCAATTCGATCAGAAAAGAAACCGACCAAGATCGTAAGAAGAAGGTTGCAGATCAGAAGATGAGCAGATGAGACTGATCAAGATCAGACGTGATCGAGATCAGATATGATTGTTGGGGAATGAGTTGCACAGATCTATTCGGGGTGAATATTTAAATACAAATTTAATTCTTTAATTATTACTAGCATGAATTAATCCTATATTAATTCAAATAATAATTGCAACAACATATCATGCATATAATAAGCCACGTAAAATCTACACATGCGGAATCTACGGGTTTACGTGAACGTACCTCTCGGGATGGCAGTGAATTCGGTTGGACGGACTAACCAAAAGGACTTCCCAAGTATTCCCTTAGCCCTTGCTCGACAATCCGGTGGAAGGATACTCGCGAACAATTAACAAAAGGAAAAAATAAACTTTGTTGCACCACTTTCGTGGATTTGCTAATTTTTCCAGCACATGGAATTGTACTTGGAAATGAAACAACCATCCCCTATTTATAGGAGAGGAGTGGTCGAAATTTCTTGTAGAAAATCAATGTGGGAAAAGACTTTTCTTGGTCACCAAGAAATCTTGAATATATCTCCTATATTCTTTTTTCCATAATTAAAATATTCCACAAAAATTCCACCTCCTCAATTATGGATAATTTTCGAAAATACTAAGCAAGATCCCAAGATTTGGATCTTCTTGAATTTATGAGATATTCTTGTATTTCAAGAAATACATATCTTCCATAATATCTTTTCAAGAAAATCAAGAAAAATTTTCTTGCTCATTATATTTTCTAATTTTCAAAAATTTCAATATAGATAACCTAGTGGGAGATTTCTTGAATTTAATGAGATAATCTTGTATTCCAAGAATACATATCTTCATTCCATAACAAAATTCAAAGAAAATCTTTCTCCCAACATATCTATAAATTTCGAAATTTTAGTTGGAAAAATAAGCAACAATATTTATTTTATTTTAATCACATTTTCAGTTATTGGACTATTTGTTGGGCTACTCAGGGAGCCTTTAGGAGAATTAAGATTGGACCTTCTAATGGACCTTGAATATCTAATATTGAACCACAATATAATTCAAGCCCATAAATATTAATTAATCTCACTACATAATTAATATTGCACTATCCATCTTAACCCATATTACAGTCAATATGGCTCCCGGTCATTATTTCCCGTGTTTAAGATTATCTAGCCCATTAATTAATTCAAGCCCTTTGAAATAGCTTTCCGTTAATTAACATCTTTTATCCTTGGTCGAGAGCGGTTCAACATTATTATCCATCTGGGAAACTAATTCCACTTGCAAGATTTGATATGATAAAGCTTATGAACCTCCCAAAGGGGCAAATCAAACAAGCGTACTTGCACACGATTCTTCGTATTAAATCTTAGCAATCACATGTGACCAATAATATTGCCCAAGATAAAAAGTATTGAATCTCTTTGATTCGCTACCCATGATAAGTCAAAGCAATAGTTACCAATCACGTGATCCTATTTAAGGGGACGAAGGTTAAGAAACAACGAACCATCGAGGTCTAATTCTTCCTTGTTCGATTCAAGAATTTATCCTCCTCAGAGGTCCTATTCGATTGCATCGGTCATGCACTAGTGTAATCTCTTGGTCAAGACAAACCAATCCGAGCCTTACACCTCAACCTTTCGCGATGGGTTGTTCATTTCCATCTAGGTCGTGAATGACGTACTTTTAGTTACAAGGGACTGTTAATTTAATCTTCCGTGATCTAGTATCACTAAATTAACTACAATGTAACACGTCATTTAATTATTGAACGATTATGCAATAAATATATGTAACATTCAATCATATTTAAAGCATCGTTGATAAACAATTTATTTCAAAGAAATAAGTCCGAAAAATTGGTTTCGATTATACAAAGTAAAAAGCATATTTTTCAAAAGATAATCCCAACAATCTCCCACTTATACTCAAAGTCTGCTTTTAAGTATACTACAACATGTCTCGCGTAGTCTGTGACATCTAATATGTCACCTACGAACCTAATAATTTCTCCCACTTATACTCAAAGGTTATTGACAATCGGTCTTGACACCCATTCCACTCACATGTCTCGAATGTATTCAGAGGCGGACTTTTGTGAATGAATGGATCTGCTAGGTCGTCCTCGGGACGCTATCTTTGCCACATCTATATCTCATCTCTTAACGATTTCTCGTATAAGATGTCTTTCCTTTAGTGTGCTTGTTTGACTCGTGGACTCTTGGTTCTCTTGAATTTGCAGAATCGCCCCTAGCAAATATTGCTAGACAAATGAGAACACCATCCAAGTCCACTAAGAAGGTCTAGAGCCCAATCGGTTCTTTCATCGCTCACAAAACAGACTACTTACCCGAACTTCCATGGTTGAGTCAGTGATGCATTTCTACTTCACACTCGTCCATTTGATGGCTACACTTCCCAAATGGAAACACACTAACTGAGGCAGATAATTACTGGAATCTAAGTCTATTGGAAATCCGAGTCCGTGTAGCCGATGGGGATTGAAGTATCGGTCGATAAATCAACATTCTATCCCGAGTTCTTTTCGGACACTTGAGAATGTTTTTAAGCGTAGATCAACGCGCTTTCCGCAGGTTACTTTGATATCTTGCTACCATGCCTACGGCCAGCGGATATCCGGTCTAAATATACAACATTGCATTCATAAGGTTTCCGACAGCCGAAGCACAAGGAATGCCTTTCATGTCATCTATCTCCTTTTGCGTCTTAGGGGACATTTTCTTGGATAGATGGATTCCAAGTCTGAAAGGTACGAATCCTTTCTTGGAATCTTGCATCTTTGAAGCGTTCAAGGCGGTGTCTATGTATGAAACTTGCGATAACCCAATCATCCTTTTCTTGCGATCTCGAGTGATCTTGATCCCAAGGATGTGTCCGGCTTTCCCTAAGTCTTTCATATCAAACTATTTTGAAAGCCATTCCCTTACGTCTGATCACACCTTCACATCGTTCCCAATGATCACAATGCTATCTACATATAGTACTAAGAATACCAATGCAGTTTCGACACGCTTTTTATACACACAACTTTCAAACTTGTTTTGATCAAACCCATAAGACTTTATTACATGATCAAAACTTTGGTTCCAAGCTCTGGATGTCTGTTTGAGTCCGTAAATGGACCTCTTGAGTTTACAAACTTGGTGTTCTTGGCCTGTTTCAATGAAGCCTTGGGGTTGTTGCATATGGATCTCTTCATCAAGACTTCCTGTTAAGGAAAGCTGTCTTGACATCCATTTGCCAGATTTCAATGTTGAAATGCACAGCAATCGATAAGAGAATACGGATGGACTTAAGCATGGCTACGGGCGAAAAAGTTTCCTCATAATCGATCCATTCTTTCTGCGTATAACCTTTCGCCACTAGTCTTACTTTAAAGGTTTCAACCTTCCCGTTCGGTCCTCTTTTCCTCTTATATACCCACTTGCATCTAATGGGTTTGACCCCATTAAGTGGTTCGACTAGCTCCCACAATCTATTATGAAACATAGAACCCATTTCGACTTTCACTGCTGTTTGCCAAGAATCTGCATCCTTATCTTGGAGTGCCTCGTCATATATCCATGGGTCTGATTCGTCTTGTCCGGGAATCAAGTCCGAGGACTTTCCTATTCCCATGAATCTCTCGGGCTGACTAACAACCCTCCCACTACGACGAGGCTCCGGTTGTGAAAACGTATCGTTTGGTATATCATCTAGTACAGTTGGCACTTAGGTTTGCCCTCTAAGCTCATTTAAGGTAATCTCACTTCTGGGTTTTCTTTGGTTCATATAGTCTTCTTCCAAAAAACTAAAGTGGGTGCTGATGACCACCTTTTGATCTTCGGGACTATAGAACATACACCCTTTTGTTCCCTTGGGGTATCCTACAAACAACCTTAATTCTGATCGAGGATCCGACTTACCGGCTTCCTTGTCCAACACGTAGGCCGGACACCCCCAAATTCTCATGTGTCTCATACTAGGCTTGCGCCCGGTCCACAATTCTTTGGGAGTTTTGGGAACCGATTTGGATAGCACCAAGTTCAAAATTTAAGTCACTGTTTCCAAGGTTTGACCCCAGAACAACTCGGGAAGATCCGCATAACTCATCATTGATCTAACCATTTCCAAAAGAATTATGTTTCTTCGCTCTGCAACCCCGTTTTGGTGAGGGGTTCCGGGTGCAGTGAGCTGGGATACAATCCCTTCATCACATAAGCAGTTCAAAAACTCATCGCTGAGGTATTCTCCTCCACGATCAGATCGTAGAGACTTGATACGTTTTTCCCTATGATTATCTGTTTGAGCCTTAAATTCTTAGAATTTTTTAAAGGTCTCATATTCATGCTTCATAAGGAAAATGTACCTTGAGTAATCATCAATAAAATTACTCATAACCTCCTCTTGCTTTGGTTGACATTGGACCACATACATCAGGTGTGAAGCGATCTCTAACACTTCTTTGGCCCTATTCCTTGGCTCCAAATGCCCTCTTGGTCATATTACCCTCCAAACATGATGATTGGGGTTGGGATTTGTTCAACTTGAAGACGCGCTCGGTGAACCATCTTTCACCAACCTTTGGATCCTCTTTTGGATTTATATGACCTAATCTTAGATGCCAAAGAAGTATTTCGTTTCACGCTTTCTTTTTGTCGGATATAGTTGATGTGTTATAGGATGCATTTCATGAGTGGTGTGCGCGAGTTAATTGTATATAGATTTTCCATCAATGTCCCGTAACAAATACACTCATCATTTCAAAAATGATGTCATTCTTATTAGAAGAAACTTAGTGTCCTTTAATCGAATTTTAGAAACCGAAAGTGAATTCTTTCTAAAAGCGGGAATATAAAGATAATCTCAAAAAAAACTTTATCTTCAAAAGATAGGTGCATTTCCCGGCTGCTTTTAATCGCTACTCATGTAGCATTGCAATGTCTGCTACTTGCGTAGTATTGCAATAATCGTTACTATCGTAGCATTGCAATATACGCCACTTTCACGTAGCATTGCAATGACTTCTACTTTAAATAACGTCACCCAAATGTGATGAGGATCTCACTCCCACTAAGTTTCTTGGGATCATTTTGAACGGTGAAGCCAACATGATTAGTGGATCTCGTATCAACCACCCACGAATGAGAAGTATATACCGCTAAACAAGTTTCAACAACTAGTGCGTGAGAATTACCTTTCTTTTCGTCCCTTTTTTGGGGTTGGAACCGCAAAACCTTCATTGTCCTCTCTCACCGCAGCTTAAGCACTTCCTCTTTGGATTTTCCTTGACACAACAATCATTCCTCATCTTACCATTGCCCTTGGCAACAATTGAGTTTTATTCTTATGGCCTTTTGGTCCTCTTCTTTATCTTGCCTTTCTTTGGCCTAGAAGATGAAGGCAGACCACTTCTTAAAGTCAAAACTTGAGTTTGGTGCCTTATCAACATTTCTCTTAGAGACCAAAAGCTTGCAACAAATTTAGTAGCGAGGCCAAAATGCTCAAAAAACTTTTTGGGAAAGAGAGTGAAATACCAAATTCATCCGAGTCTCGGATCATAATCTGCGCTCGAATCTCAAGTTTGTTCAGATGGGCCATCTATATCACAAGATTCGATCACATGCATCATATTTAAAATCTCAAAAAAAAATATGAACATGCATCGACCAACATCTCAAAAACGGTTTAAATAAGCCACGTTGGGTGGGTCATTATTTAAACACATTCAAGCGAGTTACAAACAAGAAACGATTACAAACCTTTAATATCCAGATTAATAAATGGGCTCCCACGACCAATATAAAATTGCGGGGACTTGGGGAAGTATATGCATATCAATTTTATACCTAAGTAATAACCATGATTAAATCTGAGATTATTATTTCGCTTTGATCGAGCCTCGTTGGGAGGGGTCATAAATCCGCCACTAGTAATAACCCACAATCATCCGTTTGGAATTCATTCATGTGAAACCTATCTTTTGAATCGTCCCGAGTTGGGAATTTCTCCAAAATAATTCACAAATAAATAAATCATGGAGGTTGAATTTAATTCAATTTTATTATCCAGGAATAAAATTGTCAATTAATTATTTAAACATACTTAGTAATTTTGAAGGTGAGATTTTTCCATTTGGCAACCCTCATGCAAACACATTAAGACAAATTAAATAAAGCATAAGATAGCACAAATAAATCAAGCAAAATAGAAAAATAAACATATTGGGCACAAATTATCCAATTGTCATGGTTTGATTTTTCTTTGCTTGATCTTGAAGAAACACGTCTCGAATTTATCCCACTCGATCATCTTGAAAAGAAAACTTCTTCTAAAATGCCACGCCAGTGGCATTTCGCAATGGGATGCTGCGCGCGATCCGCCGACCGCTTAGCCTAGACCAGCCTCGCAGACCGGCGGTTCGTCGTGCCCGCCGATTCTCGACGACGCCGCCAAGACCGCCGGGCACTCTCGGCGGCGGCGTCGCGTCATCGTCCATGGCCGCTCCCATATCCTCCCTCGCCCGCGACCTCGGTAGCCCGCGTCCTGCGGCGCCCGCCCGTGCGCTATGCGGCCGCCGTCGGCTGGCACGATGCGGCGTCTGCGCGCGTCACTAAGCGCTTAGCGCGTGCTTGGTGACCTGTTTCTCGCGTCTTTCGATGCGGCCGGCCTCGCCCTGCCCGTCGTCGTGCCGGTAGCGCCCGCCCATACGCCTACGCTTGGGATTACGGATTTTGTCCTTTAATTCCCGTCTCTCGCCGTTCCGACCGGTTACAATTTATTTACAAAAAATAAATAAACCTACATCTAGACTAGTCTATTACATTGATCAAATCAAACAAAATCCTAGTCTAATTGTGGATTTTCTCGCGAGGCAAAACAAATCCGAGCTAATCGAATTAAAACCACAATTTATATCATGCATAAATAAACACATTAAAATCCATGACAATTGGATCGCAAAACAAATCTATGATTCTACTATCGATTTCAAATTTAATGTCATGAATTAAATTACAATTTAAAAAATTCCGAGCCCGAAACATTTGCTCTGATACCATTTGTTGGGGAATGAGTTGCACAGATCTATTCGGGGTGAATATTTAAATACAAATTTAATTCTTTAATTATTACTAGCATGAATTAATCCTATATTAATTCAAATAATAATTGCAACAACATATCATGCATATAATAAGCCACGTAAAACCCACGCATCACGGAATCTACGGGTTTACGTGAACGCGTCTCTCTCGGGATAGCGGTGAATTCGGTTGGACGGACTAACCAAAAGGACTTCCCAAGTATTCCCTTAGCCCTTGCTCGACAATCCGGTGGAAGGATACTCGCGAACAATTAACAAAAGGAAAAAATAAACTTTGTTGCACCACTTTCGTGGATTTGCTAATTTTTTCAGCACATGGAATTGTACTTGGGAATGAAAAAAATCATCCCCTATTTACAGGAGAGGAGTGGTCGAAATTTCTTGTAGAAAATCAATGTGGGAAAAGACTTTTCTTGGTCACCAAGAAATCTTGAATATATCTCTTATATTCTTTTTCCCATAATTAAAATATTCCACAAAAATCCCACCTCCTCAATTATGGATAGTTTTCGAAAATACTAAGCAAGATCCCAAGATTTGGATCTTCTTGAATTTATGAGATATTCTTGTATTTCAAGAAATACATATCTTCCATAATATCTTTTCAAGAAAATCAAGAAAATCTTTCTTCTTTTCATTATATTTTCTAATTTTCGAAAATTTCAATATAGATAACCTAGTGGGAGATTTCTTGAATTTAATGAGATAATCTTGTATTCCAAGAATACATATCTTCATTCCATAACAAAATTCAAAGAAAATCTTTCTCCCAACATATCTATAAATTTCAAAATTTTAGTTGGAAAAATAAGCAACAATGTTTATTTTAATCACATTTTCAGTTATTGGACTATTTGTTGGGCTACTCGGGGGGGCCTTAGGAGAATTAAGATTGGACCTTCTAATGGACCTTGAATATCTAATATTGAGCCACAATATAATTCAAGCCCATAAATATTAATTAATCCCACTACATAATTAATATTGCACTATCCATCTTAACCCATATTACAGTCAATATGGCTCCGGTCATTATTTCCGTGTTTAAGATTATCTAGTCCATTAATTAATTCAAGCCCTTTGAAATAGCTTTCCGTTAATTAACATCTTTTTATCCTTCGTCGAGAACGATTCAACATTATTATCCATACTAGGAAACTAATTCCACTTGCAAGATTTGGTATGATAAAACTTATGAACCTCCCAAGGGGGCAAATCAAACAAAGCGTACTTGCTACGATTCTTCGTATTAAATCTTAGCAATCACATGTGACCAATAATATTGCCCAAGATAAAAAGTATTGAATCTCTTTGATTCGGCTGCCCATGATAAGTCAAAGCAATAGTTACCAATCCGTGATCTATTTAAGGGACGAAGGTTAAACAACGAACCAACGAGGTCTAATTCTTCCTTGTTCGATTCTCGAAGAATTTATCCTCCTGTAGGTCCTATTCGATTGCATCGGTCATGCACTAGTGTAATCTCTTGGTCAAGACAAACCAATCGAGCCTTACACCTCAACCTTTCGCGATGGGTTGTTCATTTCTATCTAGGTCGTGAATGGCGTACTTTTTAGTTACAAAAGGGACATTAATTTAATCTTCCGTGATCTAGTATCACTAAATTAACTACAATGTAACACGCACGAATTATTGAGCGATTATGCAAAGAAATATATGTAACATTCAATCATATTTAAAGCATCAATTGATAAACAATTTATTTGATAAATAAGTCGAAAATTGATTTCGATTATACAAAGTAAAAATATATTTTTTAATTATAATCCCAACAATCTCCCACTTATACTCAAAAGTCCGCTTTTAAGTATACTACAACATGTCTCTCGTAGTCCGTGACATCTAATGTCACCTACACGAACCTAATAATTTCTCCCACTTATACTCAAAGCAGTTAGCAACTGGTCTTGACACCCATTCCACTCACATGTCTCGAATGTATTCAGAGGCGGACTCTTTGTGAATGGATCTGCCATTTGTCCTCGGACCTATCTTTGCCACATCTATATCTCATCTCTTAACGATTTCTCGTATAAGATGTCTTTCCTTTAGTGTGCTTGTTTTGACTCGTGGACTCTTGGTTCTCTTGAATTTGCAAGCGCCCCTAGCAAATATTGCTAGACAAATTGAACACCATCCAAGTCCACTAAGAAGGTTCTAGAGCCCAATCGGTTCTTTCAACGCTTCACAAATGACTCTTTACCCGACTTCCATGGTTGAGTCGGTGATGCATTACCTTCACACTCTTCCATTTGATGTTTACACTTCCCAAATGGAAAACACACTAAGCGAGGTAGATAAATTGGAATCTAAGTCTATTGGAAACCGAGTAGTGTAGCCGATGGGGATTGAAGTATCGATCGATAAATCAACATTCTATCCCCGAGTTCTTTTCGGACACTTGAGAATGTTTTTAAGCGTCGTCAATGCACTTTCCCTGGGTTACTTTGATATCATGCTACCATGCTCACGCAAAGCGGATATCAGGTCTCGTGATATCTGACATTGCATACATAAGGTTTTAAACGGTAGAAGCCACAAGGAATGCCTTTCATGTCATCTATCTCCTTTAGCGTCTTGGGGACATTTTCTTGGATAGATGGATTCCAAGTCCGAAAGGTGCGAATCCTTTCTTGGAATCTTGCATCTTTGAAGCGTTTCAAGACGGTTGTCTATGTATGAAACTTGCGATAACCCGATCATCATTTTCTTGCGATCTCGAGTGATCTTGATCCCAAGGATGTGTCCGGCTTTTCCTAAGTCTTTCATATCAAACTATTTTGAAAGCCATGCCCTTACGTCGATCACACCTTCACATCGCGTTCGATGATCACGGTGTTATCTACGTATAGTACTAAGAATACAAATGCGGTTCCAACACGCTTTTTATACACACAACTTTCAAACTTGTTTTGATCAAACCCATAAGACTTTATTACATGATCAAAACTTTGGTTCCAAGCTCGGATGCTGTTTGAGTCCGTAAATGGACCTTTTGAGTTTACAAACTTGGTGTTCTTGGCTTTGTTTCAATGAAGCCTTGGGGTTGTTGCATATGGATCTCTTCATCAAGACTTCTGTTAAGGAAAGGCATCTTGACATCCATTTGCCGATTTCAAAGTCGAAATGTGCAAAGAATCGATAAGAGAATCTTGATGGACTTAAGCATGGCTCGGCGAAAAAAGTTTCCTCATGTCGATCCCTTCTTTACGAAAGTATAACCTTTCGCCACTAGTCTTGCTTTAAAGGTTTCAACCTTCTCGTTCGGTCCTCTTTTCCTCTTATATACCCACTTGCATCTAATGGGTTTGACCCCATTAAGTGGTTCGATTAGCTCCCACACTCTATTATGAAACATAGAATCCATTTCGAACTTTTTCATTCTTTGTTTGCCAAGAATCAGTATCCTTATCTTGGAGTGCCTCGTCATATATCCATGGGTTCGATTCGTCTTGTCAGGGAATCAAGTCCGAGGACTTTCCTATTCCATGAATCTCTGGGTGACTAACAACCCTCCCACTACGATGAGGCTCGGTTGGAAAACGTATCGTTTGGTATATCATCTAATACGAGCAGACCGAGGTTTGCCCTCTAAGCTCATTTAAGGTAATCTCACGGGTTTTCTTTGGTTCATATAGTCTTCTTCCAAAAAACTAAAGTGGAGTCCGATGACCACTTTTTGATCTTGAGGACTATAGAACATACACCTTTTGTTCCCTTGGGGTATCCTACAAGCATTTTAATTCTCGATCGAGGATCCGACTTACACAGGCTTCCTTGTCCAACACGTAGGCGGACACCCCCAAATTCTCATGTGTCTCATACTAGGCTTGCATGGGTCCACAATTCTTTGGGAGTTTTGGGAACCGATTTGGATAGCACCAAGTTCAGAATTTAAGTCATCCTTTGTTTCCAAGGTATGACCCCGGAACAACTTCGGGAAGATCCGCGATAACTCATCATTGATCTAACCATTTCCAAAAGAATTATGTTTCTTCGCTCTGCAACCCCGTTTGGTGAGGGGTTAAGGAAATGATGCAGGGATACAATCCCTTCATCGGATAAGCGGTTCAAAAACTCATATTTGAGGTATTCGGTATCCACGATCAGATCATAGAGACTTGATCGTTTTTCCCTATGATTCTCTGTTTGAGCCTTAAATTCTTAGAATTTTTAAAGGTCTCATATTCATGCTTCATAAGGAAAATGTACCTTGAGTAATCATCAATAAAATTACTCATAACCTCCTCTTGCTTTGGTTGACATTGGACCACATACATCAAGTGACCTGAGGGTCAGTAAGTAAAAGTGACACGAGTCGGGATATACGAATCGGAAGATTTGAACTCGAGAAGCTTCGAGTGTCGGTATGCCCGATCGAACAAGGTCCATTGAAGAAGAGGTAAGTCGCTAAATCAAGAATCCTGAGTAGAAATATCCTGAGACTCAGAGAAAACTGGAGACTCAGAGAAAAATCAAGACTTCAAGAAGAAAACAAGACTCGCTAGTAATCAAGACTCGCAGTAATCAAGACTCAAGATGTTCAAGAAGACACCGAGACTCAGAGAAACCTGAAGACTCAGAAGAAACCTGAAGACTCAGATAGAACTGAAGACTCAGTATGTCACTGAAGACACTAAGACTCAGAGAAACCTGAAGACTCAGATAGAATCAAGACTCAAGATGTCATCAAGATCCCGAGACTCAAAGAACTCAAGACTAGAGAACTCAAGACTCGAAGAAACCCAAGAATATACCAAGTAGATTCGGTGACGTGGGACCAATGAGAGGAAGACAACCACCAAGAAGTTCGCGCAGAACTTCATAGAATAAGTATGGATTTGAATGTGATTCTTTCCAACGGTAACATTCAAATCCACACTATAAATACAAGATCTTCCATCAAATTATGGGTGGAGAATGTGGAAAGATGCTACAGAGCCAAGAGCCATATACTCAAGGCATTCCCACCATAGAACACAAGTCTGTAAATATACAAATATATTCAAGAGTGTTCTTAAACCCAATCTAAGCAACCCAAGATATATCATAAGCTTAGAGAGATTTTCCCAACCTTAGCATTGAGGCTAAACAAATGTACGGAAAATCTCACCCTAGTTGGAGACATCAACCAAACCCAAACCCTATTGTTAGGTAGTTTGTGTGGAGTTGTAAAGAGTTAGTAAGCAGCAGTGAGTCAGCCAGAAAACTCAAGGTAGAAGAAGTGAGTAAGCTACAATGAGTTAGCCTGAAAGCTTGTAGGCGATCCCGTGAAGGGTGATAAGTCCCGAGGCTAACCCGAGAGGGTGATAAGTCCAGTTTGAAGGAATTTCCCTAGGAACATGGAGAGTGGATACTTTGTTGTGTTTTTTATTGCTTTACATTCTTATCTTGTCATATGCATTCGTTTATAAGCAAAACACAACACATGGACTTAAAGCGCAAAAATCTGGAATCACTCTTCCTTCACCCCTGTTTTATATGCATTTCATGATTTTTCCGCAATTCATGAGTTTTTCTCCGGGACAAACGGAACAAAACAAGGAATAGAAGATTCCGAGTGAAATACACGAGGAGGCGACTCACCAATTTTGTCATTTCATAGCTTAGATACTATTCTTTAACTTTTCTCAAACGGTGCCCCTTTTTTGCTTAGTGGAAGTGGAAAAACAATTATTTGATGAATAAATAATTAACACTCTGTTATCAAATTTATGTTTAATTTACACGTTTCTAAGATAATGTTTTTTTAATATAAAAATAAATTATTAATAGTACTGCTCAACATACAAATTTATATTTTATTTATTATTTACATACCTTAATGTTTTTTTCTGGTTTAGGAATATTCATTAATCCCATACTTATATATTTCCAATAAAATTAACTTTTGGTCCTTATGGTCATTTTACACAAATTGTAATGGTCATTTCGCTCATTTTTTTACATCTGCATTAGAATCCGAAACGTTTTTTCAGGCGTGGGTGGACAACTTTTCAATATATAACCAAATTTCCGTTAATATATAATCATATTAACAATTGATTTATTTAGTTTCCTTAAGTAGTATTTTGTTTTGCTCCGTCCTGCTTTTAACGTGCTAATTGGAAACTGGCTTTTCTGTTAGATTTGGGACGTGAATTCACATCGTTTTATTATTTGGACAAGACTCTGAAACTCCAATGTTTGTTACCTTTTCTTATAATATCCGCAGAAAATGTTAAGAGAAACGTTAAGTTAGTTAATGCTACAATAATTTTTCAGCTCTTGATTTTCATCTATAAATAGTGGTATCATTTTTCATGTTTTAGCACACGTACATACTAAATACATTTTAAGCATTAGCAAAAGCAAAAGAGAAAATGTCTAAGACCATGATTATAGTGGTGGTGGTACTATTGGTTGCAGCTTCAGCTGCATACGCTGACAAAGGAACCGCTACTTTCTACACACCTCCTTATATTCGTAAGTAACAATTTATAACAACCATAATTCTTATGGACAAAAACTTGTATATATATATAGACTTGATTCATGCTGTAAACTTTATTTTTAATTTATGAATATTTGAACTTATTCAGGGTATGATATGAGTCAAGTTTAATTAGCGAGTTAGGAAAATATGTTAGAATGAGTGAAATGAGTCAAATAATTCAAATTCATAGTGTATATCTAGTTAATGGGAGACCAACTCATTCTTACGGCACATTAAAGTAAAATTATCTTCAATATGCATGTAATTATAATCTTCCAAAACTGGTTACTAATTCGGTGTAGCTGGTCAAATGACAAAAAAAAAATTAATTTTAAAAGTTCACAAGATAAAATTCAATTAGAAAAGATATGAAGTATCCTAACATGATAAATGGACAAACTTCCGAATCTAAAAAAAGGCATGTATTTTTATGACTGCTCCATTCTTTTTCTCTCTTGAGGAATTAATATCAAGAACCGTCATGTAATTTAAGCAGTGTCTAATTTTAGTCTTATATTTTATTACCTTTTCAATTTTAGTCATTTTAGTGTCAATTATGGTCCTATTGTACTGAAATTTGAAAAAATAAAAATATACCTGACTAAAATTAAACAATAAAAATTGGAAAAAAAAATAAAAACACACAAACCAAAATTTAATTTATTCAAGTACTTTTTTTATTTCTTTAAAAAAGTAAAAAAAATACCATAATAAAATGGGAGAATAATTAAGTTATACAACGATTCTTGATATTATATTCTCTTTTTGTGACGTTTTCTGTGATGATGAAATACAGCATCATCATGCGATGGAAACAGGAACGAGGGAGTGATGATTGCGGCGGCGAGCGACGCGATCTGGGACAACAGGGCGGCGTGTGGTAGAAGATACAGAGTTACATGCACCGGAGCCACCAATAAAGGCGTCGCCCGGCCTTGCACGGGAAAGAGCGTGGTCGTTAAAATAGTCGACTATTGTCCACGTGGCTGCCAAGGAACCATTGATCTCTCTCAAGAAGCCTTTGCCATTATTGCTAACCCTGATGCTGGCAAGATCAACGTTAAATTTGATCAGTAAGTTATTCATCATATTTCCTGTTTTTTATTGTTTCAATTTTTTTTATTGATGCATATATATACTTTGTTTTATAGGGTTTGAACTTTGAATGTGTCGGATCGGGAGGGTTGATGCTGAATAAATGAGCGGCGAGGACTACAAATGTAATTTTTAGAATATGAATTAATGCTGCCAACTATAGTAAATGGACTTCACTTCCATCTTTGATTTAATTGGTGCGATTTGCAACTTGATCCTTATATCTCAATTTGGTCTTTTTGCTCGTATATAGACCATTCGTATATATAGTTTCAGTCACACCATGAGAAAAAAGTTTTTCATAAGTAATTTGTAAAACTGGATTATATATATAAAAGTGAAGGGTACATATGACTAAAATTAAAGGGTATAATTTATATCAACATAAAGAATATTATTCATGATATTGAAGAGTATTACTTCCTTGGTCCCACAATACATTGCATACTCTTTTTTTATTTGAATGTCCCATAATATTTTGCATACCTAAAAAGACAAATTCCCCATTAAACTTCATCTTCAAAATATTCACATATTTACACAAAAATGTAATTGATTTTGGGATCACACATATACTCATCAATTAAACTACTTTATTTACTTTATACATAAAAAATTTACAAAATTACCCTTTAACACTCTACTCATTATACATTTTTTCTTAAATAACATGCTTAAAAAGCCCCGCAATGTATTGTGGGGACGGAGAAAGTATAACTTATAAATATGATCCGGTTTTACTATGAACAAATTTGAGGAGACTTTCACCTATAATATGCATGTGTGACTAGGCTAAGTCTTAAATGCACTAAGTGCATCATGTACTCGATAGTGTATTTTAAAATCATACAATTTGTTTCTGTTTGAATCGTGCAATTATTGATCACGGAAACAAATTGCCATGCTTCCTTTTTAAACCGTCATATATTTCAGTGCAATAAGTTGCATAATTTTAAAATACACTATGAAGTGCACGGTGCACATGAGATCCACCCACGTGATTATCATACATATGCATGTTTTATAATTAGCAAACATGCATAACTACGCTTATGTGATCGCTCCCTCAAAATCTGTGATTACCATACATATGCATGTTATATAATTAGCAAACATGTAAAACTACGCTTATTTGTTCCCTCCCTCAAAATCAAATTAAATCGAACATTTTACCAATTATACCTAATTTGTAATTATAAATATTATTTCAACACAAAAAAAGAAATCAAATAAAGGATATAGTGCAAAGGTCTCTAAATTTCTCTATCAACAATGGATCAACTCCGGAAATTTATTTTATTATAAGGCGAACAACATTGCGCCAATGACGGACGTACGTTGCCTGTGATGGGGGCACGTGCCCCCACAAGAGTTTTGATGGGGCCTGTGATTTGGATCGATTCGATTCTTCATGCATCACTTCCGGTGGTAGTTTCTTCGGAGCTATCTTGATCATCATTATCAATTAATTCTTGACTTCTCTTTTCGGCTCTTACCCAATCATCAAGCAAGCATTGGTTTTCCACGTTTTCAACGGTCATATTTGATCTCGTTGCATCCAAAGTGTAGCCTCCCAAACTAAAAGCTTGTTCAACGGCAACGGTTGAGGCGGGAGATGCAAAAATTTCTCTTGCTAGCATTGACAATATTGGATATATATTTTTCATCATCGACCACCACTTTAGTATATTAAAAGTAGTGTTGTCTTCATCTTCATCAAGCCGAACAAATGTAGAGGATAAATAATGATCAAGTTAAGTAATAAGGGTTAGAAGTAGACCTTGGACGCTTTTGAGAAACATTTCATCATAAAAAACCCGTTAATATATCTTCATATTGACTCATAGAAGAGTCACCACCAAAATTTGCTTCTGGCAAGGGACCACTATATTCTCTAAATAAAGACATTAAAGTAACTTTAATCCGATTACCAATCTCTTCCGGATTAGGATATACATCATTTTCACCCATGACCATATGTCTATTAGGAAATAAATAATTATAATACATATTTAACAACATTATTAATCCATCCAATCTTACTCTAGGATCAAACACTTTAGCAACCAAGAATAGATCGGGAATATTTGTAAAATATTTTTTCCATTTTGCATCATAGAAAGTAGCACCACTTAATAAAGGATTTGTAATATTTTCATTTAACACATGAGCAACTTTAATACAATAATCAAGCGCTAAATTACTAGTAGGATAATAAACACCGGATAACACTTTTGTGGAATCATTAAAAATTCCCAAAATTTTACACAAAGAAGTGCATGAATCCCAATATTGAGGATATAAATGAATACCACAATTTTCTTGAGTAAAAGATGTACATAAAGCGTCTTTATAATCCATAGACTCCTTTAACAATTTATACGCGGAATTCCAACGAAGGTTGACACATCAAGAGAAATTTTTTTGGGATGCATATTGTATGTTCTACAAAAAAACTTTCCATTTTTTCAACAATTTTGAATGTCTCGACATATAATAAATAGCGGATCTAATAGGTGTTGGGGAATGATTTACACAGATCTATTCGGGGTGAATATTTAAATACAAATTTAATTCATTAATTATTACTAGCATGAATTAATCCTATATTAATTCAAATAATAATTGCAACAACATATCATGAATATAAAAAGCCACGTAAAAGCCTCGCGTCGCGGAATCTACGGGTTTGCGTGAGCGTACCTCTCGGGATGGTAGTGGCTTTGGTGGACGGACTAACCAAAAAGGACTTCCCAAGTATTCCCTTAGCCCTTGCTCGACAATCCGGTGGAAGGATACTTTCATGAACATTTAACAAAAGGAAAAAAAATAAACTTTGTTGCACCACTTATGTGAATTTGCTAATATTTCAAAGACATGGAATTGTACTTGGGAATGAACTAATCATCCCCTATTTATAAGAGAGGGTTGGGACCAATTTTTAGTGATATTTCAATGTGGGGAAAAGACTTTTCTTGGTCACCAAGAAATCTTGAATATATCCCTTATATTCTTTTTCCCATAATTAAAATATTCCACAAAAATCACCTCTTCTATAATAGTGTTATTTTTGAAAAATACAATGCTACAAGAATCCAAGATTTGGATCTTCTTGAATTTATGAGATATTCTTGTATTTCAAGAAATACATATCTTCCATAATATCTTTTCAAGAAAATCAAGAAAATCTTTCTTGCCCACTATATTTTCAAAAATTCAAAATTTACTATATAGATAACCAAGTGGGAGATTTCTTGAATTTAATGAGATAATCTTGTATTCCAAGAATACATATCTTCATTCCATAACAAAATTCAAAGAAAATCTTTCTCCCTCTTTTATCCATAATTTTAAAAAAAATTTTAGAGAAATATAAGCAACAATATTTATTTTATTTTAATCACCTTTTAGGTTATTGGACTATATGTTGGGCTACTCGGGGGGGCCTTTAGGAGAATTAAGATTGAACCTTCTAATGGATCTTGAATATCTAATATTGAGCCACAATATAATTCAAGCCCATAAATATTAATTAATTTCACTACATAATTAATATTGCACCATCCATCTTAACCCATATTACAGTCAATATGGCTCCCGGTCATTATTTCCGTGTTTAAGATTATCTAGCCCATTAATTAATTCAAGCCCTTTGAAATAGCTTTTTCCGTTAATTAATATCTTTTTGTCCTTGGTCGAGGAGCGGTTCAACATTATTATCCATATCGGAAATTAATTCCACTTCCAAGATTTGGTATGATAAAACTTATGAACCTCCCGAGGGGCAAATCAAGCAAAGCGTGCTTGAACACGATTCTTCAGTATTAAATCTTAGCAATCACATGTGACCAATAATATTGCCCAAGATAAAAAGTATTGAATCTCTCCCGATTCGCTACCCATGATAAGTCAAAGCAATAGTTACCAATCCCACGTGATCCTATTTAAGGGACGAAGGTTAATAAATAACGAATCATCGAGGTCTAATTCTTCCTTGTTGGGATTCAAGAATTTATCCTCCTCAGAGGTCCTATTCAAACAAGATCGGTCATGCACTAGTGTAATCTCTTGGTCAAGACAAACCAATCTGAGCCTTACACATCAACCTTTCGCGATGGTTGTTCATTTCCATCACGTGCGTGAATAGCGTACTTTTTAGTTACAAAATCTTTGTTAATTTAATCTTACGTGATCGGTATCACTAAATTAACTCTGATGTAACACGCATTTAATTATTGAGCAGTTATTATGCAAAATAAATATATATAACATTCAATCATATTTAAAGCATCAGTGATAAACAATTTATTTCAGTAAATAAGTCTGAAAATTCAGTTTCGATTATACAAAGTAAAAAACATACTTTTCAGTATAATCCCAACAATAGGAACAACTTGTTCTTTCAAAGCATCTAAATCATCTTGAACACATAAATTTAAAATATGACACATACATCTAACATGAAATTTTTTTCCACCAAGATATGGTTGACAATATTTCTAAGATCTTCAATAGTAGCCGTATTTGCACTAAAGCATTATCCAAACCAATAGAAAAATATTTTTTAGTAAGAGCATACTCATTTAAAATATCATGCAATTTATCTCTAATATTAATTGGCATTGTGTTAAAGTATCAAAATCTCTATAAGCAATCAATCTTTTTGTTAAGAGTCCATTAATCATCAATCCAAGTGCATGTAACTCCTATATAACTATGCTTTTGAAAATTATCACTCCAAATATCCGCACATATACAAACTTTAACATTTAAATCGGCAAATAGATTAATCAAAGCAAATTTATACTCATAAACAACTTTAGCAACATCACGAGTAGTAGTATGACGTGAAACTTTTTTTGCCGCGGGTTGAAGACCAAGGTTACCAAAATCATTCCAAAAGGAATTATCGGCAAATTGAAAAGGAAGGTGTTGTGTGCACACAAATTTAGCTAACAATTTTCTATATTTCATTTGATCAAATGTAAATAGAGAAGTGGGGTTACTTACCTCGCCTTGAACTCCACCACCGCCACCGGTTGACGTAAATCCACGAAGTTGTGCTTGGTTTGAACTAATTCCAACTCTATCCAGGGTGAATTTTTTCAAATGCTTCTCGAATGTCCCATATCCCCCTCCTTTGACAAAAGAATATATTTTCTCACAATAATTGCAATGAACTTTAATATTACCATCCTCGTTGATCACTTTTTTAAAGTGACGTGCAAAAATATCCGACTTAAGTTGAGCTCGACTTGGAGTTGGGGTTGGAGTTTATTTCGGCATTGGAGTCGGTTGGGTGGTTTTGACTTTCTTGAGTAGGGGCGTCGTGGTATAGCATCATCTTCAAGAGGATTCTCATGCTTAGGGACCAAGTGTGGCCTCAATATCATCTAACCTCCACTCGATCGGTGCCGGTGGTTGTGGTCGTGGAAGACGAACGGAAGAGGTGGAAGAAGCTTTGCCTTTACCCTTGTTGCTTTGATGGCTTTCCATAATATGTAAGTGTATATGTAAATAATATATAGTGTAGTGTAATATACTAATGATAGGCCCGGTGAAAAACCCATTTTGCGCGTGCGGAAGCAAATATGTCGTGAGATGCATATAAAAACAGGGGTGAAGGAAAGGTGATTCCAGATTTTTGCGTTTTAAGATCATGTGTTGTGTTTTGCTTATAATCGAATGCATATGACAAGATAATTACATAAAGCAATAAAGAACACAACAATGTATAGTGGTTCGGCGACTCAAGCTCCTACATCCACTCTCCCTGTTCCTAGTGAAATTCCTTCAAACTGGACTTATCACCCTCTCGGGTTCACCTCTAGATATTTAACGAGTTCACACTCCAACTGGACTTATCACCCTCTCTCGGGATTGCCTACCAACTACCTCACTTCACCACTAGTTATCTCTTACGAGAATGGGGTTTGGGTTTGGTGTTGTCTCCAACTATGGTGAGATTTTCCCTTACATTTGTTTAGCCTCAATCTTGGGTTGGGAAAATCTCTCTGCTAGGATACATCGTGGGTTTCTTAGATTGGGTTCTAGAACACTCTTTGAATATATGTGTATATCTACAGACTTGTGTTCTATGGTGGGAATGCTTGAATATAAGGCTCTTGGCTCTGTAGCATCTTTTGCATATTCTCCACACATCCACACTTGATAATGAAGGAAGAACTTGTATTTATAGTGTGGATTTGAATGTTACCGTTGGAGAGAATCACATTCAAATCCATACTATTCTTGTATATTCTGCGGCTTCTTGGGCTAGTTGTCTTTCCTCTCATTGGTCGCGTCGGTGACTTCCTTGGCCTATATTCTTGATTCTTCGAGTCTCCGGGATCTTCGGTTCTCGAGCCTTGAGTCTATCCGAGCCTTCGATCTATCGAGCCTTGGTCTATCGAGCCTTGGTCTGTCGGCGTTCGGTCTATCACGAGTCTTGGTCTCCCGAGGCCTCGGTGTCTTGATGACTTATCTTTGAGTCTCGAGTTTTTCTTGATTCGAGACTCTTCTTGTGAACCTTATCGTCGAGGCATCTTGACACTTCGGGTTGGTGAGTTTAGTTCTTCGACCCGAGCGTCGACCACTCGGGTCTCTTTTTTCCCGACCCTCGGGTCACTTGACCTCTTGAGTCTCGAGTTCACTTTACTTCTTGAGCCTCGGATCAACTTTTTTTCGAGCTATCGATTTCTTCTTTTTACGATCCGCTCACCGACCGATCGGATCAACACATCTTCAGATCAACATATCAGGATAGCATCAGGTCATCATATCAGGTTAGCATATCAGTTTATCACATCTGATCTCGATCAGTCTCATCTTCTCATCTTCATATCTGATCTCGATCACGTCTGATCTTGATCACTCTTTTGCTCATCTTCTGATCTGCAACCTTCTCTTCTGATTTGCTGGCTTTAGCTTTTCTTCACATCTGATTTGCCAACTCATCGATTGACTCAGGAACTCATCTAACTTTCATCGATCTCGTCGGTCTAAATCTGCTGACCTAAATCGATCTCGATCTTCTACTTCTGATTCCGTGAGTTCCCCCTCAATTTGTTCTTTCGTTCCCCCTCAACTTGTTATCTGTAAATTAGATTGAACAACACAAGTTGATAATATTTTTGCATAATTCATCAAAACTAAAATATCCCAACAACTAATATGTAGTAATGTAGTATAGTGTAATATATAGTGTATATAATATATAGTGTAGTATAATATGTAGTGTAGTATTATATATAGTTTAGTGTAATATACTAATATATAAATTATAGTGTAGTGTAGTGTATGTAATATGTAAGTAATGTAAATAATATGTAAATAATAAACTTTGAGAATTGAGTGAGATTTGAGAGAGATGAGAAGAAAGTAATGAGTTGAATCACTTTGGGGTGAATTTTGGAGTGGAATGAGGTGGTATTTATAGATGAAATCTTGAAAAAACTAAAAAAAAAAAAAACGGTCGAAAACTACCGATTCCGGTTCGAACCGGCGGTTCCACGGTTCGAACCGGCGGTTCTAGTAACTGCTATTTAATCTCAGCCGTTGGATCTCAAAGGCTCTTTAATCTGGGCCATTGGATCTCAACGGCTAGAATTTTCAAATTGGAGGGGGTTTCCGGTTCGAACCGGCGGTTTCCGGTTCGAACTGGCGGTTCCGGTTCGAACCGGCGGTTTCGGCGAATAACCGCCGATTCCGGTTCGAACAGACGGTTCCCGGTTCTGGTTTTGCTAGAACCGGAACCGAACCGTGAGTTTTACGGTTTCGGTTCGGTTCTGGAACCAGAACCGCGGGCGGTTCCGGTTCTGTTTGAGCATGTCTAGCGTATAGTATTGCGGGTGGGGCCTGTACGTAGTTGTTTATTTATTCAAACCCTTACTAGACAACAGTTTAATTATTTTATATTTTAATTTTCAATAGTTGTTTTTTTATTTATATATTTTGTATTTTATTTTTCTTATCAAAATAATGTTCTTTTCATGTTTCATAATTGTTCAAAATAATTTGTAAAAAATAGTTTCATTATTTTATGTTTTAATTTATAATAATTGTATCTTTATTTATATATTTTGTAATTTCAGTACGATAGGTGTCTTCTACATTCGTGCAACTTTATTGCATTTTTTAAATATGTAATTTTGAAACATTTTACTTATTTACACTAAAATATATGACTTGTTCAGTGTAAAATAAATTGAACGTTTCAAGAAAACAAGTTGCACGTTTCAAAAAATACACTTGAATTGCATAATGCACTTGATGCATTCAAAATATTGTCTTCTAATAAAACCTCAGACCTCACAACAAATCAATTAATTATAAATATTTTACATTTAAATTTGTGCCCTCATTATAGAAAAATTCTGGATCCATCCCTGATCGTGCTAGATAAGCGCAGCTTATTCTTCGTACGTAGGTAGAGATTTTCGATCCCATATTTAAGGCGTACGCTTAGTCCCTGTAAATATCGCGACAAAAAAAATGTCAGCAAATGAAACTAATTTTTTTCTTATTTATAATCTCGATTTACTTCTTTTCAAGTTTTTTTTAAGTATACAATTTAACTTTGATTAAATGAATATTGCTCGCCTTGCTTTAATTAGAAACTAGCAAAGATCCACAATCTTGACTCGCACTTCTCCTATGCGGCAAGCCCCTTAACTTTTTAGTCCCATAACTTGATCCAAACTTTGATTTCAATTTCCATAATTTTTTTAACTTCATGTTTATTTTAATTTTGGTCTTTCTTTACTTGCTATCACATGTAACCTTCAAGTTATAATTGATGTGTCATATTCCATTTAATATTTTTATTGTAAAAAAAATGTATACTACATTTGAATATATAAATTTTTTAATCTTCAAAAATCAAGTCAAGCTGAAAAAGAATCAACTGAATATTTAAAAAGTAAATAATAAAAAAAGAGTGGGTCTCATGTGCACCCAGGTGCACCGTGCACTCATAGTACATTTTATAAGCTTGCAACTATGCAAAATAGAAACGTGCAACTATTCCAAACAGAAGCATGCAACTATGTTCACATATTAACAGTTGCAATTTTATTTTTTAAATAAGTCGCACTTTTCAACATAACAAGTTGCACGCTTCTAAAATGCACTATGATTGCACGGTGCACCCGGGTGCATACAAGACCAAGTCTAAAAAAGTGAAAAAGATGAATAATATTAAATAATATATGAAATTATTAAAAAATATTTTAAAAAATAAAATTCTTCTAAAATCAATTAAAATTAACTAAAATATGAATCTGAAAAATATAAAAATTAACTAAATCTATAAAAATTGCTTGTTATAATAAAATAAGCATATGGTGCTTAATTTCAATATTCCCTTGTAAATGGAGGTAGGGGAGAAAGATTTGATATAGAACACAATCTTGATCTCTAGTTTTGTGATACAATTGAACAACTAATTGATATACATCACATTAGGAATTTCTAATTAGTAATTATATAATTATGAGTAGGTCTAGTGTGAAAATTTTCATGTATGAAAAACTATAAAATCGCCCTAAATTATGATTTATTCGGGCCGGGTGAACCATCTACACCATAAATACTAAATAATGAACCCTAAATTATGACCTATTCGAGTCTGGTGAACCATGAACCACTCGGGCCGAGTGAACCATGAACCACTCGACTTTGTTAATAATTTAGTTAATAAATTACCCTAAAAAAATTGTTAATTAATTGCTCTCTATATCTGAAGTTACTTATATTGGTGTTCCTATTGCTTAAAAGTCTTTACACGTTTCTTTGTTTTAATTAAATTCAACATTTGAGTTGTGAAGAATTTGGTCATGACTACCCGTAGTACAAGTCAGAAGTAATTATCTGAAAATCAGAAATATAATAACCCCTTGTATATTAAATATTATTTATACAATATTACTTAATTAATAGCTACTACTTCTTCATCAACGTTTGATTTTTATTAAAAATCTCGTTGTGTGATCTAGTTTAATTAACATGACATAAATTATATTATTATACATCTTTTAATTTAATATGATGAATTTAAATTATTTTAGGTTATATATAATATTTGATTTTAAATTTTATTTTAACCCATTGCTCTAAATCTTTTAAGCCCCAAGTCATATGATTTTTTTTTTAAAGGCAATCAATTACAATGGTTTTCTAAGATAATCAATTACAATAATTTATTCTATCACCGGACACATGACAACATAATTTCATCTCGTTGTAGACCGGAACCATAATCACCACAAGAGGTGAACCACCCGAAACTGCAACTCGGAACCGCAATCCAACAAGAGGGGGACCACCACAAGAGGGAATAAATATTGGCTAGGTCTTGTATGCACCCGGGTATACCGTACACTCATAGTGCATTTTAGAAGCATGCAACTTGTTATGTTGAAAAGTGTGACTTATTTATACAGAAAAATGCAACTATTAATATGGGAACATAGTTGCATGCTTCTGTTTGGAATAGTTGCATGTTTCTATTTTATATAGTTGCACGCTTCTAAAATGCACTATGAGTGCACGGTGCACCCGGGTGCACATGAGACTCACTCTTAAATATTCCCTTTCCGTGTCTCGAACCCGAGACCTCAAGGTCTCAGGTGATGGAGCTCTAACCACTTGAACTATCCACACTTCAGTTATATGAACTCTTTAGCACGTGTGGAGATAACTTGTTGGACGAGATTTTGCGAATTTTGACTCCCCTACATATTAGCCATCGTTATAATTATATATACATTTTTTTGATGACATGATGTGAAAATTATCAAGATAATAATAATGAACAATGTGTTTTTTTGGTTTAGGTCTCCCTAACTTCCTTGACTGTGCAAACTAAAGACTAGTAAAATGTGCATTATTTTATCTATGAATTCTTAGAATTCTTCGCTTATTTCCAATTATTTTTACTATATTTATTTTCAACTTACGTATCTGACTAAGAAAATTCAACTGCATAGTGAAAAATTGAATAATATGCCGATCATCAACTTCGGAAAGTATACAGTTAATTCTGAACTCGTCACGTATGGCAATGGTTATTAATCATACTTTATCATATGTGTGGGTATATATGCTTTGCATTTCCATTAGTTGCATCGCATGCTTCATAATACTTTTTTAAAATATATAACTTATTACATTTAAATATATAATTTATTTATGCTGAAATGTGTTATCATTGTTCGTAAAATAAGTTGCAAATTTTAATATACATAAATAATTGTATATTTTAGTGCAATAAATTGTACATTTCAAAATACACTATAAAATGCACATAACATTAATTTGATGCAGGCAAGACCTAGTCTTATCCCGTATGTATAAACCATTATATCCATTCGAAAATCTTTTTATTTTCTGGTTTATTGAAAGCATGTCCTACATTAATTCCATTTGAAATCTTTTTTTTTGGTAAAAAATCTTTATTCAGTAGTAATCAAAGAACAAAGAGTAACACTGTAAAGTGACATACAGTATATCGAAAGTTCTCAAATCTCCAGTACATTCCTAGGATTCTCTAACAAATCAGAAAACGGAAAATTACAAAAAGATGGATATTTAACTGAGCACCAACTCCAGAATCTGCACTTAATTTCTTCCGACGCCTTATCCGGTTCAAAGCATTTTCCATCAAAAATTAATTTGTTCCTCCCTTTCCAGATAATCCAAACAACACAAGTCCATAAGCTTATAACCAAGAGATTACCTTTATTTCCCGAGAAGATTCCAGAATGGGATAAGAAGTGTTGTGAAATCTGATTATGTCCAACTCCCGATATACCCACCACTTATAGCAAGCGTACCATATTTTTGACATCACTGAGCAGTCGATGAAAAGGTTTGAAGCAGTTTCCGGCCACAAATTGCAAAAGGGGCAGCTTGTGGAGCAGTTTTGGGAAAGAATGTTGTGTTTCCTGAGATTCACTCGAGTAGGTAATCGATCTTGAAGAAGTCTCCAAGCCATAGCCGAGGTTTTAAAATGCATTATGAGTTTACGGTGCACCTGGATACACATGAGACCTACTCAATTTAAAATCCAAATTATTCAAATTCTTGTATTATCACAAGAATATATTCCCTACTTAATTAGTTTGTAATCATAATAACACTTGTTTTTAAAAATCGGTTGAATAGGAAACCGGTCATGGAACCAGTCTGACTATTTTTATAGTTGAAACAAAAAAAACCGATCCACCAGAACTGGAAAAACCGGTCAAAAACAGAAAAATGAGTAAAACCGGTTGAACTGGTTTTTTATTTTTTTTATTTTTAGTTAATTTAAAATTTAATCATTTTTTATGTCATCTTTATTTTAAATTTTAGTATTTTAAATTGTATTGTGTTGTGTTTTCTTGATTCTATTGTGTTTATTTTAATATGAAATTTATAAGTTTATAATTTTAAATTTTATAAGTGCACATTTATTTTATATTTTTTTATGTAATATAGGAAATATTCTAAAAAAATGATAGAAGTTATTTTAACGGTTGGACCACCGATCCAACCTATTCAACTAGTTGAACCGCTAATCGGTGTTCAATCCAGTTAATTTGGTCGCCGATCCAATTATGATAATACTGATAGTAACATGCGACGATTAAGTGTAATTAAATAAACATATTTAATTATGTGTATGCATCTACAATAATTTCACAGAAAATGTCATATATACTTCCATTCTATGTAATAGAAAATGTCGCTCCTGGCTAAATATGTTGGAATGATTCAATCGCCGCAATAAATTGATGTCGTCGAACATTTAGTTACCAAATCAAAGTGATTGACTTTATTTTATAACAAAGGAATATCGGCATAATACAAAGGTCTCCAGATTTCTTTTCAAACGATGGAGTATCATTTGCTAGAAATCTAGAATTTGAGGTGATAGATCGAGTTCCTCTTATTTAATACAAAATTACAAATAGTCAACTATATATTAATTGTTGCGAATTGTAATCCCACATCGCACTTAAAGTCTGCAAAAACAGAAGATTATGAAATGAGTATACATAAATAAATAAGTGTTATAGAAAATTAAAAGGAACAACTTATATGTTTTTTGCATTAACCTCTTAAATGAATGATATGTTACAAGACATGTAATGGGAGTAATTGATTATAGTATTAATTAGGTGGTCTTACAGGGTATAGTCAATGCGGATTTCGCCGTCGGGGTTTCCCGATCGATCGGTTGAAGGCATCCGGAGAGAGGTCAATTTGATCATTGGCGCATCGGGGCAAAGATCCACGATGCGTCACGGTTATTTCACCGATTCGACAAGGGTTTGGAGTAGCATTGGTCCCACCGCATAATGATACGAGCGATCTACCACAATTAGCTCTATTGTTAAATAAAGCGGGTTCGCAGCTGCTACTACACTTCCTGGTCACGGAATCCATAGCAAGATGACGCTAAAAAAATGATTATAAATTAGAGTAAGTTTCGCGTGCACCAATATATATACTTCATTTGCTCATATATATATTTTCACACTTACGAACTAAAGGTGGGCCGTAGAAAGTGGCGGTTCCAGGCACCGCGTATGCCGCGGAAATCAAGGACGAAGCTATGACAATTGCAATCATAACTCGTTCTATCGCCATTTTTGATTGATTCAAAAAAAGAAAAGTTACGTTGTTTCTATATATATATATGCTTTGTGTTAAGTTGTGCTTGCTAAGCATTTGGAAGCAATGGAGCTTTTATAGAATTGTTGGAAAGTCTTTGCACGTTTCCGTGGTCTAAAATGTACTACAAGTCTACATCTTTCATGGAATTTCTGTTTGCTTCAACTAGTAATTAAAATTCACAAGTAATTATCCGGAAAACCTAACTAAATCAAAGTTTCTAGATAACGGACGTGTGATACAAATATATTGTATGCATGACTAACATTTTGTAATAATATTCCACATATTTAAGCAACCTTGATGCAAGCATTTCGTAATATATAATTTCTCGTGTTCTTTACTAGCTAGAACGAAGAGATGTGATCTATTCACGACAAGAAAATGAAAAATTACCTATAAATTTTTTCAAATTGCTACTAAATTTTCTTACAAAAATAATTTGATCCTTAAAAATTAAGAATTGCCTACCAATTTTTAGAATAATCTTTGAAAAAAATACCTACAAAAATAATTTCCTAGGTAAACAAATTACCTACGAGCAATCTACCTACACATTTGTAATTTTCATAGACAAAATTATACCTACACAAACAATTTTCTAGACAATTTACATTTCCGTAGGCAATTATATTTGTAGTTTAAAAATAGCCTATATAATTAGAAAATTTTGTAGGCAAATCGTAGGCAAGCTTTATAAATTATTTTCATTGAAAATTTCGTAGACTTGTTGGAAAAATATTGAAAATTCTTATAAGCATGCAATGCACTATTTTCTTGTGGTGATTATTGAAGACTGTAGTTGTATGATCAGACCGTCAAAAGTAATTTAACACTTGAAAGACATATTATAATTAGAAAACGTGTAATATTAATAAATTTTTTATTCATCAATATTTGCTTATGTATTTTTATATTATTTAGTAATTTATAAGTATATTTTTAAAGCATAGCGATCGACACTTTTAACTCTTTGTCATTTTAATTGTAAAACGATTACATAATCAACTATATATGGTCTTATGTTAGTTATGGCAAAGTAAGTCAGATGAGGGTATATTCTTAGGATATTCCTCATCCAAAGAAGCGTTTTCGGGGTTTCAAAGCGAACCCTAGTTGTGGAAGAAAACACCTCATGTGGTCTTTGATGAGACATCTTCCGAACAAGAGAAAATCTCGAGAACAAGAAGTACCCGATTCAACACATGCACCGATGCATAGAAAATGGATCAGCTAAGTATCAAGGAAAAAGGATCAGAACACGTAACAGTGTATATTCCAGAACTTGATCTTACTGATTCACCAGTCAATCGAGACCTAAAGGTACGCGTCTGTCAATGAAGAAAATTGCATGCCGAGATGAGGCGATATCAATCGAACCATCCGGTTCGGGAGGAACACTGAAGTTCTGGCGACGGACATCGCCACATGATGAGTCCAACATCGGATGAGATTTGTCCATGTCAAGTGGATCATAACTCTGCACCACTCTCAATCACTAGTAATGAACTACTATCGAAGAGGATGATGTTCTCCAAAACCGATGCAAATCGAAAAAAGAAGGACTGGGTAACCGGGTATCCAACCGATCGATCATCGGGAGACCCATCCGATAGAGTTAAAACTAGACATCGAGTTGGTAAAAAAAGTGTCATGTATTGTTGTTATCTGTCTTTGAAGGAACCAACCAAGTAGAAGAAGCTCTACAAGATGCAAACCGGATTCTAGCCATGCAAGAAGAATCGAACAGTTTGAAAGGAATCGAGTTTGAAATCGATGGATGCACCAACCCATCAAGATGTGATTGGCACAAAGTGGGTATTCAAGAACAAGAGAGATGAGAATAATGTCATAACGAAATAAGGCAAGACTTGTTGCTAAGGGGTATTCACAATCGAAGGAATTGATTATGATGAAACTTTTGCACCGGTTGCTTGCCCGGAAGCCATTCGACGATTTTCGGCATATCGCCGCCTGAAGGGTTTATTGTGTATCATATGGATGTTAAGATTGCATTCTTAAGCAGGGGTACTACCGAGGAAGTTTATGTTGAACAACCTCCGGGCTTTGAAAAAAAGCGACCAAGTGTACCGATTTAAGAAAAAGCTCTTTATGGTTCGAAACAAGCTCCTCGAGCTTGGTATGATACACTCTCTCGATTATTGATAGGCAGTGGTTTCACTAAAGGAATAGTGGACGTAACCTTATTCGAGAATAGAAGATGGAGAAGATATTACGATGGTTTGATTTATGTGGACGACATCATCTTCGGATCTCCCAACAAGAGTTTATGTGAAAAAATTGACAAGATGATGCAAGGAAGTTTGAGATGTCCATGATGGGTCGATGAATTACTTTTACGGGTTTACAAGTTAAGCAAAAGTACTGAAGGGATATTCATCTACCAAAGCGGAAATACACTAGGAGTTTATTGGCTAAGTTTGGAGTTCAAACCGTAAGGAAGCGAAATTCCTATGATGACCGGATTCAAGATGGATCCAGATGAGAATGGTCGAAACTAATCGGAAAAGAATATATGGCTCTCATTGGATCTTTATTATACCATTTGCCCGGCCAGACCGGATATCTTTTTTGCAATGGGTGTATGTGCTTAAATTTCAGCAAATCCAATGCAAAGCCACCGAAAAGCGACTAAGCGGATTCTTAAGTATTGAAGGGACAATAAACCTTGGTTTATTTTACCCATCGATGATAATCTAGAACTTAGTGGGTATTTCGATTCGATTATGGAGGTTGCGAACCGATGTGAAGTCAACCTCGGTACATGTCGATTTTTAGGTAGTAAATTGATCTCGTGGTTTCAAAAGCGGACATTAGTTGTGACATCTACTCTTTTGAAGCGAGAATATATGGGCTGCAGGAAGTTCATTGCTCCCAACTGCTCTGGCTTAGTCAGCAGGTGAGGATTATAACATTGTAGCTAAGAACGTACCTATATTCGTGTGATGGTAATAGTCTTTATTGCAATCACTTTCCAGAATCTGTTCTACATACAAGATGCAAGCATGTGGATGTCAGACACCATTTTATAAGAGATCATGTTGAAAAGAAGAATATCATAATGGAAAAGATCCATACTGATAAACAGAAAGCTGATATTTTAACCAAGCCACTAGCTGAGACCAGATTCAGAGAATTATGCAATGAGTTAGGGCTTCTAGATCTCGGAGAAAGTGCACAAGAAATGTTTGGTGGACTGATTTCCAGAACCAGCTGGTTAAGAGACTAACCAGGTTAAGAGGAATCAGTTGAGTTAGGTATCTCAACTGATCAGAGGATCAGTCAAGAAACTGATATGAGAAGGCTTTATCAGATTAAAGGAACTGATCAGATTAAAGAATTATCAGATTAAAGGAACTGATCAGTTTGGTTGTTTCATACTTTGTAAGTCGATTAAGCTAATGTTCAACAAGCAAGTTACATAAGATTAAAGCTTCAATCACATAAGGAAACAGAAAATACACAACAATGGAATAATAGAAATTTTCATTGATAAAGACCCGGAGGTCAGATTTACATTACAAGTTACAAGTACAAAAGGACCCGGAGGTCAGTACATAAACCCTAAACCATAAACCCTAAGTCTAACCCTAGAAGGGCGGGGAGAGAGGCTTTAAGATTTTAAATCCTGATGCTCCCATTTTCCCCCACTTAACCCTAAAAGGGGTGTGAGAGGCTTTGAAATAATCCTAAAGCCACCCTCAGAGCTTCGGAGTGAGGAGCGAGAACGGCATTGAAGGATTTCTAAGCCAGGAGCCCTAGTCCTAAAATCAATGGGCTCTCCAGCTGTTAAATGGGACACAAGTGCCAAAGATGTGGTCAAAAGACCATATGGCCACAAGTGTCGCATGCAAATATTGAGTTTGATATACGATTATCAGCTGTTATCTGATCAAGATCGGATACCAAACTCATGTTTTGTATCAGACTGAGTCTGTTGATGCTAATTCCATCATCTCGATAGGCACACAAGGTGCATACGGTTAGGAGAAGTGTCTTCTCATTTGCTATAGCAGATCCGCCGCCTCGGTGGTAAAGAAGCTTGGCAATAATTGTATGTGTAATCTTCGATGACGACGAAAGCAGTAATAAGGGACGCACATGGTTGATTTGAGAAGCTGAATTCATTTGAAAATGGTTAAAGGTTTTTGTCTGAAGTTTCACCGGAAATAAGGGTTCATCGGAAAACATGGAGTATAAGCTAAATAAAGAAGATGAATGGTGTATGTTGTGTTGTTTGCCTAAAACCCCAGATCCTTTTATAGAAGAAAAGCAGGGGTATAGGTGCAAATTTAATTTCTCAAGACCCTTAAGAGAAATCTGCACCGCAAGGACAACGCGTAGGAAACACGCGACTGATGATTGGATAAGCTTACGGCGATTGATATCCCAAAGTATCCAGACTATTATTACGAATGTCAAATCGTGCCGACTTAGGGAATCGAGATGACTCTCCGATTTTCCAAGATTAAGTTTAGGCGGTAACACTTATCCCAAGAATTGACTTCGTCCGAGTAGAATCAGTTAGGTCAATCGAAATCTGATTAAATAAGAGATCGGTCGGATGAGGAAGATCGGTTGAGTATGATACCTCAACAAATCGGATAAATCGATCAATAAATAATCGAGATAACAGTTGAAGGGAACTTCAACCGATCGAAGGATAAGAAAAGGGAATATCGCCTTTAAAGTGGAGCGGATCGGTTAAAAGGGACGGTTGGGAAATTATAAGGATTAAAGAAAGAAAACTAAGATCAACAAGTTGGTACAGGACATACTTCAAGTGGTATTGATGATTACAATATCACCAACCGGATCTATAATTCTTTTCCTTGTTTAATATTTACATATCGAAATTATCGATAATATTTGCCTTTCTTTGTACACATACTTTTTGTGACGATACCCCGCAAATTATTTAATGCGGACGTGGGGTATATGTATTAAATGCTACTAAATGTGTTTTTAACTCCAAAAGGTAATCATGCGTGCATATCGACCACACGATCAAAAACCGCTCAATAACGGATCGTTTATCCATTTCAAACGTTTGATCTTGTAGTCTCGATTTTTCCTCCTTCTTTTTATAAGCTTCATCAAAACCCTACGAGTACTTTCCTCAAAATTCTTGTGAACTATTTTTTACGCAAAAACTCACAATTATCTTTCTGCGATTCAAAGTGTTCTTACGATTCAACTTTGTTTCAAAATCAGCGAGAACTGGTAATTTCGGTTATTTGATGAATTACTTTCCTAAAATCCATTGATCATATAAATTACGTCTATTTATGTTATCCTGTGTTATGCCTTATCATTTCTTGATATCCGTATGTATTCATCGATTACTAGGTCTGAGAATAGGTCTGATAATCAATATATGACATCTTTATGGTTATGCAAAAATTTTAATTGAGTCTATCTTATTGTAGATGGCCACTCACCGGAATGGGCAAAATTATGTGTAACTATCGGATTTGGCAACCAAAATTGTTGAAGACAAATTTGTAAGGTTTGGTGTTACGGGATCCGGAATCAATGGAGGTGGAACAAATTCTGAGGAAGGGTGGTCTCGAAAAATACTGTGATGCTCACTGCAATCCAGTAATGCAGTATGAAGCACTGGAATTCTTGAGGAAATTGAAGGTTGACTAGGAGAATCCTGGACACGAACTGATATCTTCAGTAAATGGAGAGGAGACCAGACTTACAAATGATGATATATCTCGACTGTTCAACCTGCCCAAAGGAAAAATCTCTCCAACAAATGAGGTGTACAAGAAACTATCTGGTACATCGATAGTGGATGCTCAAGGCATATGACTGGAAGCAAGCGTCTCCTCAGCTCTTACACAGAACAAGAAGGCCCACGTGTACTCTTTGGTGAACTTTAGAGAATGATGATGTACAGGTTACTGGAGTCTCATATGTCTAAGGTTTAAAGCATAACCTGTTATCAGATTCACAATTATGCGACAACAGATTCAATGTTGAGTTCTCGACTGATCAGTATACGATCAAGAATCGAGCTACTCAACAGATCTTGTTAACTGGTTCAAGGAAAGGTACGATTTATACAGCAGATTGGAACAGTTGTCCAAGAAATGCATGCCCGATTGTTAAGAGTTCCAAAAGTAGCAGTTGGCTCTGGCACAAAAGAATGAGTCATCTGAACTTTAAAACTCTTAACAAGATAGCAAGGATGTCTTTGGTTGAGGGACTTCCGAATAAGGTATTCTCTGAGGATCAGACATGTGTCGCATGTCAGAAGGAAAAACAGGTTAAAGCCTCATTCAAGGGAATCCCTGGACCAGCATTCAGCAGAGTATTGCAACTGCTCCATATGGACTTATTTGGACCAGTTACACTAGTTAGTTCAGCGGACGCAAATATACTCTGGTAATCGTGGATGATTATTCCAAGTTTACCTGGGTTGTATTCTTGTATAAGAAGAATGAGACAACAACAAAGATACCTGAGCTCGGTGTCAGTATTGTGAAAATCAGATCAGATAAAGGTACATAATTTTTGAACTCTTTTATTACTGATTTTTGCACTAAGTTTGGTATACAACATGAGACATCAGCTGCAAGAACGCCACAAAAGAATGGTGTAGCAGAACGAAGAAACAGAACACTCAAGGAAGCTGCTCGCACTATGTTAGCTGAACATGCAACACCAAGCCATTTTTGGGCAGAAGCCATCAATACTACATGCCACACTCAGAACAGATACTCTCTGACTAAGGCTCACTACAAAACACCCTATGAACTGTGGAAGGGCAGAAAACCTCGTGTTTCTTACTTCCATGTTTTTGGGTGTAAGTGTTTCATACACAACAATGGGAAGAGTCAGTTGAAGACTTTTGAGGCCATTCTTTTTAAATATATAATCCCCCTTTTTTATTTACATGTCGTTTTAGTTTTTTGAATTATTTGTGAAGTAGATGTCGTTATGGTATTTTATCCCCCTTTATCTCATATTTATCCTTAATATTGTAATTTCAAATTTCCTACAAATGTGTTGTGTGTTTAATTTTTCAACCAGTAGTATTAATTAAGGTTAATTAAAAAAATTATGTTTGTTTAAAAAAAAGGGGGGGGATTATAATTTATTTTAAGGATATGTACGTTGGACGAAATAAAACTTAGATCATGTCTATAGTAAAAAGAAAGATGCCATTTTTTATAAATTTACAAAGTTTTTCTCGGTTTAAATTTTCTGGAAGAAATTATAATTATTGCTGGGGAGAAGAAATCAAAATTTGATATGCATGTGATAATAATCAGGAGAGTGACTTGCTGTGGAAATTAGTGTCTGCTCGTTTGGACGTGATATATATAAATCGTTCACGTTATAAAATTGACAACTTCTCTCCAGAAGTATATTACTACCTGCCTCCATCCCATTCTTTTAAGTCAATTTGACTGTTCATAAGAATTTATGAGAATAGTGATAAAGTGATACAGTGTTGAGAATAGAAAGAGTTGTTTATTAGTATTTTTTGTGATAAAGTGATAAAATGTATTTTCATTTTAGAAAATATGCCTTAAGGATCGAGACAAAAAAAAATGGCAAAATGCCTTAAAGATTGGGACGGAGGGAGTACTATGTACCAATTCGCATCTTGTCTCGATAATTTATTAGTGTTTACCATATTTTTTCGTACAATAATTATGATTTACCAGTGTTTACAAATTAATACCCTATTATTCCACGTGTAATCCATCCATACTATATAATATAAAGTGAAACACCAATTATAGAATAGGTGATCTTATTCCTATAACATATAACATCTCATAGCACGATAATTTATCAATGTTATAAATTCAAATAAGAATTCTCCATGGAAAAAATACAAGTCTCTTGATGTTGAATAGTCTAAACTAGGAATTGTATGTACACGGAACCCATCTAAAATTGAAATACTAAAATAAAAAGGATGAGGAGGTAGTGCACCAGGTATACCATGCATTTTATAGTATATTTAAGATATATATAATTGATTATACTGAAACGTGTAATAAGTGTTCGTAAAATAAATTATAATTTTCAATATAACAAATTGCATGTTTCAATACAATAAATTGTAAATTTTTAAAATACAAAACCTAGCTTTTAAAAATTTGGCGTGATCTATGTTGGATTGCAACCTTAATAACGCAACTTGCTATCATCTAACGCTCTAGAATAATATTTATGTACAAATCAAAATTAGTTACAGTCATACAAATATAAATGGCAGTCCACGGCCGTTAGCCCAAGTAAACACATAATTTGTATTCCTTAGAAATTGACCAAAATGTCTTAAATTGATATATTTATTCTTATTAAAAAGAGTAGCACATGAGAATCGCGTATGGGTAGCGATGCAGACCTAATGGGAGAAATATATATTAATTTAGTAAGGATAAATATTGCATAAAAAGGCAAAAAATTACTTATCAATAGATGATAATTTTTTTAAAACTATCAATATAAATTAAAAAATAGATTTGCTCTTTAATTCCTCGTAGTTTAGCGTAACAAATTGAGATATATATTGACAATTAGTAAAAAGTTCTGTTTTATTTTGTTAAGTATTTGTGTATACAAGATACATGTTGTGTGATTTTGAAATGAACAATATAAAAATCAAACAATTTTAAATACTGACATTTCGTATGCACGACAATAACATTTTATATGCAAAACATGAGATTCGGAAAAAAGTCTTCACGTGAACCCAAATTCATATGAAACCTACCCTTACAATTCTATAACAGGATACTTGCTTTATTAAAAGAATATTCCCTGCTTAATTAATTTATAATCATATATAATAAGTAATAACATAAGAAGATTAAGACTAAATATTATATATGTTTAATAATGTGTATGCATCTACAATAATTTAACAGAGAAAATGTCATACATGATACACCATATATGTAATAGAAAATCTCGCTCACATTTTACGAAATCAAAGTGACTGACTTTATTTTATAACAAAGGAAGATCGATTTAATTATACAAAGGTCTCCAGATTTATTTTCAATGAATGGAGTATCATCTGCTAGAAATCTAGAATTAATCGAGTTCCTCTTATTTAATACATCAGTCAACTGTAAAGATCAATATACTATATATTAATTGTTCTAAAGATACTCAAGCTTATCCTTGATAAACTGTAGTTTCTTAAGCCCATGGTTCACTTTCTGCAAAATAAGAAGATAATTAAATGAGTTTACGTCAACAAATAAGTAAATAAAAAGAAGAAAAAGGAACTAGTTAGAAAAAAATCCATGGATCAGTTAATATGTAAAAGTAGATAAAAATAAAAAAGAGAATTTAGTACGTATTTATTTTTACTGCAAGTGAGGGTTTAAAATGTATTGAAATTGATCGATTCAAAATTATATTAATTGCTATGAATAATGGAGATTTCTTATTACTGTTAGATTCTCCTGGTTTACTTTTCATATTTTATTAATGTTCCTCTCCACTGGTTCTTTAATACATGAACCCAGAATATGTCTGTTTAAATACTTTTTATTATTTCATGTACTCCTCCGTCTTAATTTTGATTGATCATTTTTCATAAATAGTCGTCTTAATTTTGTTTGTCCATTTCCTAATAAGATAATAAAACAATTTTCAAAACTATGTAAATATTATATAATATAAAATAAAATATCAATTATAGAACATGTGATCTCATCATGCTATGTAAATAATAATATATTAATATCTTTTGTTGCATTGACCTCTTAAATGGCCCATTTTTATTTGAATATTTAATTTGTCAAAAAATTGATCTGTGTCAAACTTAATTGAGCAATAAAATAGTTTCTCTCTTTTATCTACACCCCTCAAACATCTCAGTATTAAATCATATATATGTCGATAAATACTTTTTCCACACTACAGTCAACTTTATCTTCTTTAATTTATATAAATGTCATTATTTTACTATTTATTTCCGTAAAAAAGTAATTGTATCCCTTTTAATAAAAGCAAACAACTGTTATATATATAAAACATGTAGAAATAGTAAATGTTCAAATAAAAATAAGACGGAGTGGGTACGTATAAAAAATGTAAATAATGATTATAGTAATTTGGTGGTCTTACAGGGTGTAGTCAATGCGGATTTTTCCAGCAGCAGGATTACCGATCATGTTGAAGGCAGCGGGAGAGAGATCAATTTGATTATTAGCGCATCCAGGGCAGAGATCCACAATCCGTACTCTTATTTGACTGCCACTTCGACAAGGGTTTGGTACTGCGTTAGTCCCACCGGTGCACCGTATTAACAGCGTTCTACCACAATTTGCTTTATTGTTAAATAAAGCTGCGTTCGCAGCTGCTACTACATTACCCTGGTCCTGGAACCCGTAGCATGACGATGCTAAAAACAAAATTGATAAAGCGAAATTAAATAACACAAAATTGTTGACTCAGTTCGTTAGGAATCACTACGTCTGGGGGCGGCACTACCAAGTCATGAGATTTAGTAATATTTTCGATGATAACAAAAATAATAAATTAAACTAGATGGGTATTTATACGCGAAATTGGGTAAAAATCGTAAAGGTCCATTCAACTCGAATGCTGCTTTAAAGAGTCCATAACCCAACACGAACAAATTTAAGTCTCACGTGGCATTTAAGTGCGACTTAACTTATTCGGGCTCGATTTTCCTATATTTACAAATTTTAAAATATATTGTCCTATATTTACATTTTTTGTCCTACAATTCAAAGTCCGTGAAATTATTCTCCTTAAAACATTATTAAAATATTTTATATTTTAAAGGAGAGCGACTTACGAACTAAAGGTGGACCGTAAAAAGTGGCGGTTCCAGCCACCGCGTACGCCGTGGAAATAAAGGAGGAAGCCATAACCACCGCAATGATAAGTCGCCCTATCGCCATTGTTTCAAATACAAGTTGCTCTAAGCTTTGTCTTAACTATGAGTCTGTTTACTTAAGTGCTAAGTGATGGAGCTTTTATAGGCGTTCACGGCGGCGCAAAAAGTCTTTACACTTGTCTTTCTGGTTTAACATTTAATTTCTACTTTAAATAATTATGCCTAGGCGCCAAACTTTTATATACTTAGTTTAGCTCTACAACAGTAAAAAAGTTAATTAAGTCAAATATTATTATAGCATAGGAAAAGGAAAATAGTTGTAGCCAGGGGTGTTAATTGCATTTTCGTCCCGAGGAAATTACTCATATCATGGTTTCCAAGATTGTCACACTATGTCAAAACTAGATACGACAACGGATAATCCCCGTTGTCGTATCTATTTTTCCCCCATTGTGGATGATGGTGTTAGAGGTCCCGGACATTTGACAATGGGTAATCCCCGTTGTCGTAGGTGTTTATTACAACGGTTTTTACCCGTTATGTTAACTCATTGTCGAATGTGTTTATTACAACGGTTTTTACCCGGTGTCGAAGGTGTTTATTACAACAGTTTTTAGTTATTTTTAATACCATTTTTGAACCTGTTGTTTTATGTTTTCTATAGTTTTAGAATATGAATATAATACACATTTTTACTGAATGCAACAAATACTAAGATCCAATAGAACTTCGTACAATTAAGTAATCAATTCATACATTATTCCAAATAAGTAATAGAAATGTAAATCCAACTTCAAGATAAGAATTGTTCAAAATCACAAAAACAAACTATTCAGCTTTCATCTTCCGACCAGCTCTATTGATCAACAATGTAATTTGATAGACATTCGTCCACTCCTTCCGTACTTCATCAAATTTTTTTCCGGAGTAAATCTTTTATGAGAACTGTGAAAATACGAACAAAAAACTGAAATAAGTGACCACATCAACTAAGAATGCATACATAATCAACACAAACTATTCTTACCACAGCTTGCAACGAATCCATGTTCACAACAGCAAATTTATACACACTATAGGCTCATAACATGTCATCTTCTTTCAAAATTAAATGCCCTGACTGCAAAACCAAATGTGAAAATAAAAACAACAAATACTATAATGGCAGCTGCAACAGGTCCAAGATAATCATGTCTGAAACCAAAGAAACTCAAGAACTCTTGGGAAGTTGAAGAAAATATGACACAAAATAGCATCAAATGGGCAATAAAGTACATGAGAAGATATCAGAATTTCTAACCATCAAGAAACATAAAATTTCTGGACATGCGGCACTAGGAATTCATAATAACAGAAACAATCTTGAAATATTAATAAGTGAAAATTATTTTAGAGTACAATTAAGAGAAAGACAAAATTCTACCTTCTTGGAAAAGAGTATTCTTTCTCTCTGCTTCTTCATTTTCAGCTATCTTCATGTCATCAATGCATGCTTAGAGCATGTAGTTTCTAGTGATGTGTTAAGGTGGCATAATCGTGAAATTAACATTAGTTGTTCAAAACAAAACAAGAATAATGTATCAAATCAAATAACAAAGAGTGAATCCGGAAGAACAAGGTTATATCATCCTGAGGTGATAAAATGACTAATCTTTAAGCTATTTAGATGGGCAGAGATTGACCAACACTCCATCTCACCAATGAAGGAAAGCTGAACTTGAGCGTTCTCTCAACTTAAACTCACATCAAAACAACTGATTTCTAAGCATTAAGTCATCAAAATCAAAAAGGCAGATTTCTAGTTACAAAATCAGGCAGAAAAAAAATACTAGTAACCCTGCCTTAAGTCATCAAAAGGCAGATTTCTAAGCATTACTATTGTTTAAAAAAAATAGAAAACATGAAAGCAGTAAATGGAGTAGAATGAGAAAGGGGTTGCACAGAATGTTGTGGGGAAATGCAGCTTGTAGAAAACAAGAAGATTATGATGACAAATGAATCAAGAATGTGTATTCAAAGATGAAGCTAGAATCCATTCAGGAGGAACCTGAGGAAAACAGGGCAATGGTAAAACATCAAACCAACATTTCAAACAAGGTTAGAAGGATTCTTTTAAGATCAACATTGGCAAGCTCTTTACATCTCAATTCAGAAATAAGGAGTCTTATATGCTCTTCATGACTGCATTCACTTCACGGGGAGGCCTAAGTGAACACAAACAATTTTCACTCACTTCCCTATATCACTAGCATATATATGCTTATAAACAAAATCAACTTTTTATCTAAGATGTCTATACGACAACAGTCATTTAACTTATCGCCAAAATATTTTAAATTGTAATGAAATAGAAGAAAAATAACCAATAATACTACATTACAACTAAATCAGCAACAAAGATACTTTCAAAAAAATATCAGCAGCGAAGAAACACTTCAGACAAATAAAGACTGAACTTGTTATATTCATTTTCATCATTGGCTTATGCTCAATGTTAACAGTCAATCAGATATATACTAAATATGTCAAATAGGCTTCCAATCCTTACTTCCAGATTATATAAAGTTGTTGGGAGAATGATACGGCCTAATCATATACAACATCTTGATACAAAAAAAACTCCTTGCACGATGAAAGAACGTGTTCGATTTTACCTTTCACATTGAGCCATTTTAGATACCCTGAGTTTCAGTCTAGTTCGTGACTTGGTTATACAGCTTACAAAAATAACTGGCATAAGTTTTCTCAACGCATCATTTTCAGAAAATTATCTCATTAGTCAACTATGTGTATCCTTTCTACACTATACCACTTACACATACACCAAATCTAAAAGAGTAAATTAATCAAAGGATTTGGAAAGAACTATTTATGATCCTTTTGATGTATTTAGCACTTCCCCATCACACAATTGAGTACATTCACATACAATGCAAAGCTGGAAATCACAGCCTTCTAATGGTATTACCTGTTTTTTGTATAAATAAATTAGTCTTGGAACATACACTGGAGCTATTATCTATTGCTTTGCAAAACAGAAAATTGGAGTCTCTAATGGCTTGGATCATGATTGAGCACAGTTTGGAGTACACAGGGGTAAATAGATGATGCATTATGCTCAAATAATGAAAATAACAAAAAAAAATAAAAAAATTACGATATAGTTTCAGAGGCCACTCTGCCCCTTATATTTAGCAAACAACTAATACCTTTTAATGAGAAGACTAATACCCTTTGATGAAACAACTAATACTATTAAAAAATATACACAAAATACAAACCATGACAAAACATTAACTAAACGCAGCAATCATAACAAACATAGCAATCAAAACGCATGACAAAACAACAACTAAACTCAATAAGCAAAAGCAGGAACCTAAAAACTCCAAATCTAAACACCACTATCGAAAGAAAATATCTATGGAAACTAAAGCGTTAAAAACACAGCAATCCAAACAAACACAGCAATCAAAATACAGAATTCCCTCCATCCCCAAATACCAACATTTAACACATTATAATTCAAATATGAAAATAACCAAAAAAAAAATCAGATTTACTATATAATTTCAGAGGCCACTGCCCCTTATATTTAATTCAGCAGCACTACCATTAAAAAAGATAATGAAGTTTAAACTCACCACAAATCTGATCATCCGGATCTGTACTCTGCATTCTGTACTTTGCCCCCAGAAAAGTGATAACCCTCTTTCTTTATTCCATTTTCTCAATCTGCCAAACTGAAAAAAAAAACAAAAAAACTTTAGTTCAAGAAAGATGAGAGGGAACTCTTCTTCTTCATCATCAAAGTCGAAAAATGGTGCACTAGATATCGAAAAGCTGAAAGAACCCCATTTTTCTGGTGCTTACATTCGTAGTCTTGTAGTTCTTCTTCAAGAACCAAAGATTCTCCGAATTCCAAAGAGCAGGAAGGCTTCGACAGAGATGGCAATTCAAACAACCAAAGCTTATGTGGAATAGTTGACAGAAAAAAAACGTTAAGCTCTTAATGAGACATAATACATTATCATGCATGTAATCTGTTTATTGTTTTTCTTTCTTGGAAATTTCCATGTAAAATATGAGACAAAGGCAAAGAAATCAGAACTCAGATTGAATCTGATACCACAAATTAAGGTCACGAGTCCCAACTCTCATACACTATTAGTTTAATCATCCGTTGAATTTTCAGCATTGTGTTGATACTTATAAATTAAGGATAAGTGATATTGCTTGGCTGATACCTTACCTAAATAAACCATGCTCTAGAAAATGGAAAATGAAGCTGCTCAAAAATCAAACAGAAGTAGTGAAAGCCAACAAGATGTCAATTTCCTATGATATTTTTCTTAACCTAGAACCACCATATAAAATGATTGGAAGTCTTTTTCCTGGTGATGGACTGGAACAAATAAGGAGGCAGAACTTATAATATTTTTCATACTGTTTTGTTGCTTTCAGTGGACCTACTTTTCTTCTCTTCTGTATACAACAAATCAATATAAACGAAGCAAATATTGTGATATGCACAAATCTTATGATATATTTACACCTGAAATGTTGGAGATTAGTTTACTGCTCAATTCTCAATTTTTTTGAAATTTAGTCGGAAGAAGGCGGCAAAGTTGAATAAATTAGGTATTTAAGATTGGACAAAAAATACGGAAGAAAATATTCAAAGTGACACTATGCCAAAAACTGGATACGACAACGGAGAAAAGACGATGGCTATTGTCTCTACCCGTTGTCGTAGGATTAAAAGTCGTTGTCGTATGTATACCCGTTGTCAAAACTTTAGAAATGCGGGGTTTAGCGCTGAAAGACAACAGGTTTTATCCACCATTGTCTTTGCATAGATTTTTTTTAAATTAATAATTAAGAGGTATAAAACCAACACTTGGAAAAATTTCACCCATTCTCTTTTCACAAATCCCGTAATGCGGCTTAGCTAGGGCAACACAGAAAAATTTCACGCCTTCTCACAAACTCGCTGCCCGCCGTCTGCTGCCCGCCGCCTGCTCAGACCGTTGTTCGCCGCCCTACCGCCTCGTCATCACCGCCATTTGTGTTCTACATTGCAAGCGGCATTTTCCTCCCTATGTCCACTCGCGCAAAGATTGTTTCCCTCCGTACGTCCACTTGCGCAGGCCCCGACTTGCTCTCTACCGTCGTTCTGCTCTGCGTCGTTTGCCTTCTCCCGCCGTGTCATCAGGTGAGTCCTAAGACTACTCTATTCTAGAGCCAACACTACTCTGAAGCCAACTCAACACTACTCTATTTTATGTTTATGCATAATGAATAAGGTCATTAATTAATTATTGTTGACGTGTTGTGTTGACTACATAATTTCAAATGGTGACAATATCCTTGTAAATGACAACGTACCATTCACATAATACATTTTATAGGCTTTGAAATAATGTGGCTAAACCCCGAATTTATACAAAAGTTTCTTCATAAATAGAATGAATTATCACGACTTCTATAATAAAGTTTCCATTATAAAGTATCTTAACCCCAATTTCCACAACTTATAAGATCGATCATTAATCATTTGTAAAAATTCTTCATTGTAATTGATACATTATCACGACTTCTGACTTTTTGGAATGAGGACAGTTATATTCTCGTTTAGGTCAGACAAATCAAATTTTGTTTTATGTGGCAGGATTAGGAGCATGAGTTGGTTATGGAAATTAACCAACAAATTTGGGAGATAATGCGTGGAGAATGTGTTCTCTTAAGACGGAGTATATCATTACTTTTTTTATAAACAAAAAAAATCTTGTTTATGATTCTCCATTTTCGTGGGTTCCGACTAATTATTTAAAAATTATCACTGCGCACCATGAGATATTCTCTATTAGAAATAGAGGTGCATATATATTTGTTTTCTTAAATAAACATATGCAAATGGGCTCCATGAAAGAACATGGCCCAAACATAAAAGTTAATGGTCAATCCCAAGCCCAAAAATTAAATTCCAAGTCCAAGAGATCGAAAAATTTTAGGTTGGGTCAGATATGTATCATTTTCCGAAACACAAATTTTAGGATTTAGAGTTCTTAATTGAAGATATGTAGATATCCTTAGCATTCCATCTTCTAAACTCGTTTAGCTTTCTAATTAAACTATAAGCTCTAATGAAGAAAAATAGTTGAAAATGCCAAAACACATAATCAAATTTCCATTGACCATCTCCATTCCAAATTCCCCAAATTTAAATCTCTCTTCCATCTCATTTCTCAAACCTCATGGAATACTTCTCTGTAGCTCAAGTTTTTGGTTTCTTGACAATCTTCAAAGAATCCTTCACACTCCTAATTACCAAAAATGGCAAGTTCATGGCCTCAATCACCCTACTCTCCCTACTCCTACCCTCAATCCTCCTCCTTGTAATCATCCACATCTACAAAACCCTCACAAATTCCATCCTCAAAATCATAGATTCCAATTCATCATCATACCTCCCAATAATCACCTACACATTACTCCTCTTCGTATTCCAAATCATTTCCCTCACCATCTTCCTCATAATCTCCCACATTTCCGCAATCGCAACCATCCTAGTGTCCGCCACGTCATACACCGACACAAACATCTCATCCCAACATCTCTACTCCCGTATCCAAACAGCCACCAAACAAAAGGTATATACTGAACCAATTTCATCTTATTTAAAAGTCAGAATTAACTTATCACAAAATATGAAATTATAAATTCATTTATATTATTTTCCCAACAGGTACTCACTCTTCGCTTCCGTACCACATCATCGAATCCAAAACCTTCACCAAAGGGATCATCATCATCAATAATGCTCACACTCGCTACACTTGTTTGGATATTTTTTTATTTTCTTGCAATCTTTTATCGCGACCCCATCTCCATTTTCGTCGTGGTTATTGTTGGTATTCCTGTTTTCGCTTTCCACGTGCATGCTTCCGTTGCTAAGATGTTGTCGCATGTTGTCTCCATTGTGGAAGAGAAATACCAAGGTTCGGAGGCGTTGGAGAGAGCTGAAGAGCTTGTTCAAGGTCAGAAGCACCATGGGTTTATGATCATCTTGTTCTTCAACTTGTTCTTCTTGATTATTTTTGTCGGGTCTTGGATTTTAGGGTTTGTTAATGTTACGGAATTTTGGTTGGTTTTAGTTAACCTTTTTTCCCTTGCGAAGATTTTTGTGTGTGTAGCTTACACGGTGTTGTACTTTAGGTGTAAGAATTATCATGGTGAGGAGATTGGTTTTGTTGGAAATTTTGACTACTCTAAATCGGTTGATTCCAATTTGGGTGGTAATGTTTCTTGACGATCGATCAATGTTAATTACTTAATTTAAATTACTATAATATACAAAGGTATTTATATATTGTATTTTGGGATATTTAGTGCAATTCTTGAAGTGTGTTGATAAATTTAAATTCGTGATTTGGATTAATTAATTAATTTCCTGGAGAAACCAGAGCTTTGGGTTATAACTATCCATGTTGGAAAAGTCACAAAATTAATAAATACTAATTACATGACAGATTATAGTGTGAAATGATATATACATATCAGAGGATGTAATTAGTTAACTTGGGTTTTAATTTATTAATCTTATTCACATATAAATTGATTGATTATTTTTGGGGGTGTACGTATGATAGTAAGGGGTAGGTCAGACTCTTAAATTAGAGTAGACAAGAATTGATACAAAATTTGAGCATACGGATAATGAATTGATGGCCAGGAATGGATTCTTCAACTGACAAAATCTTATCTTCAAGAGTGTCGGCAGGAGTGTAAACTACGGATCGAACATGAGATTTTAAATTAGGCCTACTTTTTTTTTTTTTTGGAAAGGTAATTGGGCCTACTTCACTTCAACGAACATAAACATGAAATATTATGTTCCCAAAACACAAAATAAATGGTCAAGTCCAAGTCGAAGCCAAAGCCCAACAACCTCGTCCAGGCCCAACAATTTAGTACGTTGAGAAGAATGAGTATACTTCATGACGGTAAATCCAGAGGATAAAGGGCAAAAACTTATATGTAAATATTGCATACAAAGGGTAAATGTAAAAAAAAGAATTTCTTGAAGATGATAGTTGTAATGGCGGCGGCGATTGATGGAGGAAGGGTGGCATTACGGGTGGCTATGGCGATTACGCTGGTGGAGAGCCAGACGGGCGGCGGCAGTCGGAGGGGATGGGTTGTGGGGAAGGGGATATGCGCAAACATTTTTAAAATTAAAGTAATAATAATAAGGTATATCCTTATCTATTATTTTGATTTTAAAATATTTTTTATTAACTCAACTTTAAGGTTATCTTATATTTTTGACATATTTTAATTTAAATTTTATTTTTATTGTAAATTTTTTAATTAGAAATTATTTACATCAATTGCAAAATTTACATCAAAATATTGGTTTTGTTTGAAAAATATTAAATTTTGTTTTTTCAAATAATCTCCAGAATCTATATATCAATTTTCATATTTTCAAAATTTACCTAAATTATTATTTGGTTTGAAAAATATTTTCTTTTTATTTCTTAAGATTATATACGAATTCTATAAAAATATTTATTTATTTTTTAGATTATAAATAAATTATTACATGATTTAAATATATTTTTGTTTTAAATTATATACAGACTAAACTTTTAATTGTTTTTTCTACAGATATTATGAATTTGGTGTGGGTTGAAAAAAAAAAATTTATTGTATTTTTATTTTATATTCAATTTATATTAATTATTTTATAATTTGAGAATTTATTTGATTATATAATTACTTAATCTTAATATTAATTTTCAAACTAACGGTTTTCATCCAAAAACTAACGGTTGGGACTATATTTGCTAAAAATTTATCATTTTAAAACTTTGGGATCAAATCTATTTTGAACACAATCTCTTGGGACAAAATCTACAATTTACTCTTAAATTATGATTCATTTCTAAAAGGTTAGGTGATAGTGTCTCTATCCTCTATTTACCATGATAAGTTAGAGAAGAATAAATTCGAAGTTTCCACTTTACCCTTAATTACTACTCCTTCCAGCATGCATATTGTCTTTTTTGGTCCGTCTAGAAATAATGTGCACATTTCTAAAATGATAAACACTTCATAATCTTTATCCTCACAATATCCATAATATTACACAAAATGTCATTACTTTTGGCTCCACACATACACAAAATTCAATTCTTTTCTTTATTTTATACATAAAACTTGAAAAAGCCCTCATTTTTAGCCTCTTCTAATTTAAAAAGTTCTTTTTTTTATCAAGGTTGTTTATTTTATTCTTTTTTAGCCAAGAGAATTAATTTTTGGGCAATTATACCCTTAAAGAAGTTAACAAAAAATTTAAAAAAAAATGGTGGTAAGGGATTAATATAGTGTTTCAATGATAAACCGCTAATTAATCTTATCTTCGCTCTCATTCTCTCTTCTTCTGTGGTAACTACCATTTCAAATTTCAAATTTCAAATTTCACTTTCTTCTAATTATCGGTTTTAAAATACCATACGTCTCAGCACAGTTTTTTGTTGTCCATACAAACACTCGTTCAAAAGTTAGGGCTTTTTTCCCTATATTAATTGGTCGTTTCTATAAATGTTTTACTCAATATCCTTTTAATTATGTTCCACCAAAAATGAAGTGGACCGTGCTTATCCGTTAATTTCTTCAAATCCAATTAAAATTTCTTCTGTTTGTTTACACAGATGTTAATCCATTGATTTGAATGCGTTGTTTAATATCTATTGATTTATTTAGAGTATCCAACCATATGACAACTTGTTCACAGCCTTTTTCTGCTCTCATCATAGTGCATTTTCTTCACCGACATCCTTATTTCTCCATTCTTCTTTGTATATTGTGTTGGTGCCCTTCTTATTTAATAAATGTTTTTAATTTTTTGTTCCGATCTTAAATGTTTAATGTTTGTTTGTGTATCATAAAAAATACTACTTACCTATTAGATTTGTCAAATATTTTGCCACAAAGTTAGTCACAGAAATTGTCATCTTCTATCTCGTATTGTCAATTATTAAATGTCATTATGGAAATATATAGCCTAAGGACGTGATGCATATTGGATGAAATCACAATATATATTCGCTAATCACAACTCCTCCATTTCTCATTAATTCACTATTTTAATATTAATTTATATTTTCCTCCAACAACCATCTCCCCACTTTCTCCTAACCGTAATTTCAATTTTAAATTTAAGAATTTTAAACGTTCCTTCTATCACCCTTACATCTAAAGCCAAGTCTTCTCTCATTCATCTTTATCAATTTCAGTTAATACTTTCAAAATTTTAAATTATCTTATTTCATTCATGTTTAACTATTGCAATTAATTTTAAATCTTTCTTATCTACGCCAATTTATATTTTTTTCATATTAATCTTCATCGATGTTATTCCTTTCATCTTTATTGCAGATATCTGCGATAACAAATGAATGAATCTATCATGAGGACGAAAAGTACCGGGAGGCAAAATTTTATTACGGTATTTATCTAATCTTCCATATTTGTTTTAAATAATAATCTTCCATAAGGCTGTATCAAATTTGCCATGCCAATAACACTCTTCATACCAATTATATCATATTCATACATCTATTTTTAGATTGGAAATAGGGATGCAAATGGTGGTAAGTACGTTACTCTTGTCTATACATATACTCTTTATTGAATCTTAAGCCAAAATCTTCATATATTTTCGAAATAATTTTGGAGATTTTGAAAATAACTCCATGCATACCATTTTAGCATCTTCCCATTTTTACATTTCAGATTTCAGACTTAATGAGGCAACGTTTTAAATTACAGATTTCAGATTCAATGAGGCAACGTTTGTTTTTGGAAAAAAAATTGTGGATTAACACTCATTTTTGGCAACTCAAGATTGTAAAAATCATTCAATTTATCATTTTTTAATTCCTAATTCTCAATCTTCCTCGCCTACGTGGCACTACTCAATCTCTCATTTTTTAATTCCTAATTTTCTAATTTTTTTTGCATTTTTTACTTCTTTTTTTTTCAAATCTTAACCACCCCAAATTTCTTAACCACCTCATATTTTATTTCCATCTATTTCATATTTTTTATCTTTATCTATATCTTAACCGTCTCATATTTTATCTTTATTTTAACCGTTCTATAATCTCCAAAGTTGCAATTTTATTTCTTTCACAATCATCTCTAATTTTAGCGATTTCCATCTCAAGGTTTTCTTCTCACTTTCTTTCGATTTTATTTTTCATGGTTTCGTTCTCTTCTTTCTTTTGATTTTATTTTCTACGGTTTTCGTCTTTTTTCTTTCTGATTCGAAAGTTTCTATGTTCTCCATTGCTCTCAACCCAGTCATCTCTATTGTTGATAACGGGTATAATATGTATTAATTTGACCCTCTATCTATTTCATAATTTTTTAATCCTATGTATCTTTACACTAATCACAACTACTCTTTTTCTCATTATGCTAATTTTTTTTTTTAATAAATATAATTTTATTTCGTTAAGAACTCTTGACTATTTTTATTTTCTCAACTTTTTGCAATTTGCAACCCAAAATATATCCGATACTTTATCGAATACCAAAGAACATATTTACAAAAGAATGGATACTTGTAAACATATATAAATATATAAAATACTATATCCCCAAATTATCTCAAGGAGTTGATTAATGTATCGTGCCTTTGACTTAAGAAACCCACGCCACATGATAATCCGTAATTTCGCCAATTTCTCAACTGCACTCAATGCCATTAATTTGGAAAAATTATTTATGTTGTTTAGTGCTAATCCTTTTAAAAACAATAATACATAATAAATATTTTCAGAATAATTCAAAATAAACAACTAACAAGAGTAATTGCCTGATTAATTAAAAAAAAAAACTAACAAGAGTAATTAAGTTAAGTCACGGCGCATACCAAAATTTGCTCACAAATTTCTCCCAAATTAAGATTTTATTTGGTTCATTTTAATTGAATTAGGTCGATTTGGTTTTATTTATTTTTATTTTTTAAATTAAGCCCACTTCCATCAAATCAAATTTTATAAATTCACAAACAATCTAAATTTTAATTTATATAATTTAAATGTTGAATTTATTTACTTGGCTATACACGCGAGCGTACATGGAGAAACAAGGACATTACTGAGCATTTTTTGGCCGTGAGCAGACCTTTTATGAATAAATATACATCTCAATAGATATGCATTTCAGAAGATAAAAAATTGACTCCAAACCCATGCCAAAAAAAAAAAAAATAAAAAAATTATCACTTTATTTGTATAAATTTTATATTCTTTTCAATTTTCAATTGATGATTTTTTCTATTCTGAATTCCTGGATTGTATTCTTTCTTTTTTTTTTCCAGTTTTGCACTAGGTTAGGAACTAATACGTGACTTTTGATAACTACTCCTTTATTTTTTAAGAACTTAACTTGATAAATGGATTAATACACTCAGAATTTTTAGAAAAATTAGAAAAAAAATTCATGGCTATTTGAATAGAGTGTCACTAAACACACCCCAAAATCTTCTAAACACACCCCAAAACTTTTAAGACAAAAATAGATATATATAAAATGACTAAGTTACCCTATATAAATATGGGGTACTATTTGTCTTTTAAATTTTATTTACTTTGATTTTAGTCCTCTAAAATATTCTTTTAACTTTGAAATTGATCCTTTACTTTATGTCAACTTATATTTTTTTTTAAATTTATACTTGAAAAAATAATTGAAATTTTTAAAAAAATTAAATTAAAATATAAAAATAATAAAACAATAAATATATTTTTTAAAAAAATAAATTAAAAAAAATCAAATAAGCAAAAATCGAAAAAAATAATTTGAAAAAAATTAAATTAAATTTTAAAATATTATAAAAAAACAACTAAATCTTAAAAAAATAAATAAATTAAGAAAAATTCTAAAACCAATTAAAACTAAATAAAATATTAAAAAAAATCAAAATTAATTTAATTTTAAAAAAAAAATCAGATTTTATTTAGGTTTACTGTTTTTTTAATTAAATTATTTTTTAGATTTAGTTGTTTTTAAAAAAAATATTTTACAAATTTCATTTAATTTTTTCAGTTTTTTCAATTTTAATTAATTTTTAAATTTTAGTTGAATTTATAATAATTTATTTTGTATTTAACTTTTTTATGATTTTGAAGATTCTTTTTGTAATTAATTTTTTTAATTAAGTTATGTTTGAAATAATTTAGTTGATTTTTTTTATAATATATTTTTGATTTTATATAAAATTTTAAGGATTTTTCATAAAAAAAATTAATGAATACAAAAGAATCAAATGATTTTTTTAGGAGAGAAAAGTTCATGAAAAAAAGAAAGGTAGAAAAGTGTTATTTTTCTATTTTGATAGAGGAAGGATATAATAGGAAAGAAATTGGGTGTGTTTAGTAATGCATGTTAAGTTTTAAATTTTATTGGGGTGTGCTTAACAAATGGGGTGTGTTTAGTGACACTCATTTGGATATTATTCAGTTCTTCAATTTTAGGGTTTCTCTCGCATCTCCAATGGAAAAAGTTTGGTCACCTCTGAAAGAATGTGTACAATTTCGACTTGGTATATTGGACGAAGCGCTGTATAAGTACCCTTGGGAAGACGGCGTTTGATTTCCAGAGTTATTATCCCCCAATTCCCGACGAACTCGCCTGCCTTCGGAAGCTTCTCGACTCCATTAGGAAGAATGATCCTCGCCATTAGGAAGAGTTATTATTGTACGTTACTCTTGTCTATACATATACTCTTTATTGAATCTTAAGCCAAAATCTTCATATATTTTTCGAAATATTTTTGGAGATTTTGAAAATAACTCCATGCATACCATTTTAGCCTCTTCCCATTTTTACATTTCAGATTTCAGACTTAATGAGGCAACGTTTTAAATTACAGATTTCAGAATCAATGAGGCAACGTTAGTTTTTGGAAAAAATTGTGGTTAACACTCATTTTTGGCAACTCAAGATTGTAAAAATCATTCAATTTATCTGGCAAAAGTAAGTACTCTGTCAAGTCCTTTAAAAAAAAAGTACTCTTTCAGGTATGATCGTTTTTAGTAGTAAAATAGAGCATTTACTTGACCAATATCATTGTAACCTTTTTCACTATTTTTCTCAATTTATTATTTAACTTACTGAATATAATTTGTTTCTTAATTGTTGTGCTTTTTCTAATTCCCCATTCTTTGATATTTTTTTGGTATAATTTTTATTTCTTTATTTTTATTATTTGTGAAGATATATAGTTCCATCAAGATTAAGATTTTTTTTAATAGTTATAATTGAAAAAATAAAAAGTGTTTATACATTTTTTTTAATTATGTTATTAAAATTGAGCTTATAAAGTCATTATAGTAATTTTTTAGAGTAATTAGAAACTAAATCCTTATTAATGACTTTATTTGTTTTGTTCATGAATAAAGAAAATAGGTTTTTATTCACATGTGAATGTACACAGTTGATTCGGTCAATATTTTTGTTTGAGTTTCTCAAATCTACACCCAACTTTGTTGTCCATTTGAAGTGAAATTTTTATATGGTATGCATTGTTCGTTTGGTGTTATTAATCAATCACTACATCTGTATTAATTTACAAACACACAATTAATTGCCAACTTAATGGGTTGAAATCGTCAATAATTTAAAATTAACTCATGAATATTTGTAATTTTATATATACTAGATTTTTAACACGTGTGTTGCACGTTATCAGTAAATTTATAAAAGAAGTTCACATGTTTTTTTGTTGAAATGTAAATTCAAAATTCAAATCGATAGCAAATTTGTAAAGGCATAAAAACCCCGTGCTCTGCTTTCAAATGAATATTATTAATTTAATTCACCCATTAAAAGTACATGTAAGAGATAAATAATTATCATAAGTAGTCGATCTAAAAAAGATGGAACCCTGTAATTATACGTTAATAAAAAAAATTATTATTTAAATGTGGAGCACATGTAGCATGCACTACAATCAATTAAAAATCTCCAAAAAAAAAAAGAAACCTAATTGAGATTGCTCTATCTGCAATTTTGTTACATACTTATCATGGAGCTAATGGTGACAACTACGAAATACATATGAAAAATAACAATAAAATAAATAATAACAGAATACCGATTAAAAAATAATTGATAAGAATTATAAATGAAATGGAAAAATGAAAAGACATCAAATGGTAAAAGAGGATAATGAAAATTAATAACAAAATAAATAATAAATTAAAAGATGGAGTGTAAATTATCAAGATTAAAAAGAGCAAGGTAAATTAGTCCAAAAATAATTTTCACCCTCTGAAATGGGAAAATAAAAAGACATAATGGTAAAGGAGGATAATGAAAACTAATAACAAAATAAATAATAAATTAAAAGATGTGGTGTAAATGATCAAGATTAAAAAGAGCAAGGGTAAATTGATCCAAAAAATGATTTCCACACTATTGTCACTTTTTAATATAGTATAGATATAGATAGATACATGTCCAATATATTGGAAATATTTTATCTAAAAAATTAATAGAATTAATTCCTAATTCAAAATATTTAATTTTAAATAATAATATATTATTTTATTTTCGATCCCGCGTATAATGCGAGTTTTGCACTAGTATAATATATTTCTCGAATTGACCATTTTTCTCCCCAAATTCCCCTCTCGCTCTCTTCTCTCGTATTTGCAGAAATTCCCAAATTCTAGGGTTTCAGAGGTACCGCAGCTACTTGGATGCATCAAATTGGCCAACATTTTTACAGTGATTCAACTTCGATGCATAAATCGGAGTTAAAAAAAATACGACAATTCTAGCATCAAGTTCGTTCAACTCCCTGAATTTGGATCTTCCGAGGCAGCCGCGCTGCCATCTCTCATTTCTTATTCAGGTTCGTTCAATTCAACGCACGCTTATTCATAATTTGTCTGAATAACACATTTATGAGTACTTAGGCATTTTTTTCTTCATATTTTGTGATGGATTTTTTTTTTTTTCATTTTAATTTGTTTCGGAAATTTCGGTTGCTTGCAATTTCTTTTGTGTTCCAAACATCTATGAATTTGGTTCAGTTTTGGTGAACTCTGCAATATTGTTTACAGTTTAATGATTTTGAGAAGAATAACACGTTAAATTATCACTGATTGTGGATGAAGAATGTTGATGATTTTTCAATAAATATAACAACACGTTATATGATGCTTCTAATAAAGTTAATGGAATGAAAGGTAATTTACTTGAAATGAATCACATTACTTGAATTGAATATGAATAGAACAGGGGATTCAGTGAGATCTATCTATTGAGATGAGCTAAGGATCCATCCCAAGGGGGTCGAGATTTTCCATTGCGCGAGGAGAACATAATTTTAATATTCCAATTGGGCGAAATGATAAAATTTTACGATTTAAAAATATAAATATAAAAATTTCTACATATATATAGTACAATTTTTTTAAATTCCAAGGGTGGCGACCATACCTGGCGCCCCCCCTAAATCCATCCCTGGAGCTAAGGGAAGTATCTAGAAGCGATGTGTCTATATTCAACAAAATTTGAGTTTTCATCATTAAATGTGTATTGATGGATCTTTGCATTGTCTTGTATCTGTTTAATTATTTAGTAGTGCAGACAAAATCACACAATTTATGTTTGAGAGAGTGACTTTTCAGTCCAAAATAGGAAGAGAGAGTACTAATAGGTCCAAAAACATTTTTTTAGTACTGAGAGGTCCAAAATCATCTCTAAAAAGACAAAAATACCCTTTTTTCCTATTTTTCAAAATCTTGTCTTCCCCTGGATAGATGGAATTCAAAAATAGGAACATGCATATATGCATTTAGATTTCAGCTTAACACATCCACATATTTTCATACTAAAAAAACCGTTAGAATCTTGAAATTTTCATATCAAAATAAAAAATTACATAAATTTACATATCTAAAAACAAAAAATTTACATACATTTGTCCAAAATCTAAAAAATTACATATTTTCGTCTCCAGTTCAACATGCACATATGCATGTAAACCTGCATAAGTTCATTTTTTTAATGAACCTATGCATCTCCATTACAAACCAGATCTAAAAAATTACATATTTTCGTCTCCAGTTCAACATGCACATATGCATCTAACACATGCATAAATTCATTTTTTAATGAACCTATGCATCTCCATTACAAACCAGATTCAAAAAAGAATCACAAACAGATCCAAATCCTACATCTACAACTCAAATTCAAACAAAAATTCAAACAAAAGTTCTTTTGGTTCATCTCAAACAAATTTCAGATCCAAAATCCCAAATTCATCATCTTTATCTCCAAAAATCAGATCTAGATCCACCATACTTCATCTAAAAAAAAAATCAACAAATTCATTTGAAGATTCCACCATCAACAAATTCATTAGAAGATTTCCCCCATGGCTGCAAAAAATCAACAAATTCATCTAAAATTTAAACAGATAAATCCAACAAAAAATGAAATAACAGCATTTCAGGGCAAAGTTCATTCTCCGCTCAACTACTTCTCACACAAAATAAAAAACCCTCAATTCAAGAAATCAACGTTACAAAATAAATTTTTTTCTTGAATTCATTTCAACAAAACCCCTCCATCAACAAAAATTCAGAACAATTTCAAGAATGTATCACTCACCTCTAAAACCCAGCATATCACCCAATCCAGAATTCAGAAAAAACACCGTGGGGGTGGGGTGTGGGTCGAAGCGGTGGTGGGACCTCTTCTCCTCCGCCACCAGCGGCACGAATCTGCGCAGGTGGAGGTGCGCAGATTTTCTCCGCCGCCGTAGGTTGAAGCCGCCTGTATTGTGTGTGGGGAGAGGACGCCGCATGTGTGGTGTCGGAGGCGAGGAGTGGGGGGGGGGGCGCGGCGGCAAAGGGGATGCGCGTCTGTATGGGCGTCGGATGAATTCTGCAGAGGGTGGGTTGGGAGGGTGACATTTTAGATAGTGGGAATTAGGGTTAGAATGAGTGGGGTTGGGTATTTAATGGGGGAAAGGGTACTTTAGGATTTTTTATATGGTGTTTTGGACCTGTGAGTATTTTTAAAAACAGATTGGACCTCATAGTATTAAGTGGGCCGAAATCTGGACTGGATAGTCTTTATTTCTTTATGTTTTGCTTCCCCAAGTTCACTTGCTTTACATTGTTAAACTTTGGTTTGCAAATAGTCCTGATTGTTTTTGCTAATTTAGAGCAATTGAAATGTGCTTTCTCCTTGTATTTTGCTGATCCTTATACAAAATTGACTTGATTCTTGTTAGATGCTCTGTTTTCCAAAACAGAATGGAATCGCAAATCAAGAATGCAAGATTATGGTCAGCTTCATTATGAATTATAAGAGAATTATTAAGGGTACACTAGATAATTCAAGCAAAAAAAAATTATAAAAATTGTGGATAAAAAATATCCCTTTCAAACCTGTGGATAAAAGATCAGGCCTTGCATGCATTATATGCACGTGCACACACTTGCATTTCATACACGGTAATAGTTATTTTCCCTTAATAGTGTTAATTCTTGTCATTGAACAATATTAATTATGTACGATTGGTAATAGTTATGGATGGAGTACTAGCTGTGCACAGTTGACATATTACTGTAGTAGGAAAATAGAGTTTGTCCCTAAAGTTATATAGGACAAAATTACTGCATTATTTTTGAGTTTGTAGTTGAAGATGCCTTTTAATGAAGAAAAAGTCTTAAATTAGACAAAGTCTAGTGTGGAAATTTGTATAGATATAAAAATTTTAATTTTCAATCAAATTCTATAATTGATAAATATAATATAAAATTGAGTGGTTCATGGTTCACTCGACCCGACTAGTTCATGGTTCACCCAACTCAAATAAGTTATAATTTATGGTTAATTATTTAGTGTTTAGGGTGTAATTGATTGATTTAGGACAATTTTATAAATTTTCATCTATACAAATTTGTACACTAGCCTTACTTCTTAAATTATAACTATAACACGTCTGGCACAATAAATGGAAAGACTTTTCCATGGAAGAACCTTCCCGGTCAACCTTCAACTTTTCCCAATTTAAATGTCTCTCTTCCATCTTTCTTCATCACAATATTACAGATTTATAATTTCTCAACGACCGGATCAACCATGGCCGAACTCTCTCAACTCTCAAGTTTTCGGTTTCTTGATCATCTTCAAAGACTCCCTCAAACTTATCTTCAAAAATGGCAAAATCATGGCACAAATTACACTCCTTTTATAGGATTTGATAAAGTAGAATTTTGAAAAAATAGATGATATAAATAATATTATATTATAAAATGTAATGTAAAAATAATTGGTTGATTGTTTAATGATTGATGTATTTGTATATTATATTATATAATAATAAGGTAAAAAAGAGGAGAGAGAGTATTGAGTTAGTGTATTTTAAATTGTGTTTGAAAAAGGTAAAATATGTGTATTATAGATATCATAGAGTATAATTTTAGAGAATTTAAAATTCTATACCGAAATCCAGATACACAAACGGAGATTTGAAATTTGAAATTCTGAAAATCACTTTCAAAACCATAAACAAACAAGTTAGTGTTTGAACTCACCTGATTTGGCTTAATTCTTTTCCAAAAATAAATCAAAGCCATGGGCTTATAAATCCGTGTTGAAAAAGTCGCGAAACATTAATTTATTTTAAATAATTACATGACAAATTTCCTTGTGTTAATTATATGATGTTAACATATATCAGAGGATGTAAATTCATTAATATTTTGTCGTATATATGTGTTGATTAATTTTGTGGGAGACTGTGACGTATATAATCAGAAGTCTACACTATAAAATTAGAAAGAAATGATGATATGTCTAATTCTAAGTAGCACATGATATATAAATGTTTGATTCTCGTTATATTCTAAAAACACATCAATAATTGGATGAGGTTTATAACTAGCTAGAGTGAATTAACATATATTTACATTGTCATATATAAAATAAAAAAATAAAAAATTGCGTGGCCTCGGTAGGGACGGCCCAGAAATTTAGCTCAGGGAGTCCACTTGATGTTATAAAAATAATAATTATACTATTATTTATAGGAAAAAAGCTATTTAAAGGTAAAAAAAAATAAAAAATGCAAAACAAATCTAGTTGGAACTAGAACCTATGACCCTAACACCCTTATCCAACTCAACCAATTGAACCGCACACTTTCTATTAAATTTAACTAATTATAAAATATATAAGAATTATTTTCAAAATTTCAAGGGGCCTAGCACCCCCGGGCCCATACACAAATTCATCCTTGGGTCTTGGCTAGTGTGGGGTCCTATGCGACGGCACAGGCCGCACAGTCTCAGGGCCACCCCTGGTTATAGTCCTTATTGGAATGTGTTGTGTAAGAGAATGTAATGTTTGCTCAACAAAATTAGGGAAAAATATTTTTTAAGGATAATAATTTTACAGAGTTAGTAATGTAGGACAGTATATTTTAAAATTTATAAATAGAGGACGATCGAGTTCGAATAAACCCAAATCGGGCTGAAATGTCACGTGAGATTTGTTTTTATTCGCGCTTGATTGTCCTACATTTACATGTTTTTAAAACATATTGTTCTATATTAACAAATTTTAAAACATTTTGTCATATATTTACAAAATATAAAAGAATTTGAATCACAATTGGTCCCATAAGTTTGACCTCAAATAGATTTAGTCCCATAAATTTTTTTGTTGTCGATTTAGTCACAATAACTTTGACAATGTCCAATTTTAGTCTCAATTTCAGTCGAAAAACTCAAAACGACATAAAACACTTCATAATCTTTATCCTCACAATATCCATAATATTACACAAAATGTCATTACTTTTGGCTCCACACATACACAAAATTCAATTCTTTTCTTTATTTTATACATAAAACTTGAAAAAACCCTCATTTTTAGCCTCTTCTAATTTAAAAAGTTCTTTTTTTATCAAGGTTGTTTATTTTATTCTTTTTTAGCCAAGATAATTAATTTTTGGGCAATTATACCCTTAAAGAAGTTAACAAAAAATTTAAAAAAAAATGGTGGTAAGGGATTAATATAGTGTTTCAATGATAAACCGCTAATTAATCTTATCTTCGCTCTCATTCTCTCTTCTTCTGTGGTAACTACCATTTCAAATTTCAAATTTCACTTTCTTCTAATTATCGGTTTTAAAATACCATACGTCTCAGCACAGTTTTTTGTTGTCCATACAAACACTCATTCAAAAGTTAGGGCTTTTTTCCCTACATTAATTGGTCGTTTCTATAAATGTTTTACTCAATATCCTTTTTAATTATGTTCCACCAAAAATGAAGTGGACCGTGCTTATCCGTTAATTTCTTCAAATCCAATTAAAATTTCTTCTGTTTGTTTACACAGATGTTAATCCATTGATTTGAATGCGTTGTTTAATATCTATTGATTTATTTAGAGTATCCAACCATATGACAACTTGTTCACAGCCTTTTTCTGCTCTCATCATAGTGCATTTTCTTCACCGACATCCTTATTTCTCCATTCTTCTTTGTATATTGTGTTGGTGCCCTTCTTATTTAATAAATGTTTTTAATTTTTTGTTCCGATCTTAAATGTTTAATGTTTGTTTGTGTATCATAAAAAATACTACTTACCTATTAGATTTGTCAAATATTTTTGCCACAAAGTTAGTCACAGAAATTGTCATCTTCTATCTCGTATTGTCAATTATTAAATGTCATTATGGAAATATATAGCCTAAGGACGTGATGCATATTGGATGAAATCACAATATATATTCGCTAATCACAACTCCTCCATTTCTCATTAATTCACTATTTTAATATTAATTTATATTTTCCTCCAACAACCATCTCCCCACTTTCTCCTAACCGTAATTTCAATTTTAAATTTAAAATTTTAAACGTTCCTTCTATCACCCTTACATCTAAAGCCAAGTCTTCTCTCATTCATCTTTATCAATTTCAGTTAATACTTTCAAAATTTTAAATTATCTTATTTCATTCATGTTTAACTATTGCAATTAATTTTAAATCTTTCTTATCTACGCCAATTTATATTTTTTTCATATTAATCTTCATCGATGTTATTCCTTTCATCTTTATTGCAGATATCTGCGATAACAAATGAATGAATCTATCATGAGGACGAAAAGTACCGGGAGGCAAAATTTTATTACGGTATTTATCTAATCTTCCATATTTGTTTTAAATAATAATCTTCCATAAGGCTGTATCAAATTTGCCATGCCAATAACACTCTTCATACCAATTATATCATATTCATACATCTATTTTTAGATTGGAAATAGGGATGCAAATGGTGGTAAGTACGTTACTCTTGTCTATACATATACTCTTTATTGAATCTTAAGCCAAAATCTTCATATATTTTTCGAAATAATTTTGGAGATTTTGAAAATAACTCCATGCATACCATTTTAGCATCTTCCCATTTTTACATTTCAGATTTCAGACTTAATGAGGCAACGTTTTAAATTACAGATTTCAGATTCAATGAGGCAACGTTTGTTTTTGGAAAAAAAATTGTGGATTAACACTCATTTTTGGCAACTCAAGATTGTAAAAATCATTCAATTTATCATTTTTTAATTCCTAATTCTCAATCTTCCTCGCCTACGTGGCACTACTCAATCTCTCATTTTTTAATTCCTAATTTTCTAATTTTTTTTGCATTTTTTACTTCTTTTTTTTTCAAATCTTAACCACCCCAAATTTCTTAACCACCTCATATTTTATTTCCATCTATTTCATATTTTTTATCTTTATCTATATCTTAACCGTCTCATATTTTATCTTTATTTTAACCGTTCTATAATCTCCAAAGTTGCAATTTTATTTCTTTCACAATCATCTCTAATTTTAGCGATTTCCATCTCAAGGTTTTCTTCTCACTTTCTTTCGATTTTATTTTTCATGGTTTCGTTCTCTTCTTTCTTTTGATTTTATTTTCTACGGTTTTCGTCTTTTTTCTTTCTGATTCGAAAGTTTCTATGTTCTCCATTGCTCTCAACCCAGTCATCTCTATTGTTGATAACGGGTATAATATGTATTAATTTGACCCTCTATCTATTTCATAATTTTTTAATCCTATGTATCTTTACACTAATCACAACTACTCTTTTTTCTCATTATGCTAATTTTTTTTTTTTAATAAATATAATTTTATTTCGTTAAGAACTCTTGACTATTTTTATTTTCTCAACTTTTTGCAATTTGCAACCCAAAATATATCCGATACTTTATCGAATACCAAAGAACATATTTACAAAAGAATGGATACTTGTAAACATATATAAATATATAAAATACTATATCCCCAAATTATCTCAAGGAGTTGATTAATGTATCGTGCCTTTGACTTAAGAAACCCACGCCACATGATAATCCGTAATTTCGCCAATTTCTCAACTGCACTCAATGCCATTAATTTGGAAAAATTATTTATGTTGTTTAGTGCTAATCCTTTTAAAAACAATAATACATAATAAATATTTTCAGAATAATTCAAAATAAACAACTAACAAGAGTAATTGCCTGATTAATTAAAAAAAAAAACTAACAAGAGTAATTAAGTTAAGTCACGGCGCATACCAAAATTTGCTCACAAATTTCTCCCAAATTAAGATTTTATTTGGTTCATTTTAATTGAATTAGGTCGATTTGGTTTTATTTATTTTTATTTTTTAAATTAAGCCCACTTCCATCAAATCAAATTTTATAAATTCACAAACAATCTAAATTTTAATTTATATAATTTAAATGTTGAATTTATTTACTTGGCTATACACGCGAGCGTACATGGAGAAACAAGGACATTACTGAGCATTTTTTGGCCGTGAGCAGACCTTTTATGAATAAATATACATCTCAATAGATATGCATTTCAGAAGATAAAAAATTGACTCCAAACCCATGTTTCCAAAAAAAAATAAAAAAATTATCACTTTATTTGTATAAATTTTATATTCTTTTCAATTTTCAATTGATGATTTTTTCTATTCTGAATTCCTGGATTGTATTCTTTCTTTTTTTTTTCCAGTTTTGCACTAGGTTAGGAACTAATACGTGACTTTTGATAACTACTCCTTTATTTTTTAAGAACTTAACTTGATAAATGGATTAATACACTCAGAATTTTTAGAAAAATTAGAAAAAAAATTCATGGCTATTTGAATAGAGTGTCACTAAACACACCCCAAAATCTTCTAAACACACCCCAAAACTTTTAAGACAAAAATAGATATATATAAAATGACTAAGTTACCCTATATAAATATGGGGTACTATTTGTCTTTTAAATTTTATTTACTTTGATTTTAGTCCTCTAAAATATTCTTTTAACTTTGAAATTGATCCTTTACTTTATGTCAACTTATATTTTTTTTTAAATTTATACTTGAAAAAATAATTGAAATTTTTAAAAAAAAAATTAAATTAAAATATAAAAATAATAAAACAATAAATATATTTTTTAAAAAAAATAAATAAAAAAAATCAAATAAGCAAAAATCGAAAAAAATAATTTGAAAAAAATTAAATTAAATTTTAAAATATTATAAAAAAACAACTAAATCTTAAAAAAATAAATAAATTAAGAAAAATTCTAAAACCAATTAAAACTAAATAAAATATTAAAAAAAATCAAAATTAATTTAATTTTAAAAAAAAAATCAGATTTTATTTAGGTTTACTGTTTTTTTAATTAAATTATTTTTTAGATTTAGTTGTTTTTAAAAAAAATATTTTACAAATTTCATTTAATTTTTTCAGTTTTTTCAATTTTAATTAATTTTTAAATTTTAGTTGAATTTATAATAATTTATTTTGTATTTAACTTTTTTATGATTTTGAAGATTCTTTTTGTAATTAATTTTTTTAATTAAGTTATGTTTGAAATAATTTAGTTGATTTTTTTTATAATATATTTTTGATTTTATATAAAATTTTAAGGATTTTTCATAAAAAAAATTAATGAATACAAAAGAATCAAATGATTTTTTTAGGAGAGAAAAGTTCATGAAAAAAAGAAAGGTAGAAAAGTGTTATTTTTCTATTTTGATAGAGGAAGGATATAATAGGAAAGAAATTGGGTGTGTTTAGTAATGCATGTTAAGTTTTAAATTTTATTGGGGTGTGCTTAACAAATGGGGTGTGTTTAGTGACACTCATTTGGATATTATTCAGTTCTTCAATTTTAGGGTTTCTCTCGCATCTCCAATGGAAAAAGTTTGGTCACCTCTGAAAGAATGTGTACAATTTCGACTTGGTATATTGGACGAAGCGCTGTATAAGTACCCTTGGGAAGACGGCGTTTGATTTCCAGAGTTATTATCCCCCAATTCCCGACGAACTCGCCTGCCTTCGGAAGCTTCTCGACTCCATTAGGAAGAATGATCCTCGCCATTAGGAAGAGTTATTATTGTACGTTACTCTTGTCTATACATATACTCTTTATTGAATCTTAAGCCAAAATCTTCATATATTTTTCGAAATATTTTTGGAGATTTTGAAAATAACTCCATGCATACCATTTTAGCCTCTTCCCATTTTTACATTTCAGATTTCAGACTTAATGAGGCAACGTTTTTAAATTACAGATTTCCAGAATCAATGAGGCAACGTTAGTTTTGGAAAAAATTGTGGTTAACACTCATTTTTGGCAACTCAAGATTGTAAAAATCATTCAATTTATCTGGCAAAAGTAAGTACTCTGTCAAGTCCTTTAAAAAAAAAGTACTCTTTCAGGTATGATCGTTTTTAGTAGTAAAATAGAGCATTTACTTGACCAATATCATTGTAACCTTTTTCACTATTTTTCTCAATTTATTATTTAACTTACTGAATATAATTTGTTTCTTAATTGTTGTGCTTTTTCTAATTCCCCATTCTTTGATATTTTTTTGGTATAATTTTTATTTCTTTATTTTTATTATTTGTGAAGATATATAGTTCCATCAAGATTAAGATTTTTTTAATAGTTATAATTGAAAAAAATAAAAAGTGTTTATACATTTTTTTTTAATTATGTTATTAAAATTGAGCTTATAAAGTCATTATAGTAATTTTTTAGAGTAATTAGAAACTAAATCCTTATTAATGACTTTATTTGTTTTGTTCATGAATAAAGAAAATAGGTTTTTATTCACATGTGAATGTACACAGTTGATTCGGTCAATATTTTTGTTTGAGTTTCTCAAATCTACACCCAACTTTGTTGTCCATTTGAAGTGAAATTTTTATATGGTATGCATTGTTCGTTTGGTGTTATTAATCAATCACTACATCTGTATTAATTTACAAACACACAATTAATTGCCAACTTAATGGGTTGAAATCGTCAATAATTTAAAATTAACTCATGAATATTTGTAATTTTATATATACTAGATTTTTAACACGTGTGTTGCACGTTATCAGTAAATTTATAAAAGAAGTTCACATGTTTTTTTGTTGAAATGTAAATTCAAAATTCAAATCGATAGCAAATTTGTAAAGGCATAAAAACCCCGTGCTCTGCTTTCAAATGAATATTATTAATTTAATTCACCCATTAAAAGTACATGTAAGAGATAAATAATTATCATAAGTAGTCGATCTAAAAAAGATGGAACCCTGTAATTATACGTTAATAAAAAAAATTATTATTTAAATGTGGAGCACATGTAGCATGCACTACAATCAATTAAAAATCTCCAAAAAAAAAAAGAAACCTAATTGAGATTGCTCTATCTGCAATTTTGTTACATACTTATCATGGAGCTAATGGTGACAACTACTTAAAATACATATGAAAAATAACAATAAAATAAATAATAACAGAATACCGATTAAAAAATAATTGATAAGAATTATAAATGAAATGGAAAAATGAAAAGACATCAAATGGTAAAAGAGGATAATGAAAATTAATAACAAAATAAATAATAAATTAAAAGATGGAGTGTAAATTATCAAGATTAAAAAGAGCAAGGTAAATTAGTCCAAAAATAATTTTCACCCTCTGAAATGGGAAAATAAAAAGACATAATGGTAAAGGAGGATAATGAAAACTAATAACAAAATAAATAATAAATTAAAAGATGTGGTGTAAATGATCAAGATTAAAAAGAGCAAGGGTAAATTGATCCAAAAAATGATTTCCACACTATTGTCACTTTTTAATATAGTATAGATATAGATAGATACATGTCCAATATATTGGAAATATTTTATCTAAAAAATTAATAGAATTAATTCCTAATTCAAAATATTTAATTTTAAATAATAATATATTATTTTATTTTCGATCCCGCGTATAATGCGAGTTTTGCACTAGTATAATATATTTCTCGAATTGACCATTTTTCTCCCCAAATTCCCCTCTCGCTCTCTTCTCTCGTATTTGCAGAAATTCCCAAATTCTAGGGTTTCAGAGAGGTACCGCAGCTACTTGGATGCATCAAATTGGCCAACATTTTTACAGTGATTCAACTCCGATGCATAAATCGGAGTTAAAAAAAAAAAATCGACAATTCTAGCATCAAGTTCGTTCAACTCCCTGAATTTGGATCTTCCGAGGCAGCCGCGCTGCCATCTCTCATTTCTTATTCGGGTTCGTTCAATTCAACGCACGCTTATTCATAATTTGTCTGAATAACACATTTATGAGTACTTAGGCATTTTTTTCTTCATATTTTGTGATGGATTTTTTTTTTTTTCATTTTAATTTGTTTCGGAAATTTCGGTTGCTTGCAATTTCTTTTGTGTTCCAAACATCTATGAATTTGGTTCAGTTTTGGTGAACTCTGCAATATTGTTTACAGTTTAATGATTTTGAGAAGAATAACACGTTAAATTATCACTGATTGTGGATGAAGAATGTTGATGATTTTTCAATAAATATAACAACACGTTATATGATGCTTCTAATAAAGTTAATGGAATGAAAGGTAATTTACTTGAAATGAATCACATTACTTGAATTGAATATGAATAGAACAGGGGATTCAGTGAGATCTATCTATTGAGATGAGCTAAGGATCCATCCCAAGGGGGTCGAGATTTTCCATTGCGCGAGGAGAACATAATTTTAATATTCCAATTGGGCGAAATGATAAAATTTTACGATTTAAAAATATAAATATAAAAATTTCTACATATATATAGTACTGATTTTTTTTAAATTCAAAAGGGTGGCGACCATCATCCCTGGCGCCACTAAATCCATCCCTGGAGCTAAGGGAAGTATCTAGAAGCGATGTGTCTATATTCAACAAAATTTGAGTTTTCATCATTAAATGTGTATTGATGGATCTTTGCATTGTCTTGTATCTGTTTAATTATTTAGTAGTGCAGACAAAATCACACAATTTATGTTTGAGAGAGTGACTTTTCAGTCCAAAATAGGAAGAGAGAGTACTAATAGGTCCAAAAACATTTTTTTAGTACTGAGAGGTCCAAAATCATCTCTAAAAAGACAAAAATACCCTTTTTTCCTATTTTTCAAAATCTTGTCTTCCCCTGGATAGATGGAATTCAAAAATAGGAACATGCATATATGCATTTAGATTTCAGCTTAACACATCCACATATTTTCATACTAAAAAAACCGTTAGAATCTTGAAATTTTCATATCAAAATAAAAAATTACATAAATTTACATATCTAAAAACAAAAAATTTACATACATTTGTCCAAAATCTAAAAAATTACATATTTTCGTCTCCAGTTCAACATGCACATATGCATGTAAACCTGCATAAGTTCATTTTTTTAATGAACCTATGCATCTCCATTACAAACCAGATCTAAAAAATTACATATTTTCGTCTCCAGTTCAACATGCACATATGCATCTAACACATGCATAAATTCATTTTTTAATGAACCTATGCATCTCCATTACAAACCAGATTCAAAAAAGAATCACAAACAGATCCAAATCCTACATCTACAACTCAAATTCAAACAAAAATTCAAACAAAAGTTCTTTTGGTTCATCTCAAACAAATTTCAGATCCAAAATCCCAAATTCATCATCTTTATCTCCAAAAATCAGATCTAGATCCACCATACTTCATCTAAAAAAAAAATCAACAAATTCATTTGAAGATTCCACCATCAACAAATTCATTAGAAGATTTCCCCCATGGCTGCAAAAAATCAACAAATTCATCTAAAATTTAAACAGATAAATCCAACAAAAAATGAAATAACAGCATTTCAGGGCAAAGTTCATTCTCCGCTCAACTACTTCTCACACAAAATAAAAAACCCTCAATTCAAGAAATCAACGTTACAAAATAAATTTTTTTCTTGAATTCATTTCAACAAAACCCCTCCATCAACAAAAATTCAGAACAATTTCAAGAATGTATCACTCACCTCTAAAACCCAGCATATCACCCAATCCAGAATTCAGAAAAAACACCGTGGGGGTGGGGTGTGGGTCGAAGCGGTGGTGGGACCTCTTCTCCTCCGCCACCAGCGGCACGAATCTGCGCAGGTGGAGGTGCGCAGATTTTCTCCGCCGCCGTAGGTTGAAGCCGCCTGTATTGTGTGGGGGAGAGGACGCCGCATGTGTGGTGTCGGAGGCGAGGAGGGGGGGGGCGCGGCGGCAAAGGGGATGCGCGTCTGTATGGGCGTCGGATGAATTCTGCAGAGGGTGGGTTGGGAGGGGTGACATTTTAGATAGTGGGAATTAGGGTTAGAATGAGTGGGGTTGGGTATTTAATGGGGGAAAGGGTACTTTAGGATTTTTTATATGGTGTTTTGGACCTGTGAGTATTTTTAAAAACAGATTGGACCTCATAGTATTAAGTGGGCCGAAATCTGGACTGGATAGTCTTTATTTCTTTATGTTTTGCTTCCCCAAGTTCACTTGCTTTACATTGTTAAACTTTGGTTTGCAAATAGTCCTGATTGTTTTTGCTAATTTAGAGCAATTGAAATGTGCTTTCTCCTTGTATTTTGCTGATCCTTATACAAAATTGACTTGATTCTTGTTAGATGCTCTGTTTTCCAAAACAGAATGGAATCGCAAATCAAGAATGCAAGATTATGGTCAGCTTCATTATGAATTATAAGAGAATTATTAAGGGTACACTAGATAATTCAAGCAAAAAAAAATTATAAAAATTGTGGATAAAAAATATCCCTTTCAAACCTGTGGATAAAAGATCAGGCCTTGCATGCATTAGATGAACGTGCACACACTTGCATTTCATACACGGTAATAGTTATTTTCCCTTAATAGTGTTAATTCTTGTTATTGAACAATATTAATTATGTACGATTGGTAATAGTTATGGATGGAGTACTAGCTGTGCACAGTTGACATATTACTGTAGTAGGAAAATAGAGTTTGTCCCTAAAGTTATATAGGACAAAATTACTGCATTATTTTTGAGTTTGTAGTTGAAGATGCCTTTTAATGAAGAAAAAGTCTTAAATTAGACAAAGTCTAGTGTGGAAATTTGTATAGATATAAAAATTTTAATTTTTAATCAAATTCTATAATTGATAAATATAATATAAAATTGAGTGGTTCATGGTTCACTCGACCCGACTAGTTCATGGTTCACCCAACTCAAATAAGTCATAATTTATGGTTAATTATTTAGTGTTTAGGGTGTAATTGATTGATTTAGGACAATTTTATAAATTTTCATCTATACAAATTTGTACACTAGCCTTACTTCTTAAATTATAACTATAACACGTCTGGCACAATAAATGGAAAGACTTTTCCATGGAAGAACCTTCCCGGTCAACCTTCAACTTTTCCCAATTTAAATGTCTCTCTTCCATCTTTCTTCATCACAATATTACAGATTTATAATTTCTCAACGACCGGATCAACCATGGCCGAACTCTCTCAACTCTCAAGTTTTCGGTTTCTTGATCATCTTCAAAGACTCCCTCAAACTTATCTTCAAAAATGGCAAAATCATGGCACAAATTACACTCCTTTTATAGGATTTGATAAAGTAAAATTTTGAAAAAATAGATGATATAAATAATATTATATTATAAAATGTAATGTAAAAATGATTGGTTAATTGTTTAATGATTGATGTTTTTGTATATTATATTATATAATAATAAGGTAAAAAAGAGGAGAGAGAGTATTGAGTTAGTGTATTTTAAATTGTGTTTGAAAAGGGTAAAATATGTGTATTATAGATATTATAGAGTATAATTTTAGAGAATTTAAAATTCTATACCGAAATCCAGATACACAAACGGAGATTTGGGATTTGAAATTCTGAAAATCATTTTCAAAACCATAAACAAACAAGTTAGTGTTTGAACTCACCTGATTTGGCGTAATTCTTTTCCAAAAATAAATCAAAGCCATGGGCTTATAAATCCGTGTTGAAAAAGTCGCGAAACATTAATTTATTTTAAATAATTACATGACAAATTTCCTTGTGTTAATTATATGATGCTAACATATATCAGAGGATGTAAATTCATTAATATTTTGTCGTATATATGTGTTGATTAATTTTGTGGGAGACTGTGACGTATATAATCAGAAGTCTACACTATAAAATTAGAAAGAAATGATGATATGTCTAATTCTAAGTAGCACATGATATATAAATGTTTGATTCTCGTTATATTCTAAAAACACATCAATAATTGGATGAGGTTTATAACTAGCTAGAGTGAATTAACATATATTTACATTGTCATATATAAAATAAAAAAATAAAAAATTGCGTGGCCTCGGTAGGGACGGCCCAGAAATTTAGCTCAGGGAGTCCACTTGATGTTATAAAAATAATAATTATACTATTATTTATAGGAAAAAAGCTATTTAAAGGTAAAAAAAAATAAAAAATGCAAAACAAATCTAGTTGGAACTAGAACCTATGACCCTAACACCCTTATCCAACTCAACCAATTGAACCGCACACTTTCTATTAAATTTAACTAATTATAAAATATATTAGAATTATTTTCAAAATTTCAAGGGGCCTAGCACCCCCCGGGCCCATACACAAATTCATCCTTGGGTCTTGGCTAGTGTGGGGTCCTATGCGACGGCACAGGCCGCACAGTCTCAGGGCCACCCCTTGTTATAGTCCTTATTGGAATGTGTTGTGTAAGAGAATGTAATGTTTGCTCAACAAAATTAGGGAAAAATATTTTTTAAGGACAATAATTTTACAGAGTTAGTAATGTAGGACAATATATTTTAAAATTTATAAATAGAGGACGATCGAGTCCGAATAAACCCAAATCGGGCTGAAATGTCACGTGAGATTTGCTTTTATTCGCGCTTGATTGTCCTACATTTACATGTTTTTAAAACATATTGTTCTATATTAACAAATTTTAAAACATTTTGTCATATATTTACAAAATATAAAAGAATTTGAATCACAATTGGTCCCATAAGTTTGACCTCAAATAGATTTAGTCCCATAAATTTTTTTGTTGTCGATTTAGTCACAATAACTTTGACAATGTCCAATTTTAGTCTCAATTTCAGTCGAAAAACTCAAAACGACATAGTTTTGCCGTTTTAATTTGGAACTTTCCGGCGGATGTTGTGATTGGATTACCATGTGTATTTTTATTTTATTTTTAACAGTTAAAATTTCAGTCATATAATTTTAAAAAAAAAAACTGAAAATTAAAACAGAATTGACGACAAGAATTAGTCACACACACTTAAAAATACACGTGGCAGTCCAGTCATAGCATCAGCCGGAGAGCCCCAAATTGAAATGGCAAAACGACGTCATTTTGAGTTTTCCAATCGATTTGAGACTAAAATTGGACATTGTCAAAGTTATTTGGACTAAATCGACGATAAAAAATTTATGAGACTAAATCTATTTGAGGCTAAAGTTATTGAACCATTTATGATTCAAATTCAATTATAAAACATATTATATCACATCTCCAACCTCGTAAAATTATTATCCTTAAACACAAGCCCCTAATTAAATTACTATCCTTAAAAAAACATTATTCCCGCATAATTACTAGCTAATACATGTATTCCGGTCTTACATATCACTCTATGATTTAATACTTAATAGCATGTGCATTATCAATCTGTCAAAGAATTATGTGGACTACTGTGCCTCGTATTGATTACAAAATATAGAGAAAAAAAGTTTTTTTGTCCCATAATTTTCCTGTAATTCATGTTTGGTCCCAAAAAATTTAATTATCCAATTTTGGTCCCCTAACTATCTCGATTGTCCAAATTTTGTTCCATTTTTATCGAAAAATAGAAAATTTTATCATTTTCAGCCATGCGCAAGTCACGTATCGATTAAAAATGCGGATTTCCGAGCTCGTATCTAATATGGACACTGACTATTAAAAGAAAAGTTTATTTTTCTAAAAAAATAGAAAGAACAAGAAAATTTCTTCCAAGTGCGGAAAAATGAATTTTTAACGTCCACGTCAACTACGAACTCGAGAAACCCCAATTTTAACCGGCATGTGACTTGTGTGCGATAAAAAAAAAGAAGAAGATAAAATTATATGTTTTTCGGCGAAAATGAGACCAAAATTGGACAATTAAGATAGTTATGAGACAAAAAATTGAAAAGTTAAATATTTTGGGACCAAAAATGAATTACATGAAAGTAATGGGATCAAAAAACTTTTTTGCTCCAAAATATATATACTCACTAGCACCTGAAAATTTTTAAGATAGTTGGTGAGTTAATTTATGGATGCCAAATACACGTTTACGACTTTAAACGTGGACACACCAAATCGGTTTTATGATATTTTCTGAGTTAATTAACGACAACAAACCACGCAAATCCCTTCTCCCAAACGGGGCCTAATGTGAAATTTAGGGTCCGTTTGATATGACTTGAGATAAGAATAGTAATGGGTATTATTGAGGAATCAATTACTGTGAGGTTATTAATTGCATTATTATTGTTTGATTAGAAAATCAATAAGTAGTATCATGTGAGGAGGGTTGAGTGAATGATGAAAGTAGGGAAATCAATTACTTACTTCTATTCTCATTATGGACACATCAAAACTGTCAAGCCATATGAATAATTAATTTCATTACTTCCTTTCATTACCCAACCAACCCTTAAAATTTAAGGTAAAATTATGAGCTAGCTAATTTTTTAAATTAATTCAAAGCTAGTATATAACTCTCCATGGAACAAAAACTTGAGTATTCAATGAAGAAAAGGTCTTGATGCATATAACTAAAACACGTCTGGCAAAATAAATACATGCAAATACTTTTCCATGGAAGAACCTTCCCGGTCAACTTTCAACTTGTCCCAATATAAATATATCTCTTCCATCTCTCCACAATACATCATCATCACAATACTAGAGATTTATAATTTCTCAATCATGGCCGAACTCTCTCAAGTTTTTGGTTTCTTGATCATCTTCAAAGACTCCCTCAAACTTATCTTCAAAAATGGGAAATTCATGGCACAAATCACCCTCCTCTCCCTACTCTTACCCTCCATCCTCCTCATTTTATTCCTCTACATCTACCAAACCCTCCCAAACTTTACCCTCTTCGTCCTTTTAGAATTCACTTCCATCTTGGCTTTCGCCAAAATCTCCCAAATATTGGGCATCGCAACGATCATAGTATCAGCAGCTTCATATACTGATACCACCATCTCATCTCAACAACTTTACTCCAAAATCAAAACAAAATCAAACTTGTACGGCTTCTCAGGTACAACTTCCAACAGAGGAACGGAAATACTCGTTATGGTTGTTTGGATGATAGTTATTACCTTGGCTATCTTTCATCCCAACCCGATCACTATCTCCATCGCGGTCGTTGTTGGGGTTTCGGTGTTCGTGTACCGTCTCTACAGTTGGGTTCCTGTGATGTTGTACCATGTTGTGTCCATTATAGAAGAGAAGTTCGAGGGTTCGGAGGCGGTGGAGAAGCTTATCCAAGGACGGAGGCGGCATGGTTTCATGATCAACTTGTGTCTGAACGCGGTGGTTTTGATTCTTTTTGTAGGGTTTTGGTTGGTCTTACGTGCAGGTGAATTATCGTCTGTGAATGTTATGGAGTTTGGGTTGGTTTTTGTCAATGTATTGGGCCTTGCGATGATTTTTGTGCATGTGGCTTATACGGTGTTGTACTTTCGGTGTAAGGAGTTGTACCGTGGTGGTGATGAGGAGGTTGGTGGTGTTGTTGGGAGTTTTAACTACTCTAAATTGCCGGCTTCCGATTTGGGTGGTAGCAATATTCCCTGAGATGTGCTTTTTGAACATGTAATTAAATTTACAATATTTGTATGTTTTGGTCTTTGTTTATAAGTTGTATTTTTGGGTCTTTGTTTATAAGTTAATTAATCTTACGATTCTTCAATTGTTGTGACTTGGTGACTTAGTGTTACTCTCCTGATTTGGCGTATAATAAATTAATCCGTGTTGATCGAAACATTAATTAATTATACATTATTACATGACAAATTTTCTTGTTTTAATCATATGATGTAACGTAACGTAGACCAGAGGATGCAAGTTTGATGTAAATTCATTAATATTTTGTCGTATATATGTGTTGATTAGTTTTGTGGGAGCTAGTATGACGTATATGATTAGAAGCCTAGACTATAAAATTAAACAAAACAAGAATCAGGGAAATGATGATATGTTTAATTCTAAGTAGCAGGATATATAAATGTTTGATTATTTTTAAATTCTAAAAACAAATCAATAATTGGATGAGGTGAATAGCTAGCTAGAGTGAACAAGAAAATTCAGCATATTAATTGTTTCAATGGAACATGAGGTTGAGACGTTGAGCCACGATTTAAAAATATTAAGAGAACTATCTCACTTTTTCAGAATTTTTTGTGAGTTTTCATATTTATTTTGGAACTTTATATAATTTTATATGTTAATAATAATTTAATTGTGAAATATATTTATAGTAGATATGAACTTGTAAATAAATTAGAGTGAAATTTATTTTTTATATCACTAGATGTGGGGTTTTATGATTTTGGTCCCAACATTAATCAGTCTTTGATCCCAAAATCATTTTTTATACAATTTTAGTCTCAAGATTACATTTTCGTTAAAATTAGGGAAAAATATTTTGGAATTTCATAGGATAAATTTTTGGGATCAAAAAGTAGAATTGATAATTTTAACGGATTTATAAATAGTAGGGACATAAATTGCATGAAAAAAAAAATTATGGGACTAAAGAGGTGAGTAGTAAGACCAAAATTGTTGAGGCCCAGGTGTCATGAGGATAAAAAATGAATTTAACACCTCCAACGGACATATAAACATGAAATAGTATGTTCCAAAAACTCAAAACAAAGCCCGAGCCCAATAACCTCATCCAAGTCTAACAATATCGATCGAGAGAAGAATGAGTGCATTTCATGACTGTAAATCAAGAGGATAAAGTTTGTAGATACATTAGGAAAAAAATTAGGCCTTGTTCAGTTGTGCACGTGACCAATCCAATTCTTCTTTGTACTACTTTTCATATTTATTCACATGTTTCACTCCCTAAATTTTTAGAGTAAAATTATCATTTGTTATAATTTAAAAAAAAAAAATTAAAAAAATATAAAGCATTTTCTAAAACGGTGATAGTTTTTATACATAAAAAATGAGAGTTTTTTTTATATGTAATGATATCTTAAATAAGGAGAGTTCATAAGCGATGAAAGGGTTAATCTGATTTTGTCAAATTTTTAATAAGTGCCTATCCCCATGATAATTACTGATTATTAATTATTTTTTACCCATTTTAGTTTACACATACTATTCATCCGTAATCTAACATACATTTTGATGATAGTTTCATTTTGTAATTCATTTGGATAATGTGTCATTTTAAAATGAATTTGAATGAATTATCATATTTATTGTATTGATGTGTTATTTTTCTATTGGTTTGTAGTTAATAAGTGACATACATGTATAGTTTAATTAAAAAAAAATACAATAATTAAGGTTTGAACCTTGCACCTCCATATTTATTTTTAATTGCACTAAACTCATTAAACTATCACTGAAGTTGTATCTAAATAATATAACTTTTTTTTGTGGCACTAAACTATACAAGCTATTATTCTATTGTATTTAAACCAGCGAACTAATTTTTCAAGCCAAATTTTCTCTCCATTTTCTACATGTGCACTACATATGATTTTTAAAAAGACGTTTTAGTTAATTTTTATATATTAAGCACAATTATTTTCTCCTCACCCATTCAATAATTGATTTATTAAAAAAAATCCTCAAGTTTCGATTTTTTAAGTTTGAAGAAAGATTTTTTTTTAAAATACTCAAATTTAAATTAAGAATTTGTAAATCAATTGCAGAATTGTAATTTTATTTACAAATAAAAAATTACTATAATAGACGGAGGGGGCAAGTTGCCCCTGGTACGGCGGAATCCTGACATGTAACGTCTGCTCAGCAAATTACGGGAAAATGATTTTTAACTATAGCGATTCAAGGAGTTGTGTTTTTAAGGGCAATAATTTTACGAGTTAGAAATGTAGGATAATATGTTTTAAAATCTATAAATGTAGGACATTAATCGAGGTCGAACAAACTCAAATTGAGTTGAAATGTCACGTGAAATTTGATTTTATTCGGGCTTGATTGTCCAACATTTACAAATTTTTAAAACATATTGTCCTATATTTACAAAGTTTAGAACATATTATTCTACATCTCCAAGTCCGTAAAATTAGTGCCCTAAAAATACAAGCCCCTAAATTACTGTCCTAAAAAACCATTATTCCAACAAAATTACTAATACATGTATTAGGGTCTTACATTACATATCACTCTATGATTTAGTAGTGTGAATTATGTGGACTACTGTGCCTCGTATTGATTACAAATATATACCTGACTCAGTGACTCACCAGCACCTAATTTTTTTTAAGATAATTGGTGAGTTAATTTATGGATGCCAAATACACGTACTTAAATGTGATCCCTTGATCTCCCAATCGGGGCATAATGTGAAATTTAAAGTTTAAGGTAAAATTATGAGCTAGCTAATTTTCTAAATAAATTCGAAGCTATATATTACTCCATGGAACAAAAACTCCGAGTATTCAATGAAGAACAAGTCTTATAAGTAAAACACGTCTTGCAAAATAAATGCATGCAAAGACTTTTCCATGGAAGAAGCTTGCTAATTCCCAGTCAACTTTCAACTTTTTCCCAATTTAAATATCTCTCTTCCATCTCTCCCCAATACATCATCATCTCAATACTAGAGATTTATAATTAATTTCTCAACCATGGCCGAACTCTCTCAAGTTTTTGGTTTCTTGATCATCTTCAAAGACTCCCTCAAACTTATCTTCAAAAATGGCAAATTCATGGCACAAATCACCCTCCTCTCCCTACTCCCACCCTCCATCCTCCTCCTTTTATACTTCTACCTCCACCAAACCCTCATAAACTACATCACCGAAACCGTAGAATACTCACCACTCCCAATCATAGCCTACTGTACCCTCCTCCTCCTTTTCGAATTCACTTCCATCTTAGCTTACGCCAAAATCTCCCAAATATTGGGCATCGCAACGATCATAGTATCAGCAGCTTCATATACTGATACCACCATCTCATCTCAACAACTTTACTCCAAAATCAAAACAAAATCAAACTTGTACGGCTTCTCAGGTACAACTTCCAACAGAGGCACGGAAATGCTCATTATGGTTGTTTCGATGATAGTTTTTTTCTTGGCGTTCTTTCATCCCAACCCGATCACTATCTCCATCGCGGTCGTTGTTTTGGTTTCGGTGTTCGTGTACGTTCTCTACAGTTCGGTTCCTGCTATGTTGTCCCATGTTGTGTCCATTATAGAAGAGAAGTTCGATGGTTCGGAGGCGCTGGAGAAGCTTATCCAAGGACGGAGGCGGCATGGTTTCATGATCAACTTGTGTCTGAACGCGGTGGTTTTGATTCTTTTTGTAGGGTTTTGGTTGGTCTTACGTGCAGGTGAATTATCGTCTGTGAATGTTATGGAGTTTGGGTTGGTTTTTGTCAATGTATTGGGCCTTGCGATGATTTTTGTGCGTGTGGCTTATACGGTGTTGTACTTTCGGTGTAAGGAGTTGTACCGTGGTGGTGATGAGGAGGTTGGTGGTGTTGTTGGGAGTTTTAACTACTCTAAATTGCCGGCTTCCGATTTGGGTGGTAGCAATATTCCCTGAGATGTGCTTTTTGAACATGTAATTAAATTTACAATATTTGTATGTTTTGGTCTTTGTTTATAAGTTGTATTTTTGGGTCTTTGTTTATAAGTTAATTAATCTTACGATTCTTCAATTGTTGTGACTTGGTGACTTAGTGTTACTCTCCTGATTTGGCGTATAATAAATTAATCCGTGTTGAATGAAACATTAATTAATTATACATTATTACATGACAAATTTTCTTGTGTTAATTATATTATGTAACGTAACATAGACCAGAGGATGCAAGTTTGGTGTAAATTCATCAATATTTTGTCGTATACATGTGTTGATTAGTTTATTGGGAGCTAGTATGACGTATATGATTAGAAGCCTAGACTATAAAACTAAACAAAACAAGAATCATGGAAATGATGATATATTTAATTCTAAGTAGCAGGATATATAAATGTTTGATTATTTTTAAATTCTAAAAACAAATCAATAATTGGATGAGGTGAATAGCTAGCTAGAGTGAACAAGAAAATTCAGCATATTAATTGTTTCAATGGAACATGAGGTTGAGACGTTGAGCCACGATTTAAAAATATTAAGAGAACTATCTCACTTTTTCAGAATTTTTTGTGAGTTTTCATATTTATTTTGGAACTTTATATAATTTTATATGTTAATAATAATTTAATTGTGAAATATATTTATAGTAGATATGAACTTGTAAATAAATTAGAGTGAAATTTATTTTCTATCCCACAGGATACGGTACTTTATGATTTTGGTCCCAACATTAATCACTTTGATCCCAAAATCATTTTTTATACAATTTTAGTCTCACAGTTACATTTTCAGTTAAAGTTAGTTGCAGTTTTGGACTCATAGGATAAAGTTTGGGATCAAAAGTGCAATTGAACTTAACGGATTCCGTAATAGTAGGACATAAATTGCATGAAAAAAAAATTATGGGACTAAAGAGGTGAGTAGTAAGACCAAAATTGTGAGGTCCAGTGTCCCGCGGGATCAAAAATGAATTTAACACCTCCAACGGACATATAAACATGAAATAGTATGTTCCAAAAACTCAAAACAAAGCCCGAGCCCAATAACCTCATCCAAGTCTAACAATATCGATCGAGAGAAGAATGAGTGCATTTCATGACTGTAAATCAAGAGGATAAAGTTTGTAGATACATTAGGAAAAAAATTAGGCCTTGTTCAGTTGTGCACGTGACCAATCCAATTCTTCTTTGTACTACTTTTCATATTTATTCACATGTTTCACTCCCTAAATTTTTAGAGTAAAATTATCACTGTTATGCACAAAAATTTTCACTGTTTAAAAATATAAAGCATTTTCTAAACAGTGATAGTTTTTATACATAACAGTGAGAGTTTTTATATGTAACAGTGATACTTAAATAACCGAGTTCATAGCATGAACCAGGTTAATACAAGTTTTTGTCAAATTTTTAATAAGTGCCTATCCCCATGATAATTACTGATTATTAATTATTTTTTACCCATTTTAGTTTACACATACTATTCATCCGTAATCTAACATACATTTTGATGATAGAGGTCGCCCCGTCTTTCCGCTCGAGCACGCTACCCAGTAACCAGAGCTGGCGTCATTTAATGCATCATGCGTGTCATTAAATGTCTAGGTCCTAGGTCCCTATGGGGGCTATACCCCAAGGGTTTGTAGTATAAATACATGTAATTAAAGCTCATTTAAGGATTCCAACATTCACATTGAATACAAAGGTTTTATTAGCCAAAAAAGAGGCCTTTGGCCCAAACACTCTTGCAATTTATTGCTTTCCAACACTCCAAATATTAAGCATTAAAACACATCATCATCACTTTAATGAAGAACATTCTCTTTGTTCTTCATTAATTCTCACCTACTCCAAATCATAAATAGTTTGATGACAATCATAGCCACATTAATGTCTTAATCATCCTATCATATTTTTGGTATCAACAATTGGCGCTAGAAGGAGGGTGCTTTCACTAGAATTTTTCCAGATTTTCTATTGATACACCCTTTTGAATCTTCAAATCTTCAATAATCCCATTCAAATCTTCATATCCTCATCATACTCGAAGCTTTGCCATGGCATCCACGGGGGTGCAGGCTTCCGGCCGGCAAGAGGAGGCCACTTCCAGCAATGAAGGGCCCCTCAAGAACCTGGCCGATATCAAAACTCCGGAGGACCTCAGGGAGGCTATGAAAATCCTCTGGCGGCGACAGCGCGACCTCGCTGGCGAACATAGCGGGCCACATCGGCGAGCCGAGTCCCACCGCCTTTTTGGGTCCCGGGGAAAGAGGAAGATGGACGAAAACTCCCGGCCCAGGCACAAGCTGTTGGGGAATTAATTTCACGGATCTATTCGGGATGAATATTTAAATACAAATTTAATTCTAACAATTATTACTAGCATGAATTAATCCTATATTAATTCAAATAATAATTCAACAACAAATCATGCATATAAACAGTTCACATAAATCCTACGCATGCGGAATTGCTACGGGTTTACGTAAACTAACCTCTTGGAATGGCAATGGTCTCGTCGATAAAAACACACCAAAAAGCCTTCCCAAGTATTCCCTAGTCCTTGCTCGTCAATCCGGTGGAAGGAAACTCGCGAACAATTAACAAAAGGGAAAATAAAAAATTTGTTGCACCACCTTTGTGGATTTACTAAATTTTCCAGCACATGGAATTGTACTTAGGATGAAAGAATCATCTCCTATTTATAGATGGGGTGGTGGTCGAAAATTTTGGGGAAAAACAATGTGGGAAAATATTTTCTTGATCTCCAAGAAATCTTGAATATATCTCATATATTCTTTTCTCCATAATTAAAATATTCCACAAAAATCCCACCTCATCTTGTTATGGAATATTTCGAAAATAATAGGAGCAAGAAACCAAGATTTGGATCTTCTTGAATTTATGAGATATACTTGTATTTCAAGAAATACATATCTTCCATAATATCTTTTCAAGAAAATCAAGAAAATCTTTCTTTCCTTTTTATTTCAAAAATTTCGAAAATCACAATATAAATAACCAAGTGGGAGATTTCTTGAATTTAATGAGATAATCTTGTATTCCAAGAATACATATCTTCATTCCATAACAAAATTCAAATAAAATCTTTCTCCCCTTTAATTCATATTTTTCGAAAAAATGAGGAAAAATAAGCAACAAAATCTATTTTATTTTTAAACACATTTTTCAGTTATTGGACTTTATGTTGGGCTACTTGGGGGGCCTTTAGGAGAATTAAGATTGGACCTTCCAATGGATCTTGAATTATCAATATTGAGCCACAATATTATTCAAGCCCATAAATATTAATTAATCCCACTACATAATTAATATTGCACTATCCATCTTAACCCATATTACAGTCAATATGGCTCCCGGTTATTATTTCCCGTGTTTAAGATTATCTAGCCCATTAATTAATTCAAGCCAATGAAATAGCTTTCCATTAATTAATATCTTTTGTCCTTGGTTAAGGAACGGTTCAACATTATTATCCATACCGGAAACTAGTTCCACTTGCAAGATTTGGTATGATAAATCTTATGAACCTCCCAAGGGGGCAAATCGAACAAGCGTACTTGCACACGATTCTCCGTATTAAATCTTAGCAATCGCATGTGACCAATAATATTGCCCAAGATATAAAGTATTGAATCTCGTTGATTCTCTACCCGTAATAAGTCAAAGCAATAATTACCAACCACAAAACGATCCTATTTAAGGGACGAAGATTAAGAAATAACGAACCACTGAGGTCTAATTCTTCCTGGTTCAGTTCTGAAGAATTTGTCCTCCTCAGAGGTCCTCTTGGTGCATCAGTCATGCACTAGTGTAATCTCTTGGTCAAGACAAACCAATCTGAGTCTTACACTTCAACCTTTCATGATGGATTGTTCATTTCCATCTAGGTCGTGAATGTTGTACTTTTAGTTACAAGGGATTGTTAATTTAATCTTCTGTGATCTGGTATCACTAAATTAACTACAATGTAATCGTCTTATTTATTGAACAGCAGTTATGCAATAAATATATGTAACATTCGATGATATTTAAAGCATCGATGATAAACAATTTATTTCATAAATAAGTCCGAAATTACATTTTGATTATACAAAGTAAAAGCATACTTTCAAAGATAATCCCAACACAGCCAAATAAGACCAACCACACGACAAGGGGAGTCCAATGGGCACGCCAGCGCCAGAGTCCTGAAAAACTCCTCCCTCTCGCAGAGGAAGTTTCCCACAACCACGGTACCGAGTCCGTCTTTGAGAGATTGGGCAGCCACGCATCTCGAAAGCCCCGAGGTCGCCAGAATGAATCCAGAGTCGACTCCTTCACAATCCGGCCAGAATTTGAAACCTCTTTTCGAGGTAGAGGATTTCCGGCGTCGGCGAACGAGGTGTCAAGGCCTCGACACTATCCTCGCTTTAGGTTCGCGAGTGTCTCATCGACCTCCTAACCACGTAAAATGAGCAGCTCGAGGCCATCAAAGAGACTCTCAAGAAGTTGCAGGATCGATTAGACACCAAGAAGGACCATGGCGTTTAAGCCGTCTCCGATCTTGCCCTTAGTCCCCGCCATTGTCTATGCCTGTGCACAGTCAAAATCAACACGACCTCGATCAATCAAGATAATGGGGACTCCCCAACCATCCATCTAGGGAAGTTCTCCGGAGCCACATGGCTTCCATGGGGGCCGCGGATCGCGACACAATGTCGGTTTTTTCCTCTCACTCTGGGCGACCAGGCCTATAGGTGGTTCAAATCTCTAACTCCGAACTCCATCGAAGTCCTTCCACCACCTCGTCGGTCTTTTTTCCTTAACCATTTAAATCACCTTGGCCCCAAGGCAACCAACTAAACAACTCTTTCGAGAACTATTCAAGTAGGTCCCATTTTGAGTCGAACCGAGACTACATCGAAAGAGTTGTTCGAGGCTTACGATGCAACACTAAGTTGTGGAAACTCATGCATAAGGAATACCCGAGTTCATATGCGGAGTTCGCATACAAGCGCAGAAATCACATTAGCGGCCGAGATGATGGCCTCAAGGCGGGGGGGGTCCAAGTCCAAGAGGGCGAGGTAAAGAAACCCGTGACAGTAGAGCCGAGCTCACATAAGAAAAGTGGCGGTCATCGCAAGACCAACAACTTTAAGCCTTTTAACAGCGAAATCGAGGTAGAGCTGTTGGGGGTACTAAGCACCACTCCAAACAAAGTCTATGATCAAATCAAGGACAAGAAACTTTTGGATCAGTCGATCAAAATCACAAAGAAGAACGGGAAGATGAATCCCAACAAATACTGCCACTACCATGAGAGCATTGGACACAACACTAGTGAATGTCGCGACCTTCTCCGACAATTATGGAAGCTTTATGAGGATGGAAAGTTAGATGACTACGTGAAGAAACGTCCGAACAATCGCCCACAACCCAAGCCAATTACTCTCAGCAAATCCAGGGCCCGCCGGCCAGCGACCCCTTCTCCCTTTTCCCGACAATGCCGCGGGAAGGACCGTCCAGATGATCACTCCATTGGAAGGTAACATCGGCGGGATCCTCTCTTCGATGTTTATGTTGCCACGCAGGCGTAAAGCCGAAATACGAGCTCTAAATCATATACACCAGACTTTCTCCCAAGTCAACCACGCAGCCGAGAAAACCAGTTCGCTCACTTTCTCGGACGAAGACAAGCAAGGGGTGCAATATCCGAATAATGACCCCATAGTGATCTCGACCAAGATCATGGGGGTAATGGTTCATCGTCTACTAATCGATAACGGCTCCTTCTACAACATCTTATTTAAAAGCGCTCTCGACCAGATCGGAAACTTCTCCGAATATATCGAACCCTGCGACCTCACTATCAAGGAGTTCAGGGACTCTTCTGTGAAACCTTATGGGGCAATCCGGTTGGCAGTCGAATTGGTCTCGGATCGTGATTCGGAGGTAAGGGGTGACGAGGCAGCTCGATTTTATCATTGTTGATCTTCCCTCGACATACAACGGTTTTCTTGGAAGACCTTTCGAACATGAGTTCGGGGCAGCGACCTCGGCCCACTATTATTGCATCAAATTCCCAACCCCGGGAGGGCCCGTAGGGACGATCAAGGGAAATCAGGCGATGTCTAGAGGATGTTTGTTACAGGTCAACACCAAGCCAGGCGCGACCATGGCGACCCTCGAGATGGGGGCAATCTTAGTAGTGACGAAAGACTATCCCGGCGACCTGACCTCGCCACCAACAAACATACCCAACAAAAGAATGAAAGTCGTCGACGCTGAGGAAGTGGCCGATCTTGAGCCCAGAATAGGTTACAAGCCTGTTGACGATCCGCGATGGGTGAAAGGGCAACGAGCCACACCGGTGGAAGAGCTCGAGAGAGTCCCGGTTAGCGAATCCCGGCCCGAGATGGAGGTGATCATCGGGACCACCCTAGGTCCCGAAATGCGAAGTCAGGTGATCGAGTTCCTGAAAGCCAACTTGGATGTTTTTGCCTTGTCCCACAGAGATATGGTCGGGATAGATCCCGAGGTCGCTTGCCATTAGCTCAACATCGATCCTTCCAAAAAACCAGTCTCGCAGAAGAGAAGGAAGTTTGGTCCTGAGAAATATGCGGCCCTGGCCGAGGAGGTTAAGAAGCTCCTAGATAACCAGCTAATCGAGCAAGCTGATAAGCCTCAATGGGTAGCGAATGCGGTGTTAGTAAAAAAGGCAAACAACTCATGGAGGTTGTGCATTGATTTTACTGATCTAAACGACGCTTGCCCCAAAGATCATTTCCCCATGCCGCACATCGACCACCTAATCGACAATACGGCGGGGCACGAGGTGATGTCGTTCATGGACGCATTCGCGGGCTACCATCAAATAGCCATGCACCGAGAAGACCAAAATCACACTTCTTTTCTGACAAAAAAGAACATCTACTACTGGAAGCGCATGCCTTTTGGTCTGAAAAACATCGGGGCAACGTATCAGAGGTTGGTCAATCGCATGTTCGCAAACCAAATTGACAAGACCATGGAGGTGTATATCGATGATCTGGTGGTTAAAAGCAAGAGAAGAGAGGACCATTTGGGGGACCTCGCCCAGGCCTTCGACATCTTAAGGCGATATAAGATGAAATTGAACCCCAAGAAGTGCAACTTTGGAGTGGAGTCCGGAAAGTTCTTGGGGCATATGGTGAGCCATCGCGGGATTGAGGCAAACCCGACCAAGATCCAGGCCATGCTCGACATGAGAGAACCACAGAACATCAAGGAAGTTCAAAGGTTGACAGGGCGGTTGGCCGCTCTAAATCGTTTTATATCGCGGATGGGGGACAAATGTAAACCTTTCTTTGATACAATCAGGAAGGGGAAGTTCAAGTGGACAACTCAAAGCCAGCTCGCGTTCGAGAACATAAAAGATTACCTATCAAACGCTCGGATTCTCGCGATGCCCGTCCCGGGGGAAAAGCTTTACCTTTACTTGGCGGCCTCGGAGACCGCATTAAGTGCCGTATTGGTCCGGGCTGAGGGGCAAGACCATCTGCCGATCTATTTCATGAGCCAGACTTTGAACGACGCCGAGCTAAGATACCCCCCTCTAGAGAAATTCACATATGTGCTCGTAATGAGAGTCCGAAAGCTCCGACCATATTTTTTCGACCACCATGTCGAGGTCCTGACCTCGTTACCCTTGCGGTGAATACTCCATCGACCAGATACCGCAGGAAGATGCCTCAAGTGGTCGGTTGAGATAGGGTAGTTCGGCATCACATACATACCCCTGACAGCAATAAAGGCACAAGCATTGGCGGATTTCCTCGTGGAACTGACTTTCCCGACCAAATAGGAGAATGTCGTGGGGCAATCTTGGGAGTTATACGTGGATGGTTCGGCAACCAGTGACCGAGCTGGGGCAGACGTAATACTAATTAGAGCGGAAGGAAGATCCTTCACAACTGCAATCCGTTTCGATTTCCAAGCAACGAACAATGAGGCCGAGTACGAAGCTTTGATCAATGGCCTAGAGATGCCCATGGGGGTACAACGCGTCAAGATTTTTTGCGATTCTCAACTAGTAGTTTTCCAGATGACGGGCGAGTACGAGGCGAGAAACGAACGGATGATGGCTTACCACAAGATAGCCCAGAATCTGATCGAAAAGCTCGAGCAGGTCGAGATATCCCAGATTCCTAGGAAGGAGAACACCTAGGCAGATGCTCTAGCTCGGTTGGCGACATCTGAAGGAGCGGCCGACATGTCAGACATAACAATCATCAAGCTCGCTGCCCCATCGGGCAGTCCGGCCCTAGTGGCACCTGTGCCAACTGAGGAAGTTACCTGGATGAGTCCGATCATTAAGTACATTAAGGATGGCGAGCTCCCCACTGACAAGGTCGAGGCTCGCCGACTTCAACTGAGGGCAGGCCGATATACGATCGTCGACAACCAATTATACAAGCGGGGTTTCGCCCTCCCTTTGCTAAAATTTGTAACCCCCGAGGTCGATAAAGAAATCATAAAGGAGATTCATGAAGGGGTATGTGGTAACCACGCTGGAGGGCACTCAATCGCCCACAAGGTCCTGCGACAGGGCTATTTCTAGTTAACACTGAAACAAGACGCCCTCAACTTCGAGAAAGCATGCAAAAGGTGTCAGATCTTCGCGCCAAAAATCAGGGTGGCCCCAGAAGAGCTCGCATCGATATACAGCCCGTGGACCTTCGCCAAATAGGGCATCGACCTGATCGGACCACTACCCACGGCATCGGGAACGGTCAAGTTCGCGGTGGTCGCGGTCGACTACTTCACTAAGTGGGCTGAAGCAGAGGCCCTCGAGAGCACGGATCAGTCATCGATCATTCGATTCATATGGAAGAACATCATATGCAGGTTCGGCCTACCTCAGGCGATTGTGTCGGATAACGGACCGCAGTTCGACGGATGGGAAATCAGGGCTTTCTTCGAGAAGTGGCGGATCACCAAGCTTTTCTCCACCCCCTATCACCCACAATCAAATGGCCAGGTTGAGGCGGTTAATAAGATCATCAAGCACACACTCAAGACAAGGATCGAAGGGGCAAAGGGGATTTGGACGAGCAAGCTTCCCGAGATACTCTGGTCATATCGGACCACCTGCCGGAATTCAACAGGGGAAACACCTTTCTCCCTCGCCTTCGGGTTGGAGGCAGTCATACCGAACATCACGAGCTATCGATGAAACCAACGACCGAGCTCAAGAGGCCAATCTCGATTTCCTCGAAGAAAAACGTATCAACTCGAAGATCTACAATGCGACCTACAATCAAAGGTCGGAAAGGTATTACAACTCGAACGTGCGAGTTCGCCAATTTCGCAGAGGCGACCTCGTGTTGAAAAAGATACAAGGGACCAATCCAGGAATTTTCAGCCCGACATGGGAGGGGCCTTTTAAAGTCACAAAGATACTACCTAACGGAGCATACGAGCTCGAAGATGACAATGGCATTCTGGCTCAATATCCATGGAACGCGACCTTTCTGAAGAAATACTATCAGTAGAAGGGGGCATTAGCCCGAGCTTACTAATATATAATATAGGAACTTACCTCGGTAATGAATGTAGCGATTGTTCCTGCATAAATACAAAGTTCCAATTTTCCCATTTTATTCTCTATTAAATTGAAAACTAGGAGGGCAGAACAGTCTACGGACCTCTAACAAGATTATAAGTTAATCGAGGTCGCTAAGTCGCAATATCTTAAGACGACATATGCGAGCACGATAAACTAAAAAGTACAAGATTATAAGTGAATCGAGGTCGCTAAGTTGCAATATCTTAAGACGACATATGCGAGCACGATAAACTAAAAAGTACAAGAGTATAAGTTAATCGAGGTCGCTGAGTCGCAATATCTTAAGACGACATATGCGAGCACAATAAACTAAAAAGTACAAGATTATAAGTTAATCGTGGTCGCTAAGTCGTAATATCTTAAGACGACATATGCGAGCACGATAAACTAAAAAGTACCAAGATTATAAGTGAATCGAGGTCGCTAAGTCGCAATATCTTAAGACGACATATGCGAGCATGATAAACTAAAAAGCACAAGAGTATAAGTTAATTGAGGTCGCTAAGTCGCAATATCTTAAGACGACATATGCGAGTTCGATAGCTCGAAGCGAATTACAAGTTTTGAGTTCGCTAAGTCGCAATTTCTTAAGACGACAAAGGCGGGCTCGATAACTCAAAAATATTCCAAAATATTTACCAAATCCTTTAAGTCGCAATCTTTTAAGACGACGTAAGAAAGACGAGCGAGCTATAAGTTGTTTTTCGCTAAGTTGCAGTAAAATAAGACAACAAAAGAAAAGCTAAACTAACAACGATCAAAGCCCGTGGGGCGCTCCATTACAATAAGTAGAAAAATTGTACAAGCATGGCCTTCGTGGGCAGAAACAAAAAGTAAATAAAAGAAATAAAAAACAACATGACTGGGTTTGCTTAAAAAGTCCGGGCTATCCCCGACGAGCTCAGGTTTGGGCCTCCGGAGCCGGATCCTCCCTTCCGTTCAAGACGAGCCGGAGGTCGGATCACGATCCCTCCTTCCACGACCTTCCGGGCCAGTTGCCGAAGTGACCGAGGCCGGATCATAGAGATCCAAGTCCTCGACACCCTCGAACCGACTCAAGTCGAGTCCATCGGGTCCAAGGTCGGCGATCGGAAAGGAGTCGAAGGGCTTCGAGGGTTGGTCAAAAAAAAAAATACCGGCAGCTCTCCGCCACCAAAAGCCCCCTTTTGGGTCGACCCCGGAAAAAAGGCATGGGCGGTCGGATGCACCTCGCCATGGCCTCCACCAAGGCAAAGTTACCCACGCCCTCGAGGACGGCGTTCTCTTCCTTGAGGGCAGCGAGCTCGGCATCTTTCCCTTTAAGCTCCTCCCGTAGAAGGCGGAGCGTCTCATCCTTCTCTTGAACGGTGTTCTCCCGGAGATCCAGTCCGCCCGCCTTATCCAGGACCTCCGCCCGGTGGCCTTTAGCTCCCGTCAGGCGCCACCGAGGTCTCCATCTCCGCGAATTTCCGCTCGAGGTTCCCGACCTGAGTCTTCGTCGTTTCCACCAAGCCGAGGGTCACGTTCTTCTGGTCCACGACCTCCCTCCTAGCCTCCTCCGCAACATTCTTCTCCCCGACGGCCATCTGGACTCGCTTGTCCGCCGAGGTGAAGTCCTCTGAGGCCTTGGACATGGCATCCATCATCCGACCATCGTACACCATGGCCAGCTGGATGTTACCCACCGGCCCAGCGTCCTCGATCTGTTGGTCCAAGCCGAGGGTCCACGACCTGGCAGGGAGCGAACAAGCCCGGTGGAGGTAATCCAGGAGCTCGCAGAGAGAGTCGGGAGATCGGCTCCGGAGGAAATTGGACACAAGGACGGGATGAGAGGACCCCTCCCTGCGAAAGAAACAGAATAAATAGGTTTAATACACTGCTAGATTGCGACCAAACATAACAGAGAAATAATAATAACTTACTCGATCGGCTGACACCAACCCAAGTAGGACGTGTCTTCCTTCTCGCGCTCGCCCTCCGGGATGCGGCCGTCGGCGGGAGCTCTTGGGCTTGGATGGTTTATCGGCGGGGATGTTGTGCCGGCTCTTCTTGGAGCGGTCTTCGGAAGACCGGAGGTCGCGATCCCGCCACTTCTGCGAGCTCCCTCCTTCCCCGAATTCGGGTGAAACACCCCCCGGCCCGGTCTCTGTCGCGACCTCGAGCCCCCCAGCAGATGGGGTCGCCAACTCCTCGGTCGCGACCCCTTGAGCTCGCTCCCGGGCTCCTTATCCCGGGATTTTTGTTTGGCACGGGCTTCCGCGAGGACTTTCATCCTCTCCTTCCTCAGAGTGGCGGGGTTGTTGGCATCCATCAGTTCGATTTCTGCGGGGGTGGGGATGAAGGGAAGAGCGAAGCGAGGTGCAGCTGTCACAGGGAGATTATTTAAAAAACCAAGAAAAAAGCTTTTGGTCAAGTAGATAAAAATATGTTTACCTCGTGGAAATTGAGATCGCAGGTGGTTAGGCCCGATCAGTATGCCCGAGTCTTTCTGAGCCTCGTTCGAGTTCAGCGTCTTCAGCGACCTATCGATGAGGTTTTTCCGGCAGACCACGACCGCTCGAGCCAAAAATTGTGAAAAAGGGGTTCCTCTTGATTCTTGGCTGCAAAAAGAAAACGGAGTCAAATCAGTAACTTGGGAAACTAAAACAATATGCGGACTTACTTTGGGCAACGCCGAACTCGGTCCGGATGTTGATCCGACCACATCGGTCCAGCTCGTCCACCGGGCTCCGCCAATCCCCAGAAACCCACCAAAACCTTGATTTCCATCCATCCACCTTGGACGGGATGTCCTCGATGGTTTTATTGCCAGGGCGAGCTCGCACATAGTACCAGCCACTCTCCTCGGCGTGGGCCCCCACGAGGTTAGTCAGCTAGACGATCTCGTCGGCCGCTGGAAGATAACCGGGCTGGATAGACCCGAACACGGTCAACAGGCCGATCAGCGTGCTCCACCCATTGGGTGTAATCTGGGTCGGAGGGAGATCCCATTGATTTAAGATCTCGCTGATCCTCGGGTGGAGGGGAAATCGCAAGCCGGGCTCCATGGCGCCCTCATTAACAGCAAAGCATCCCTCGGGAGGTTGGTCGGCCCTTTCATCCAAGGTCGGGACCCAGAAGTGAACGTCATGAGGGACCTCATACCATTCTCGAAAGAATCCGAGCTCGGTCTCCTGCACCGAGCTAGCAAGTGTGCCTGCCATAAAGCGAGCATCTTCCTCCCTCACACCTTTCCTCTCGGTAGGTCGCCCCGAGGGGCGTTGGTAGGGAAAGTTGGCCTGATATTCCTGGAAAGTAAGCTCGAAAGGGGAGGCCCCAGCCCGGGCAGTAGGGATCACCGTCACTGAGGGAGTTTGCGCAACTCCCGATCTAGCTGATGGGCCGACCTTTGGGGGATGGCCTTGACCCGAACCTGACCGGTTCCCTAACCGAACTGCATCCTCGGCGGAGAGAATTCGAAAGTTTGAGCCATACTCCCCCAGAATCACCACCTGGTCATCGTCATCACCGTCCATGGCATCGTCTTCCCGGAGGAAATCAGAAAAATGAGAGCCGAAATCCGAATCTCCGGTGCTCATCTCATCGCGGGTGGCGGAGCCCGAAGAGACTTCAAAAATTAGATGACCGCTGCTGGGCCCTGCAGTCGGCGTTGAATGCCCAGATTCCGGTGGCGGGGTGGAAGAGCCCTCTCCGGCAGGGAATTTCGAAGTAAATTTGGTTGGGGAGATAACCATCGAAAAAAAGAAAGGGTTGGGGAATACCTTACCTAAAATCTGCAAATTCCAGCGACGGCAACGATCAGGCGCGGCGGAGCTAAGGCTGAGAGCAAGCGGGAGAATTCAAAGTGGAGAAAGTGAGGAGGATCTCACTTATATAGAAAATTTTAGGGCGCGTGGAGCTCGCGGGCCGAGGCCACCCGCGCGCGTGACAAGCACGCGCCATCATCACACCTGCAAAAGTGGCCGCAAAAGTCACTGAAAAGCTGCCTCGGGACACGAAACGTCGCACCGAATCCCGCAAAAGCGCCGAAATTTAAGCGGAAGTCAAGATGCGCGTCGCATACCAGATCCCCCGCGAGCTCGAAAGCTCGGCGAGCGACCTGGGGGGCAATTGTTGTGACCGAATAATTTATCTGAGCGGGAGGCCTAACATCTAGGGGTAAGTTTCATAATTCACCCGAGGAAGCCCTAGCTCTATGCGTCCGCGACCTAGACAGGTCGCTCATACGAAAGGGATCGGACTATATCTAGGTAGAGGCAAGATCTAGCCTCACCCGAGCTGGATGACCGCGACCTGACAAGACCCCGGGTCTCGACCTGGGGGAGGCACATGTCACCAATGGCGGCGCCTGCGACTCTGAGCCTCGGGAAGAAAGTCGAACCAGAGAAGACTTTCCCCAAACGGGAAACTGTTTTCTGGCTTTCAGAAAACAGTTAAACAGGTTACCCTAATAAGGGCGGATCAGATGAGCGACCTCAAATTTTGGGTTCGCGACCTCGGGAACAGTACCAGCGACCTCCATCGAGCAATCCCTAGGAAATAGGTCGCCCCGTCTTTCCGCCCGAGCACGCTACCCAGTAACCAGAGCCGGCGTCATTTAATGCACCCTGCGTGCCATTAAATGTCTAGGTCCTAGGTCCCTAGGGGGCTATACCCCAAGGGTTTGTAGTATAAATACATGTAATTAAAGCTCATTTAAGGGTTCCAACATTCACATTGAATACAAAGACTTTATTAGCCAAAAAAGAGGTCTTTGGCCCAAACACTCTTGCAATTTATTGCTTTCCAACACTCCAAATATTAAGCATTAAAGCACATCATCATCACTTTAATGAAGAACATTCCCTTTGTTCTTCATTAATTCTCACCTACTCCAAATCATAAATAGTTTGATGTCAATCATAGCCACATTAATGCCTTAATCATCCTATCATATTTTTGGTATCAACAACTTTGTGTGTAATCGAAGTTGAATTCGGAGGCGTCGTAGAATTTTGAAAGAAGTCTCTCTGATACTGATTTTGAAACCAATTGAATTCTATGTGATGATGGAATTGAGATATTGAGATCCCAACCCGATCACTATCTCCATCACAGTCGTTGTCGGGGTTTCGATGTACGTGTACAGTCTCTACAGTTCGGTTCCTGCGATGTTTTCCCATGTTGTGTCCACTATAGAAGAGAAGATCGAGGGTTCGGATGCGATGGAGAAGGCGGAGGAGCTTATCCAAGGACGGAGGCTGCATGGTTTCATGATCAACTTGTGTCTGAACCTGGTGATCTTGATTCTTTTTGTAGGGTGTTGGTTGGTGATAAATGATGGTTATATGTCGCGTGTGAATATTATTGTTATGGAGTTTGGGTTGGTTTTGGTTAACGCATTGGGCCTTGCGATGATTTTTGTGCGTGTAGCTTATACGTTGTTGTACTTTCGGTGTAAGGAGTTGTACCCTGGCGGTGATCAGGAGGTTGGTTTTGACTACTCTAAATTGCCTGCTTCCGATTTGGATGGTGGTAGTATTCCCTAGTAAGATATATGTGTTTTCTGAATGTGCAATAAAATTTACAATTTTTGTATGTTTTGGTCTTTGTTTATAAGGTGTATTTTTGGGTTATTTAATCTTGAATCGTGGTGACTTCGTGTTGAACTCACCTGATTTGGCTTAATATTTTTTCCAGGAAAAATCAAAGCTGGGCTTATAAATCCGTTTTGAAAAACATTAATTAATTATATATAATTACATGAAAAAAATTCTTATGTTAGTATATGATATTGTAACATATATATGTGTGTGTGTGTGTTTTGATTAATTTTGTGGGAGCTAATATAACGTATATGATCAGAATTCTAGACTATAAAATTAAAAAAAATTAAAAAAAAAAAGAATCAGGTAAATGATGATATGTCTAATTGTAAGTAGCAGGATATATAAATGTTTGATTCTCTTTAAATTCTAATTAAAAACACAACAATAATTGGATGAGGTGAATAGCTAGCTAGAGTGAACAAGAAAAATCAGCATATGAATAGTTTCAATGGAACATGAGGTTGAGGCGTTGAGCCACGATATAAATAAATATACTAAGAGAAGTTCATTTACTTTCTCACTTTTCCAGAATTTTTTGTTAGTTTTTAATTATATATATGTATTTTAGAACTTTATATAATTTTATATGTTAATAAAAATTTAATTGTGAAATATAATTATAGCATATATGAACTTGTAAATAATTTAGTCCCTTCATGAAAGAAGCAATTTCAGTTACTGGTGTTAGGATTTAAAGCAGCAGTTATGGAGAAAATAATGAAAAACAAGAATTAAGGAACACAAATTTGGTTACCCAGTTCGTCAGGAATGATTACGTCTGGGGGCACTACCAAGCCAGAAGATCTACTATTTTCGTGTGATATGAGTGATACAACAAATACAATGAGTCAAAAGTATTTAAATATAAGACTAGGCCAAAACCCTAAAATCCGCGCACAGGGCCTCGAAACCGCTCGACCTCGGGCCTTGGTCGAGCGGTTTTGCTCGAGCTAGCACTTGGTCGAGCGCCTGGTGGGCGATGCATTGGGGGGGTGCTCGACCGAGCAATAGTGCTCGACCACGGGCACTGGTCGAGCGCCTCCCGCGTCCTGCATCCCCGTTCTCTCAGGCTCCAACAATCCCAACAATCTCCCACCTGGAGACTGACTCCAACTATAACTTGTCTCCTCCGTTTCAACGGTCTCTCTTACTGGTAGTAGTGTCGGGCCTTATTCTTAGTTTCCAAGGCCAGTTGAAGTCATGCATAACTTCAACTTCTCTAAGGTCATAACCTTAGTCAACATGTCAGCAGGATTCTCACTTCCTCGGATCTTCATTAGCTGTAAGATCTTGTTCTCAATGAGGTAATGTATGTAATGATACCTCAATTCAATATGCTTCGTCCTCGATTGAAAGGCCGGATTCTTTGCCAAGTGAATAGCACTCTGACTGTCACTATACAAAATACTATCCTTTTTCTCCTTCCCCAACTCACACGAAAGATTCTGCAACCAAACCATTTTTTTACTAGCCTCAGTAACTGCAACGTACTCTGCTTCTGCAGTGCACTGAGCTACGATCTTCTGCAACTTAGAAGCCCAAGAAATTGTTGTACCACCAAAAGTGAACACATATCCAGTAGTACTCCTCCTTTTGTCGAGATCATTTGATGCCAAGTCTGCATCAACATATCCTGCCAACTCAACTCTTTTGCCCTCAAAGCACAAAGTTTGTTTAGTAGTACCTCTCAAGTACTTAAGGATCCACTTCACTGCCTCCCAATGCTACTTACCCGGATTACCCATAAACCGGCTAACAACTCCCACTGCCTGTGCAATATCTGGTCTTGTACACACCAAGGCATACATCAAACTGTCAATTGCTGAAGCGTACGGAGTGTTTTGCATGTAGGTCCACTTCTCTTCGCTACTAGGTGAGTCCTTGTTGGATAGCTTGAACTGACTTCCCAACGGGACCCGAACTGGCTTTGCATCTTCCATACTAAATCTCGTCAAGACTTTCTTTATGTATTCAGCCTGCGAATGATACAACTTTCCTGCCACCTTATCACGATCGATTCGCATACCTAAGATTTGCTTGGCCTCTTCAAGGTCCTTCATGGCAAACCTATCAGACAATTTCTTCTTCAACTTGCTCACTTCTCGAGCACTAGAGTCTGCTATCAACATGTCATCAACATATAATAGCAAAATGATATAACCACCATCATACCTCTTGAAGAAACAAAGAATGGTGAAACTTCACACCTATTGATCTCAATCTCGTGCATGAACCCATCAAACTTCTTGTACCACTGTAATGGAGCTTGTTTCAAACCATACAAGCTCTTCTTCAATTTGCGAACAAGCTCACTATTCCCCTTTGACAAGTATCCTTCCGGTTGCTTCATGTAGATGTTCTCATCTAAGTCACCATGAAGAAAGGTTGTTTCCACATCCATCTGTTCTAACACCAAGTTCTCTGCAGCCACCAAACTCAGAACTAACCGAATGGTAGTTAGCTTCACAACTGGAGTAAAAACATCAGTATAATCAATACCATGTTTCTGCTGAAACCCCTTCACAACCAGTCTTGCCTTGTAGTGTTTGCTTCCATCAGCCTCCTCTTTGATTCTGTAAACCCACTTATTATGCAGTGCTTTCTTGCCCTTAGGGAGCTCAACTAGTTCCCAGGTTCCGTTGGTCATCAACGAATTCATTTCATCATCCATCGCAAGTTTCCACTTGCTCACCTGTTCACTGCGTATAGCCTCTGCATAACATTCAGGTTCACCACCATCAGTCAACAATAAATAATGAAGAGAAGATGAATACCTATCAGGAGATCTCCGTTCTCTCATGGATCTCCGCAGCGGAATTGTTGGTGGTGGTGTACTTGGTTCTTCCTCAACAATCACCTGATCATCTTGAACCTCCTTGCTCCCACCTGAGTTTGAAATGTCTAACTCCACAACCTGAGTCTCGGAACCACCTTCTTTGGATATCCCCAACCTGTCTTTGTACAACACCTGCTCATTAAATACGACATCTCGACTATGAATTACCTTTTAATTTTCCTCATCCCAAAATCGATAGCCAAATTCATCGCCGCCATATCTAATAAACGTACATTTAACAGATTTAGCATCAAATTTACTTCTACTAGTAGCATCAACATGAACATATGAAACACACCAAAATACTCGAAGAAATGACAGATTTACCTCCTTACCCGACCATGCCTCCTCTGGTATGCCATTTTCCAAGGGAGTTGAGGGTCATCTGTTTATCAAGTAAGCTGCAGTGTTAACTGCCTTTGCCCAAAACACTTTTGGCAGCCCACACTTCAATCTCATGCTTCTAGCACGTTTACATAAGGTTCTGTTCATACGTTCTGCCACACCGTTCTGCTGGGGGGTTACTCTCACGGTTTTCTCCATTCGAATTTCGTTCGCCTCACAGAATTCTTTGAACTCACGGAGCTCGTACTCTCCACCATTATCAGATCTCAAACACTTCACCTTGAGACCCGTCTCAGTTTCTACAAGGGTCTTCCACTTCCTGAAAGCATTAAAGGCATCAGACTTATTTTTCAGAAAATAAACCCATACCTTCCTCGTAGAGTCGTCAATGAAAGTCATGTAATATGATGCTCCACCAAGGGATATCACTGGTGCTGGACCCCACAAGTCGTTGTGGACTAACTCCAGCTTCTGCTTCTTCAAAGTTCTGCCTCCATTCGAAAAACTCACCCTTTTCTGTTTTTCGAATACACGGCCCTCACATAACCCGATGTCAACTGTATTGAGGTCTAGCAGTTTGCCCTTTGAGCACATAACTTTCATCCCTTTCTCACTCATGTGGTCAAGACGATAATGCCACAAATCCGCATTCCCTTTTTCAATTGCAAGAGAAATGTTGTCTCGGGTGTTGCCTGTCATATACAACGTTCCCTCTTTATTGCCTCGAGCCACTACCATGGCGCCTTTGGATATCTTCCACGTGTTACACCCAAAAGTCACCTTGTAGCCCTCACCATCAAGCTGCCCAACTGAAATTAAATTCATCTTCAATCCAGGAATATGTCTCACATCTTTCAACTGCAAAACAGTCTCATTTGGTGTCTTAATCTGAACATTCATCTTCCCTTTGATTTCCAAAGGCTCATCATTAGCTAGATAAACCTTCCCAGAGTTCCCGGAAGTGTATTTCTCCATTACGTCAGCACTGCTGCACGAATGAAACGATGCTCCAGAATCTAACACCCACGATTCCAATGGACTGCTTACACTCAAGATTAATGCATCTGAGCCCTCATCAGTGGCGGCGTTTGCTGAGGTGTCATTCTTCTTTGGTGCATTCCCTTGTGCCTTTGCTAGTGCCTTGCACTCCCTTTTGTAATGACCAAGTTCATGACAATTGTAACACTCAACTTGACTCTTGTCCTTCTTGGGCTTATCTTTGCCCCTTGACTTTGATCTACCCCGATTTGGCTTCCCTTTGGATTCAGATCTACCTCTGTTTCCTGCACTCAAGGTTGATCCTGTGGCCACACCCAATTCTTTCCTGTGAATTTCTTCGCTCATGATCAGATCTCTAACCTCATCAAATTTAAGTTTCACTTTACCTGCTGAAGCACTAACAGCCGTTACCGTCCCACTCCAACTTTCTAGTAAAGAAGACAACAAAATCAGGGCTTGAACCTCATCATCAAAATCAATCTCAACCGAGCTCAATTGGGCTATGATCATATTGAACTCGTTGAGATGATTGGCTACCACAGTATCCTCTGCCATCCTCAGGTTGAATAACATCCGCATTAGATGAACCTTGTTCGCTGCAGACGGTTTTTCATACATCTCAGTCAAAATCTTCAGCATCTCCTTTGTGGTTTTTGCTTTCCCGTATGGAGGGCGACGTTCCTGGATAACGATAGACGAACCACACTCATCGCCTTCCTGTCCAGCAACTTCCACTCGTCGTCCTTCATATCTTCAGGCTTTGAACCCAAAGGTTGATACAGATCTTTACCGTACAGGTAATCCTCGATCTGTAATTTCTAGAATTCGAAATCCGTTCCATCAAACTTCTCAACAGGTAATTTCCCTTCAGCCATCATAATTGCTCCCACCAGATCCCTTGAACAAGATGCTCTTGATACCAGTTATTAGGATTTAAAGCAGCAATTATGGAGAAAATATTGAAAAACAAGAATTAAGGAACACAAATTTGGTTACCCAGTTCGTCAGGAATGACTACGTCTGGGGGCACTACCAAGCCAGGAGATCTACTATTTTCGTGTAATATGAGTGATACAACATATACAATGAGTCAAAGGTATTTAAATATGAGACTGAGCCAAAACCCCAAAATCCACGCACAGGGCCTCGGAACCGCTCGACCTCGGGCCTTGGTCGAGCGGTTCTGCTCGAGCTAGCACTTGGTCGAGCGCCTGGCGGGTGCTGCATTGGGGGGGGTTCTCGATCGAGCAATAGTGCTTGACCACGGGCACTGGTCAAGCGCCTCCCGCGTCCTGCATCCCCATTCTCTCAGGCTCCAACAATCCCAACAACTGACAGTCAAATCTAAAAAAGAAAAGGAAATAGACATCAAAATAATTATTGGAGGACATTGCAAATGAATGTGTACGTATTTGTTCAGCATGAAAAACAATGTCCAGATCAAACACAACAAACATTAAGTCTTTGGATCGGGGGTTTTGAAATTCCAAGTAATTTTAAGATAATTAGGTAGAATTTTTTGTACTTAATTTATATGGAAATGTTGTAGCGCAACTTGGGATTGGGTTATTTATACATGTGCAACTTAATTGAATAAAAAACGTAAAAAAAAGAAAAAGAAAAAGATAGTTAACGTCCACGTCAGCTCGGGGATCATAAACTTCTAAAATTTACCGACACGTGATTTGTATGTGACCGAAATGACGATTTTCGTGAGTTTTTGATGAAAATTGGACCAAAGTAGGACAATCAATTTAGTTATAGGACCAAAATTAAACAATTATTTTTTTTGGGACGGAAAATGAACAGTACGTCAGAAAATATTTTTCTTCATAACTTTCACTTACTGATAGCATTACTCTTATAAACTAATATTATAACATTTACACACACATGAATGCTATGATATTAATTTATCTATATACGTGTATCAATTTATAAATATTATATTATTAATTTATAAGTGTAATGATATTAATTTCATACTCTGTCTCAAGTCGAAATTAAAAGGTAATTTCGACCATGTGTTGCGCCAAAATCAAGTTGCTTATAAAGAGAAGCCTTTTTAACACAGTAATACGCACCAACATCACTGGCGGCAACGCGCGGCGGCGGGTATGAAAAGCCGCCGGAGTTTGAGGCTCTGCTGTGCCATGGATATGATTAGAAGAGTTTTATTTAATATAATTGTATATATAGAGATTAATTATGAAATTGAGTAGGGTTTTTAAAGTAGTATGGTGACCCAAACATTTCTAAGTAAATCAAATTTCCAGCCTATGCCAAACAACTATAAGTAACAAGGATATCACTCTTTATTAGTGAAATTTTGTTTTTATTTACTTTTAAATATTTGTCCTGTTATGTGTTAATTAGTGCAATGTGTAACTTTTTTTGGTAATTAGAATTGACTTGAGAGGTTGAAATATCTAGGTGTACAATGCACTTCTAAGTTCTATCAAACGCGCGCTTAATTTCTTTTTCTTTTTTTTAATCCAAAGATAAAGTTTATTAGTCTTGAAATTAAGATGAGATCTAAGAGTTTGATTCTCTAAAATTTCTATAAATATAATACATCAAGAAACATAATATTGAAACGTTCTTTAGATTGGTGGATATCTTCAAGACTAATTGTATCGTCTTCTTCGAAAGCATACGAGTGATCTATTTAAAAAAGTGGGTTGTGTGTTTTACTTAAAGAAGTTGTAGTGCCATCACTTTGCCGTATTTGGATGTAGTAAAGCGGTGCTTCAACTCTCTTTGAAGCCATAGGTAATAGGTATAGAGTTTAGTTCCACCTTTGGGTTTTTTTTTTCTTTCTTTCTTTTGTTTTTTGGATTTGCTTCTTTTTTTCTCATTTTTTTATTTGCCTACATTTTTTTCTTTTTCTCTCGTATTTGCTTCCTTTTTTCTTTATTTGATATTTTTTTATTTAATTGTCCAAATTTTAGAACTTGTTTTTTTGGATTTGCTTCTTTTTTTCTCATTTTTTTAATTGCCTACAATTTTTTTCTTTTTCTCTCGTATTTGCTTCCTTTTTTCTTTATTTGATATTTTTTTATTTAATTGTCCAAATTCTAGAATTAGTTCATTGAAGAATGAATAAAGCTAATATTGAACCGTGCAATTAGAAAATATAGAAACATGCAACTAGTTAATACATAAACATACAACTACATAACAAAGAAACATGCAACTAGCTAATACTGAACCGTGCAACTAGAAAATATAAAAACATGCAACTAACTAATACTGAACCGTGCAACTATACAATACAGAAACATGCAACTAGCTTATACAGAATCGTGCAACTAGAAAACATATAAACATTCCACTAGCTAATACTGAACAGTGCAACTAGAAAATATAAAAACATGCAACTATTTAATACTTAAACATTCAACTAGAAAATACAGAAACATTCAACTAAGGAATCTTCGTCAAAAATCAGTACCCAGTTCACACCGAACAACTATAATTTTTCAATTTAACCAACTACAAAATTACATAGCAAGGATATCCACCATGGAAAAATCCTATATATTTGAATGGCAAACCCATTTAAAGTCTTGATTGTTTAGAAATTGTGAATTGAAAAACTTCTTCAATAGGAGACAATAACTCTTGGTAAGAAATTTGTTAGCAAGCCACCAAAGCTGCGATGGGTGGCCTACGCGGCAGACCGGGAGCGACTCAGACGACAATGAATTTCACTGGAAGGCATTGACGGCGGCTTCTCTGTCTATGCCTTTTGCTCTAAAATTTAAGCGATAAAAATAGGTTTATGAAGCTAAAGGGGATAAAATAGGATCCGATTATATTTATTTGGGTTGGGTCGGGGCGAGTGCACGGATCTAGAGTCCGTGTACCAGTTGCATATGAGACCTAGCCTACTAGATTTATTTGATCCAAGGGTGTGTGAGTTTAATCCAATACTAGTACTGAACAAGTATTCATACTTTACAAAAAAAAATTGACATTTAACGAGAGTATTAATGAGGGCATTCCAATCTTGCGAGAACAAGGTTTTGAGAAACCACGACCTCTTGCTCTGAGAGGTCAATCCTGCCATTGTCGTTAGGGTATGTGACTCATTCATTAAATTTCTACTTCTAATAAATTATGTATCATATACTTTTTATTTGTAAATTTAAATAAAATAAAGATGCACAAGAGTTGGGTTTCAAACGCTCTAATGTGTTCTGCAATTACCATTGGACTGTGTGACTTATTTAGGGTAAATTGCACTTTTGGTCCCAAGTGAATTGGCCGAATTCAAAGTGGTCCTTTTTTTCATCAAATTTGGTCCTATAAGATTTTTCCATCCATTTCAAATGGAAGTGATTCACACGCACCGTTAATTGCACTTTTAGTCCCAAAAAATAAGTTATTTTTTTATATAAATCATTATTAAGTTTAAAATAAATTTAATATTATTTTTTAGTATATTCAAACTATCCAAAAAAATTATATAATTAACTCATAATTCAAAATTTATTAGAATAATTTAAAATTAAAATTTACAAAAATATAATTAATATAAAGACAATAAATATTTTTTTATTTTTTTCAAATTTTACATAAATTATTATTTGATTGATAAAAATAATCATATTTTGTTTCTCAACATTATATACAAATTATATATATATATATATATATATATATATATATATATTATTTTTTTACATAATTTATTATTTGGTTGAATAAAAATATATGTTTTATTTTTAAAATTATATACAGATTCTTTATATATTTTTTAATTTTTTATATTTAAAATTATTACTTTGCTTTAAAAAAATTAAATTATATACAGTCCATATACTTTTTTATTTTTAGGATTTTACATAAATTATCATTTGGTTGAAAAAAATTATTGTTGGTCTTTAATATTATATACCATTTCTCTATATATATAATATAATTTTTTAGATTATGAATAAATTATTACTTGATGTAAAAATATTTACTTTTATATTTTAAATTATGTATACAATATATATATCTATATATTATGTTTTTAGATCTTACATAAATTATTATTTGATTAAAAATATAGGAAATTTTAATTCTTTTAAGTGGTTTAAATTTTGTTTTTCTTTTTGTTAGATCTTAATTGTAATTTGAATATTTTTAGGAATTTATTTAATAATTTTTATAGTGTTAGTTCAAAGAATTCACAAATTATTTTATTGCATTTAAACATTAACAATTTGAGAATGACGTTTTAATACTTTGAAAATTGGTGGATGTTAATCTTTTTCTTGTTTGTGAACTGTAACACAAATTTTTTCTATTAATTTATAATTCGTAATTTTAGAGTATTTTAGAATTTTCAAATAAAAAATCTGAACTAATTTTCAGAGGTGGCGAAAGCTAAGTGGATTTGATGTCAGGGGTCCGGGTCTCGGTCAACAATATCTGTGGTGTCCAATTTTCTTTTAGGAGTTTGTGCATTGGAGTGCCTATGGGTAAATTATTGATAACAGTGGTGGCCGAGGAGATGATCGGATGATCGAATCATTGATTTTTTTACAATATATACAAATTCTATATTATCTTTTACATGTTACATTTATTATTCATTTAGTTTGAGTTTTTTCAATTATATAAATTATATATATTTTTAATTTTTTTAGATTATACATAATTTGTTATTAGTTTAAAAATATTTATTTTTGTGTATTTTAAATTATTTACTGATTATATATATATATATATATATATATATATATATATTTATTATTATTTGATTTGGAAAAAAATTATTATTTTAATTATATACAGATTTTATACTTCTTTTTAATATTCAAATTTAAATAAAAATATTTAGTTTAAAAAATATTTGTGTTTGTAATCATATTTAAATTCACTCTATAAGGTTACAATTAATTTTTAATTTAAAATTTTATTTTATTACATAAATTAATTTTTTTAGTATTAGTTCAAAAAGTAACGGAAATTGTTAGAAATTTAACGGTTGGGACCATTTCTGTAAATAAAGGACAAAAAAAATGTGGGACTAAAAATGCAAACACAAAATTCATATGGGACCACTTCTGCAATTAAATATGTATCATATATATATTTTTTAATAAATATGTATCATATATTTTCTGTATTTTTTATTCATGGACGCGCATAACCTCGGGTCACTAAAGCTCTAATATGTTCTAGAATTGCCACTAGGCTAAGTGTCTGTTTGGAAACTCTTTTGAAGAGGAGAGAAACACTTATTTTTTTAAAAAGCTGGGTCTAACATCTTCAAAAATAAGTGTTTCTTTACAACTTTTTAGAGAGGAAACACACACTAAGTGACTCATTCATTAAATTTGTCCTTCTAATAAATATGTATCATATATTTTATGTATTTATTTCTTCTATAAATATCCAATAATATTTTTTTCTTAAGTAAGTCTTACTTTGCAACTTGAAATTCCAACATGAAAAATTAATAAAATTGCTATTTTATCCTTCATTACGCTTTCTCAAAATCTAACGACATTTGTTGTAAATTTGGATGTTTATAAATTTAACCATATAATAATATTATAATCTCACCTAGCTTATTAATTCACTAGAAAAAAAATAATACTACGCAATTGACGTAATGGATTACCTCTATTTGTTTCTATATATATGTTAACATAGTTTGAGTGGGCCGGTTGGGTGCAATAAAATTTAGTTTGGGCATTTTTAGTCTAGTTTTCTCTAATATGTATGGTCTCCTTTGGTTTCGTGTATCAGGAGTTATTTGTGTTTGATTTTCTTTATGAGTTGTCCTTGGAATCCGATATGAAATTACGGTCCAATTTGTCTAATATCTTTTCTTTATGGGGTTATTGTAGGTTAGATTTAAAAATGAAAAACTTGGTCTTCTCCTAATGCCGTAAAAAAGCGTTAACAATACAAAATAACTTTCATAATCCCGTTGATTCAGATCATGTGAATATCGGCAAAGAGAAAAAAATACGAGAAACTCTTGATTTTTTTAATTCGTTTTCAAAATTAACTTAATAAAATGTTTACAACTGAACCCTTTAAATAAGAGCGTGGAGACCTAATAAATGATAAGTATAAATACATTAAAATAATCTACATAAATTATATTTAATAAATTAAAGATTCTAATTAAAATTAATTTTCTAATAATCTTGATTCTGCAAATCAGTTTATAATTATACGAGATTCATATCACTATCTCATCTCCATTATTCTCACCCTCTTTTGAAAATGTTGACCGCTAATTAAACAAGAGATTAAGATTGAGTGTGGCTTTAGTACTTAATTAATTAAATAATAAATGTTCAAATGATGACAATAAATGAATTTTTGAACATTCAATATGTAGAAATAAATGCAGAAAAATTGGTTGATAATATGGTTGGCTTGCAATAAATTCGGATCCTCCTTAAGGTCTTAAATGCCCATTATTTATACTACCAAATATGGAATCATGATCCCATCTTTCTAACCCTAGTTAAGAAAGTCAACTATGTTACATTAAATGCTTGACAAGAATCTGATGTAAGATCGATGTCGATCTCGCCTCGAGGTTCGGGAACAAGCTCAATTATGTCCCATCTTCTGACTCGATTGATATCTTTAGCCTGAGGCGGTAACTTGCTCGCGTTGTTTCTTTCCTTATTTAATCACTTGTATTCCTATGTTGAATCCTATCAAAAGATTTCTTTCCCAAAAAGGGTGGGATCTTCATTTAATGCTTCGGAGATCTCCCTGATAGCACTACTCTGTTTGTTCCTTAAAACGCTCCCCAATGTCGATCTAGTGATTTTTCATTCATTTCAGTCGATCTCTAGGTAAGACCATTGTACGATTTCTTATCGAGATCGCCATTTAGATCGCCTTGTCTTTCATTGTCATATGGAGATTGAGCTCGCCTTTGAGAAATCACAAGTGTGGCGAGCTCGATTGAAGCCGACCTCTGTGATTTGGCGAGCTTCTTTCTTGGGCCGAGATACCCCATTTGCTTATTTAACTGATGAATTGGGCCTCAATTCGACTCTTGGTTAGGCCTGAGTTCGATTCTTGGTTGGGCTTTGAGCCCGTTTAATAAGACACACAACATAAATGATTCGTCTTCGAATCGAAACCGATCTCGTCTCCAAAGTAACAAAGTAATGCCACCAGATAATTGAGCTCAAAAATATCGATTGTTCGGGTGTGGCTCAAAATCTTGAGGTGATAAGATGGATTTTCATAGTACTGCCAACAAAATAATTATCATTAATTATAAAAAATAACAATTATTCTGTGAGATATAACATCCATCATCCTTGAGGTAGGACCCATCGAACGTCGTATCAAGACTCGAAAAAATTGCCTCGTAATCGTCTTTTTTATCAAAATTTTGGTACGGCTCGTTGTCGGGCTCCGTGTCATAAACGAAAAACACGGGATCACTTACGAGTTTTTCTTCCTCTTCATCATAAATAGGTGCCTCATCATAATATGACAACTCATTAAAAATACCAGCCCATCATATATAAAAAGCCCAACATTTCGAAAATGCTCAAAATGATTCTCGGGCCCATCACATAATCTGACCCATCCTGCTCAAGAAATTCACCAAAATTTGGGCCATCAAAATTAATAAAGGCGAAAGAGTTAAAAGTATGAATATCAGGCCCAATATGAGATTTGAATAGCCCTTTTTTTCTGCAGGGTGTCGCCCATCACAATTATAATCAGAATATTGAGGAACTATATACAAAAGAATTAATTCTTCACCTTTTTACAAGTTCGAGCTTTTAGATGAACATACTTTTAGATGAGCATACTTAGTACAATCAATATTTATCCCTCCCAAAGTGTTAAAGTTTTAATGTTCAAATTATACTCCGTCTCATCGTGAGTGGTCTTACACAAGTGTTTCTCTTTAATTTAAGAATTAATCAAGAACGAACAGAATATACATTCTAATTTTCGCTATTCAAGATAAAAGTTGACGCATGGGGGATAGAAAAATAGCCTGTAGCACTTGTTGGGCCATAAGTCCAAATTTTTAGGCCTTCCTGCAAAGACAATGGTTAAGTTTATTAAATTAAGAAAGACTAACTTATGATGGGCTGATGTATCAAGTTTCCATCTATTAGATGGGACCGTTTGTTTCATGATTTTTTTAAGGAGAATGCGGACTAATGAGAATAAGATAAATACTAAAATTTATATAGACATGGTTCATGTTATGATTTTTTATTTTTTTTAATTTATGGCATTTGGCCCTATTCAGTATATAATACGGGTTAAGTTTAATGGCTTAAAAAAATGTGTTGAAAATAAATAAAATAAGTCAAATAATCCAAATTCATAGCATATATCTAGTTCATGGAAGACCAACTCATAAAATAATATATTTTATACGAGACTTCATTTTGATTAATCAATTTCTGTCTTATAACCAAAATCTCAATTTTATTCTATTTCTCAAACAATAATATCTTTTGAGTGAGTCTCACGCGCACAGTGCACTTTATATTGTATTTTAGAATTATGTAATTTGTTGCATTAAAATATGTAACTTATTTACACTGAACTGTATAACCTGTTTTTCACATTAATAATTGCACGATTCAATGTAAATAAATTGCATATTTCAATGCAATAAGTTGTAAGATTTTAAAATATATTATGAAGTGCAAGTGTTACTTATATAATTTAATTATGTGTGCTTTTTTTTTTTTTTTTTTTTTTATAGGAAATTATGTGAGCCTGAATTAGGGTTATCGCAATTAATTATGCATGGGGGCATATATTGACCCCCAAATTTGAACGTGGCAATGGATAAATTCCACCCATTATTATCCCCCAAACGTATTCAAATCGTGGCTTGCTTTATCCCCCAATCTACATCTACAAATAGATATTATTAATTGTGGGCTCACTTGCAAAAACGCCTTCTAGTAACTCACGAGATTGAACAATCTACAACGCCACGTTTCTTCTTGGGACCAATTTCACTATAACATGTCATTCTCCGTCGAAAGTTTTGTTGATTGGATGTTTTTTCATCTCACTTGGAAAATGAAGAAGCAAAACAAGAATAGAACATTAAGACTTTATCAAAAATAAAACACAGACACTTATACACAATATTTTATAAATTAAAATCGGTGCAATATGTCTCAAATTATATGAACATGCATGTGATGTGTTATTATGATTGTGAATATCACTACAAAAAATACGAGTTTTAATGACGGAAAACAATCCGTTGTTGAATCGAGCGTCACTAATCGTAGCGACGGTGGTTCGAAAACGAGATCTATGGGCGGGGATCAATCCAACCACCAAACATCTCATATATAACCCACCTCCCAATTAAAACGAGACAAATTTTTTTCCCAAGGGGGACCGAACATGAGATCTATGGGCGGGGATCAATCCGCTCGGGCACATGCTTTCTTACGTTTACTTAATGAAATTAATTATTATATATATCCTATAAATCTTTTTTTTTTTTCAATTTTTTAAAAATTATTTATTTCAATTATCTAATTTAATGATTTAACCACATTTTAATATAATAATTATAATTTTTATTTATTTATAAATTTAAATTAAATTGTATTATTGCTTTAAAAAATAAATAAATAAATATATTATATTATATTAAAATTATATTTTTTATTTATTTTTAATTCGTTGTTTTTTACACTTTTTTTTATTATTATTTCATTTGTTTAATTTAACTATCTAATAATCTTTAAAATAAAATATATATATATATATATATATATATATATATATATTTTATAAATTATAAATAAATGATTATACTCTTTTAAAATTGTATATGTCCTAAAAAATTTCATTTTAAATAAATACTACTTGCTATTTAAAAAAGTACTACATTCTATTTAAACAAGTAATACTTTCTATATAAACAAGTAAAACTTTCTATTTAAACAAGTACTATTTTTCTATTTAAACAAGTAATACTTTTCATTTAACAAGTAATACCTTTCATTTGAATAAGTAATATCTTTCATTTAAATAAATAATACATTTCTTTTAAATAAGTACGACTTTTCTATTTAAACAAGTACTACTTTTCATTTAAGCAAGTAATACTTTCTATTTAAACAAGTATTATTTTTCATTTAAACAAGTACTACTTTTCATTTTAACAAGTACTACTTTTCATTTAAACAAGTAATACCTTTCATTTAAACAAATAATATCTTTCATTTAAACAAGTACTACTTTTCTTTTCGTTTTTTTGGTAAGTAAAGATTTTTTATTCAATAATGAACAGAGAACAAAGAATAAATGTACAATGATGTACAGGTTGACAGAGCATTAGCTCTCAAGTATATGCCTAGGATTAACTAACCAATCAAGAAACGGAAAATTACAAAAGGATGGGTATTTGACTGAGCACCAACTCCAAAATCTTCCTTTGATTTCATCCACTATCTTCTCCGGGTCAAAGCATTTCTCATCAAAAATCAGTTTGTTCCTTCCTTTCCAAATGATCCACACAACACAAATCCATAAACTCGAAGCCAAAAGATTGCCTTTTTTTCCGGAAAAGATTCCGGAGTGCGCTAAGAAATGTTGCATAATTTGATTATGACTTACGCCCGATATACCCAGCCAATTATAACAAGTGTACCAGATGTTGGACGAGACGGGACAATCAATAAAGAGGTGTGAAGCGGTTTCCGGTCTCGAATTGCAAAGAGGGCAGCTTGTAGTGCTATTTTGTGGTAAGATATTTTGGTTCCTAAGATGCACTCTAGTAGGTAACCGATCTTGAAGCAGTCTTCATGTCATCGCCGAGGTTTTAAGAGGTGCGATCTTGCTCCAAATACGTCCAAGGACCGAAGTATTCCCTTGAATTCTGCTAGTCCCGGAAGTTGACGAGCGAATAGCATCGTACGCCCGTTTCGTCTTGAATTGGTTGTCCGGAGATAGCTTCAATTTCCAAGTGTCCTCCTCCTCTTCGATCAAATTAATCATGTTCAACACACAAAGAAAATCATTAACAGATGGTAATTCACGATCAAATAATGGCCTATTCCATACCAACTCCAAGATCCGTTGACCCACTTCCCCATCTCGCTAATTTTCTTCTGTTGGAGAATTATTTGTCCGGATCTATTCGGGATGAATATTTAAATACAAATTTAATTCTGATAATTATTACTAGCATGAATTAACCCATATTAATTCAAATAATAATTCAACAATAAATCATGCATATAAACAGTTCATGTAAATCCTACGCATGCGGAATTACTACGAGTTTACGCGAACTTACCTCTTGGAATGGCAATGGTCTTGTATATGAAAACACACCAAAAGTCCTTCCCAAGTATTCTTTAGTCCTTCTTTCGACAATCGTTGGAAGGATACTTCATGAACAATTAACAAAAGGAAAAATAAACTTTGTTGCACCACCTTTTTGTGGATTTCTTAATTTTTCCAAAGACATAGAATCAGTACTTGGGAATGAAAAGAATCATCCCCTATTTATAGATGGGGTGGTGGTCGAAAAATTTGGGAAAAAACAATGTGGGAAAATCTTTTCTTGATCTCCAAGAAATCTTGAATATATCTCATATATTCTTTTCTCCATAATTAAAATATTCCACAAAAAATTCCAATCATCATCTTGTTATGGAAATTTTCGAAAAAGAAAGAATCAAGATTCCAAGATTTGGATCTTCTTGAATTTATGAGATATTCTTGTATTCCAAGAATACATATCTTCCATAATATCTTTTCAAGAAAATCTTTCTTTTTCAAAATTTTCGAAAAATCCATATGAATAATCAAGTGGAGATTTCTTGAATTTAATGAGATAATCTTGTATTCCAAGAATACATATCTTCATTCCATAACAAAATTCAAAAGAAAATCTTTCTCCCTTTTTATTCATAATTTTTGAAAAATATGAGGAAAAATAAAGAACAAAATTTATTTTATTTTTAAACACTTTTTTTTCAGGTTATTGGACTTTTATGTTGAAATTACTTGGGGGCCTTTAGGAGAATTAAGATTGGACCTTCCAATGGACCTTGAATTATCAAAATTGAGCCACAATATTATTCAAACCCATAAATATTAATTAATCCCACTACATAATTAATATTGCACTATCCATCTTAACCCATATTACAGTTAATATGACTCCCGGTTATTATTTCCCAAGTTTAAGATTATTCAGCCCATTAATTAATTCAAGCCATTTGAAATAGTTTTCCATTAATTAATATATTTTATCCTTAGTAAAGAGCGGTTCAACATTATTATCCATACAGGAAACTAGTTCCACTTGCAAGATTTGGTATGATAAAACTTATGAACCTCAAGGGCAAATCGAACAAGCGTGCTTGCACACGATTCTCAGATTAAATCTTAACAATCGCGTGTGACCAATAATATTGCCTAATACTCACGCTTATGGATACGTTTTTCCTAATGAAGCATAATCTGAGACCTTTGATAAATTCAAAGAATTTAAGGCTCAGCGAGAGAATCATAAGGAAAATAGTATCAAGTTTTCACGATCGATCGTGGAGGCGAATACCTCGGCGATGAATTCTTGAACTACAGCCGGATGAAGGGATCAGATCGAGTTATCGCACCTTTACCCTTCAACAAAACAGGTTGCGAGCGGGCTAAAAGCAGAACGCTTTAGAAATGGTAAGATCAATGATGAGTTATGCGGATTTACCAAAATCGCTTTGGGGTTATGCCTTGCAAACAACAACTTATATTCTGAACTTAGTGCCATCCAAATCGGTTCCCAAAACCCCTAGGGAGTTGTGGACGGCCAAGAAGCCCACTTAGAAGACACATGAGGATCGGGGTGTGTCAGATACGTGTTGGACAAGGAAGTTCGGTAAATTGGATGACGTTCGAAATAAGGTTGTTTATAGGTACCCGGGCGAACGGCGAAGGGATCATGTTCTATGGTCCCCAAGATCGAAGGTCATAATTAAGACATACTTTAGATTTTTGGAAGAAGACTATATGAACGATAAAAAGCCTAGAAGTGAGATTACCTTAGAAGATCTTAGGGGGCCAACTATGTTGTCAACTGTACTAGACGATGTACCATGCATCACGCCTACATAACCAGAACCTCGTCGTAGTGGAAGGGTTATTAGACAACCCGAGCGACTCTTGGGGATTGGAGAGTCCTCGGACTTGATCTCGGAGAAGAATCGGATCCGTGGTCCTACAACGAAGGCGATCCAAGATAAGGATGCAACTTGGCAAACCGCGAAATGGGCGAGATGGGTTCAATGGATCACAATAAAGTATGGGAGCTAGTCGAACCACTTAGTGGGGTAAAACCCATTGGATCTGCGTGGGTATACAAGAGAAAAAGGGGGGACCGGACGGAAAGGTTGAAACCTTTAAAAGCGAGACTCGTGGCGAAAAGCGGTACACTCGAAAAAAGAAGGGATCGTATGAGAAAACCTTTTTCGCCAGAAGCCATGCTCAAGTCCATCCCAAGATTCTCTTGTCGATTATTCAAGACCTAGACTTTGAGATATGGTAAATGGATGTCAAGACCGTTTTCCTTAATGGAAGTCTTGACGAAGAGATCTATATGCAACAACCCGAAGGCTTCATTGAAAAAGGCCAAGAGCATCTGGTTGCAAGCTAAAGAAGTCCATTTATGGGCTAAAGCAAGTATCACGTGCTTGGAATCAGTGTTTTGATCAAGTTATAAAATCCTACAGTTTTGATCAAAACAATTTCGAAAGTTATGTTTATAAGAAGCGTGACGGAACTGCATTGGTATTTTTGGTACTATCGTGAGGCGACATTACGCTTTCATCGGGAATGATGTAAAAAGATGTTGTCGCGCGTAAAAGGCATGGGGTCAAAATAGTTTGATATGAAGGACTTAGGGAAGCGGTCACGTCTTGAGATCAAGATCTTTCGAGATCGCGGGGAAAAGAATGATCGGGCTTCCGCAAACCTCGTATATAGACACCGTTTTGAAGCGATTCAAGACATCAAGATTTCGAAAGGTTTTGTGTATTTGGACCACGGAATCCATCTATCCAAGGAGATGTGTCCCAAGACACAAAAGAAAATAGATGACATGAAGGGCGTTCCTTATGCTTCGGCCGTATGAAGCCTCACATGTATGCAATGATGTGCGAGACCAGGATATACGCTGCGCAGTAGGCATGGGCAAGATATCAAAGTAACCCTGAGGAAAGAGCATTGATCGTGGTTAAGAACATTCGAAGTATCTGAAGAGGACCACGATCTGAATGTTAGTTTATCAATCGAACGATCTAATCCACATCGGTTTACGGAATCAAATTTCAATCGACATAGACTCGGAAAAGTCGACCCGGGTAGTGTGTTTTGCATGGGGGAGCCATGACATGGAGAAGCGTTAAGCGAAATGCATCGTTGATTCTACCATGGAAGCCGAATATGTAGGAACAACTTTGTGAAGAGCGAAATAAACAGTTTAGCTCAAGAACTTCTGGTGGACTTGGGCGTCGTTTGATTTGCCAAAGCCGCGATCACGGTTCTTTGTGATAACGCCAGAAGCGATTGCAAATTCTAAGAAACCGAGAGCCCACAAGGCCAACAAACACATAGAAAGAAAAATACCATCTTATCGAGAAATCGTTAGAGATGAGACATAGAGGTGGCAAAAGATTGCGTCTGAGGAAGACAACCTAGTAGATCCATTCACAAAGGGTCTACCCAGTACATTCGAGAGACATGTGGAAGGAATGGGTGTCAAGAGCATTGTCAATCTGCTTTGGTATAAGTGGGGAGAAATATTATTAGGTTAGGTGTAGGGTGACATAAGATGTCACATAGAACACTGAGACATGTTGTAGTATCTTAAAAGCGGACTTTGAGTATAAGTGGGGAGATTGTTGGGGTTATCTTGAAAAGTATGCTTTTTTACTTTGTATAACCAAACCGAATTTCTTATTTATTTCTTGAAATAAATTATTTATCACATGTTGCATTAAATATGAATGAATGTTATATATATTTCTCGCATACCGATTCAATAAGTAAGACGTGTCACGTTGTAGTTAATTTGGTGATACCGGGATCACGAAGATCAAATTAACGGTTTCCGTGACTAAGTACAAATTCACAACCCAGGATGGAAATGAACAATCCATCATGAAAGGTTGAAGTGTAAAGGCTCAGATTGGCTTGTCTTGACCAAGAGATTACTTTAGTGCATGATGATCTTGTTGAATAGGACCTCTGAGGAGGATAAATTCTTGATGATTGAATATCTGAAATTAGACCTCGGTGGTTCGTTATTTCTTAATCTTCGTCCTTAAATAGGATCGTATGAAATTAATAACTATTGCTTTTGACTTATGATGGGAAAAGAATCAATGCGATTCGATACCTTGTATCTTGGGTAATATTATTGATTACATGGCGATTCTTAAGATTTAATACGGAGAATCGCGTGCAAAATACTGCTTTTGCTTGATTTGTCCTTGGTGGGCTCGAATCTTTATCATACCAAATCTTGCAAGTGAAAATTTATTTTGAGATGGATAATAATGTTGAGATATCTTTTTACTCCAGGACAAAGATATTAATTAATATAAAAGTCATTCGATTGGCTTAATTCATTAATGGACTAAGATAATCTTAAAGCGGAAATAATGTAAGGAGCCATATTATTGTGAAGTCGTAATGTGGGTTAAGATGGATAGTTCAATATTAATTTTATAGTGGAGTAAATTAATATTAATGGAACTGAATAATATTTTGGCTAAATATTAAAGCTTCATAACGTATTTATTGGATGTCAATCTTAATTCTCAAAAGGTCCTCAAATAGCCCAAATTAAAGTTCAAATAATGAAAATGAGAAGAAAATATTTTCTTTTATTTTTCCTAATTATTTTCGAAAAATATGAGTAGGAGAGAGAAAATATTTTTTCTTGATTTTCTTTGGAAAGATCTTATGGAATAAGTATTCTTGAGATACAAGTTTATCCCATAAATTCAAGAAAGGAAAAATATCTTATTTCTTCCTATTTTATATGATATTTTTGAAAATAATGGACAAGAAATGGGAGAAAATTGTTGGGAGATATTTTGGGAAATATAATATATTGGATATATTCTAGATTGCATCTTGAGGAAGAATCAAGGAAATTTTCCAATGCCCAATAATGCCCAAATTTTCGTCCCCCCCTAGTCCTATAAATAGGGGATGAATTTTTCATCCCCAAGGCAATTTCATGTGTTGGAAAAATTAGAAATCCACAAAGGTGGTGGCCAAATATTTTATATTTTCTCCTTTAAAATTAAAATCGTTCGTTGATAATCCTCCCACCGGATTACGTTCGTGGAAGTGGGACATATTTGAGAAGGCACTTTGGGTAGATCCATCGTCTCAACGGTTGTCTCTACAAAAGGTATGTAATCTCGTAACTCCTAGATTTCGCATTCTTAGGATTTACATGGATTATGTGTACGCATGTTGTTTATTTGCTTATTAATTATTATGTTGAATTGATTTAGGATTAATTCATGTTAGTAATTAATTAATTAATTTAAATATGTATTTAAATTCACCTCGAATAGATCCGGGCACCCCTAATTTCCCAACACTTGACACACACTCCTTCATCCTGTTGGGGTTATATTTGGAAATTACTCCTCGTCTCAAAACTTGTTTTTCATTGTTTTATCATCATACCTTTTTCCTTTGTGAGAGATTTTTGTATTAGTAAATGAAATAATTAATGACATGGTAAGAAGAGGTATGATGATAGATGAAGCCCTCTTATCTATCACACCCTTCCTTTAAAATTAATTTATCATTTCAATTACTAATACAAAAAATCATTTCAAAAAATATGTTCAAACAAAGAAATGCGAAAAACGAGTCTGGGACGGAGGGAGTATGTTTTTTACTTTGTATAACCAAACTGAATTTCTTATTTATTTGCTCAAATAAATTATTTATCACTATTGCATTAAATATGATTGAATGTTATATATATTTCTTCGTGATACTGTTCAATAAATAAGATGCGTGTTACATTGTAGTTAATTTGGTGATACTGGATCACGGAAGATCAAATTAACGATTCCTCGTAAATTAAAAGATAAATTCACAACCTGGATGGAAATGAACAATCCATCGTGAAAGGTTGAAGTGTAAAAGCTGGGATTGAGCATTTTGACCAAGAGATTACATTAGTGCGATTATGATGCTATTTGAACAGACTTCTGAGGAGGATAAATTCTTCAAAGATGAATTCGAAAGAATTAGACCTCAGTGGTTCGTTATTTCTTAATCTCCGTTCCTTAAATAGGATCGTGTGAAATTAATAACTATTGCTTTAACTTATGATGGGAAGAGAATCAACGTGATTCGATCTTATATCTTGGGCAATATTATTGGTTACTACGACGATTGCTAAGATTTATCTGGAGAATCGTTAAGGCAAAGACGTCTTGCTTGATTTGTCCCCTTGGGCTTAGAAGTTTTATCATACCAAATCTTGCAGTGGAAATTTATTTTAGGTATGGATAATAATGTTGAGTAGTCTTTACCAAAAGGATAAAGATATTAATTAATATAAAACTTTTTCAATTGGCTTGATTAATTAGTAATTTAGATAATCTTAAACACCTGGAAATAACAACCAAAGTCATATTATTGCAAAGATCGTAATATGGATTAAGATGGATAATTCAATATTAATTTTATAGTGGAGTAAATTAATATTAATGGAACTGGATAATATTTTCGCTTAATATTATAAATTCATTTCATTGGAGATATTCAATCTTAATTCTCCTAATAGCCCCTCAAATAAAGGCCAAATTAAAGTCCAATTAATGAAAATGAGAAGAAAATATTATTGCCTTTATTTTTCCATGATATTTTCGAAAATTATGAAAGAGGAGAGAGAAAAGATTTTTTTCGATTTTTTTGGAAAGATTTTATGGAATAAGTATTGTTGAGATACAACTTTATCCCATAAATTCAAAAAAGTCAAAAGATATTTTTTATTCCCTATTTAATTGGAATTTTAAAATTAACAAAGGCGAAGGGGAGAAGATTTTGTTGGGGAGCTATTTTGGGAAATATAATATATTGGATATATTCTAGATCAGATTCTTGAGGAAAAAGCGAAATTTCAACGATGACCCAATTTAACCTAAAATTTTCGCCCCCCTCGCTTTCTATAAATAGGGGATGAATTTTTTCATCCCCAACGTGTGTTGGAAAAATTAAAAATAAAATTGTAATCCCACAAAATATTTTAGTTTTTCGTTTATTAAAATCGTTCGTGAGAATCCTCCCCATCGGGATTACGTTCGTGGACTTGAGACATATTTGAGAAAAGACTTTGGGTTGATCCATAAATCTCAACAATGGTTTCAAAGGTATGTAATTTCGTAAGAATCTCCTAGATTCCGCGACGCCAGGATTTACGTGAATTACGCATGACGCACGTCATTGTTGTTGCTTATTTGATTATTATGTTGAATTAATTTAGGATTGATTCATGTTAGTAATTAATTGAATAATTTAAATATGTACCTCGAATAGATCCGGGCACCCCGTATTTCCCAACACATCCAACCCCACCATTTGTTACAGAAATCGAAGCCTTCAAGCTTCATATCAAGGAAGTTCCAATCCACAGAATCGTAAACCTTAGCAAAATCGATCTTGAAGAAGGCTCGCTCCATCTTTCTTCTCTTTGTTTCTGCCACCACTTCATTAAGTATTACAATTCCATCCATAATATTTCTCTTGCCCACAAAAGCACTCTGATTGAAGGAAATCAGCTTGTCCATCACCCTGCTTAGACGTGAGGCAAGTAATTTAGCAAGGATTTTATAGGCACAACCTATGAGGGAGATTGGCCTAAAATCTGCTAAGCATGAAGCGTTTTCTTTTTTGGGAATTAGGGCGATGAAAGATGGATTAATTCCCCGGACCAGCTTTCCATGTTCATGGAAATCAGAAAGCATTTGCAGAAAATCTTTCTTTATCACCCCCCAGCATGTCTTGATGAACATGAAGTTAAAGTCGTCCGGGCCTGGGCTCTTGGAACTTTCGCAGTTTTCAATGGCAGATTTTACCTCTTCTTCCGAGAAAGGAGCTGAAAGGAACTCATTGTCTTCCAGTGTTAGCTTATTGGTGAACAAATCGGCAAAAATCTTTGGACGGGCTTGACTTGTGTGACCAAAGTGTTTCTTGAAAAAAGAGTGAACTCCATCCTTCACTTTCTTGATGTCTTCAGTCCATTCCCCATTGAGAAACAAACCAGCAACTCCATTACCCGCTCTTCGAAAGTTTATTGCCCTGTGGAAAAAATTGGAGTTGACATCACCTTCTTTGAGCCATCGAATCTTTGCTTTTTGGGCAAGAAGGTTATTTCATTGCTTCAAACTTCTGAAAAGGTCAGCCGTTATTTCCTTCCTTTTTAGTAATTCCTCCTCCTCAAGACCGAAAACATCATCAAACAGATCGAGTTCCTGTAAATTCTGTTTCAACATATCAATTTTGTGGTCCATAGAACCGAAGACTTCGACATTCCACTTCTTTAAATCCTCTTTCTTGAGTTTTTCTTTAACCTTGTAGCCTCCCCAACCTTCAATATCATAACTTGCCCACGCCTTTTTCCACGAATTCAAGAAACTTTGGATGTGAGCACCAAGCATTAACGAACCGAAAAGGTTTCGGTCCCCAATTTATCTTTTTAGTCTCCAGAGCTAACGGACAGTGATCTGAAATTGTACGAGGTAAGCCTTTGAGAGATGAGGAAGGCCAAGCTGTAAACTAATTATTATTCACCAGAATACGATCAATTCTGCTTTTACACCTCCCGTCTGGTTGATACCTTGTGAATTTTCTGCCAATCAAAGGTAGGTCGAGCAAGTTCGTGTCTCGAATGAATCCATCAAAAACAGCAATATTGTTCGATGGAATCGTGCTTCCCCTGCCTGATCTTTCCCCCGGAATCCTTATCGAATTGAAATCCCCCGCCAAGTACACACAATCGTCATCATTCTGCTGGATAAACGCCTGAATCCTGTCCCAGGGGTCTATTTTTTCTGCAAGTACTGTAGGAGCATATACATTGATTACACAACATTTGATTCTATCAGTCCCCCAGAACCCATTGACAACTACGACACCTGCCATATCCCAAGAGCTCAATACAGAGAATTTATCAGAATTCCATATGCTCAGAATACCCCTGATCTTCCAATTGAATTTCTTTTTGCCCAATCAAAATTTCCAGAGCCCCATATCTCTCTACATGTTTCCACATTTAAATCTTCATCTTTTGTTTCTTGAACACAACAGAAATCAAAATTGTGCTTCCTAATCAACGATCGAATTTCTTCTCTTTTCACTGTACTCCCCACCCCTCTGATATTGTATGAAAGAACTTTCATTGGGGACATACCTCATTTTTCTCCTTATTCTTCTCACTATTCGCGGTTGCAGCTTTATTCAACTCAGTTAGTTCATTAATCATGTCTTCATCCTGTCCCTGAGCACAAAGTCCCATCTGTTTTCCCAAGTTCCAGGTGAGAATGGCTTCGTCTCTGATCTTTTTGGACACCTGATCTTCCTCATCACAAAGAATTTCGTATCCTGATTTCTTCTGTTTGGAGCTGGCTTTCTTCACAGAAATTTTTTGGATGTTCTTCGCTCGATCTTTGTTGGTTGAGTTAACTCCTTTTCTTTTCATGGTATTTGGGTTTAGGTTTGATTTTTTTCCTGAAGGGTGGGTCTTTCGACTGGAATTGAGATTTTGCTAGATTGAGGGAGGGGATTCTCGAGATCGATTTATGTTTAGTGATTCTGGTGGCTGGTTATGTCCTTTACTGGTGAGGGATGGGATGGCAATGTGGCTGTTTCGATCTGATTGGGTGGGGATAGGCTGAAAGATTATCGGAGGCGTAGATAGGAGAATTTGGGGATGAGGGAACGGGGTGACCAATGGAAGGGGCCGGCTCAGAATCGGGTAAAAGGGGGGGGGAGGGGCTGACTTGACGAACCAGATGAGGGGATCTCCAGAACCGTACCTGTTGGCCCAACACCACATTTCCACCAACCAATTGGGTTTCATTTGTATTTTCCCTCAATGGGCCCAAAGAATCGTGAGGGTCCAATACTGGGCTTCTGAAATCGGCCCATTTGACTCAAAAATTGAAGGAATCACGTTTTCTGGAGCCGCAATAACCGTTGTCAGGTGGGGACCATCCGCATCAATCATTGAGTCCACAGATTGTAAATTCCCCACGTAATTAATGGGCGAAATTAACTGGTTCTCACCTTCCAAAGATAAGTCATTAACCTCTCTCGATATCTCCTCTGCATTAATCACCTTCTCGGAATTCAACAAGACAACTGGAGGAACCGACGACACTTCATTCGCCCGCGGCCTGAACCCTAACTCCGGCTCGGGATTTTGGGATTCCGGCTTATTGACGCCGGATTGGTCTCCAAGAACCTCCGAATCAGAAATAATTGCGTCTGCTGCGCTCTGAGATTCAATGCTTTCTTCAGAACCTTCGTGTGAATCCTTCTCGGAATCAGATTCGTCTTCATAAACTGGTTCGTGATGGCATAACGTTTCCTCAACAATACGAATTTTGAAGGAGACACCATCCACTTTGACATGAACTGTTTTATCCAGTTGGGTCGCAAACGATGCTGATACTTGAACTCTGGCGAAGTCTAGTCGGACTTTATTTTTGGACGATTCATCTAGTGCCAAGCATAGACCCACCAGAGAAAAGAATTTTATCGACCACGCTTGAAGTGGTACACCAAACCATCTCGTCTAAACCACCCGGCTAGGGCTAACGTCAATATCCTGCCCAAGGCCTGATCCAATCAAACCAAAAGGATGACCATTCATTGAAGCCGGCATTCGTTAATCAGTTTGAGTTTACCGAAGCATTCTGGATTAAGAGGACATTGCCTCCCATCGTGATCAGTTTGAGTTTACCACCACATTCGTTGTTCAACTCCTCCTTATGTTCTTCCCAGGAAAACTTTCTTTTGAGGAAACCAGTGTAACATCCCGACAGCCATCTCTTCTCTTCATCAGATGATTGATAGAAAAAGGGTTCATTTGCCAAACCGAAAGGAGCTTTGTCTTTCCCTGTTCCCTGTATCGCTTCAGCAAAAGTGAGAAAACCATTCTCCTTTCCCGAATCTGAAATTGGATCGCCTCTTCCGAGAGGCAAATTCTCCCTTGTCACCGTTACATTTCTGTTAATAGGCATCGCTTTCGGGGGAAAAGGTTCTCTTCTAAACCTTGGAATGAAGGCCCTTAACTTGTAGCTCCCAATCCAAATGTTGTTCAAATCTTCTAACAACTCCCACTCATCATGTTTCTTTGAGAATCTGACAAAGCCAAACAATTTACCAGCTTTGTCCTGTTTTTTCGGCCAATAAATATCCAGAACTTCCCCCACCTTGTGGAATGCCTTACTCAAAGACAATGTGTTGCGGTCCTCCGGGAAATTCTTAAACAAAAACGACCTCGAGTTCTCCTCTTAGGGGAATGCCTTCTTCTCCTTCTGCACTGTAGCGAACTCTCCTTTTCTGTTGTATAACCCGTTCGGAGCCATACTGCCACTCGACCTAGGATTTGGTTGATTGGTTTGGGAGAACCTATGGCTGGAAAAATATGGGTGCCTCGCCGGAGATCCCTCGGAAATATGGTTGTTGCGTTCTACCCTCCCTCTTCTCACCACTCTCCACTCTCCACTCTCCTCACTTTCTCTCTCTTAGCATTTCTATCATTTTCGTATCAGCATTACTTTTCTATTTAAATAAGTACTATTTTTCTATTTAAACAAGTAATATTTTTCATTTAAATAAGTACTACTTTTGTATTTAAACAAGTACTACTTTTCATTTAATCAAGTACTATTTTCTATTTAATCAAGTACTACTTTTTCATTTAAACAAGTATCACTTTTCATTTTATCAAATACTATTTTTCTATTTAAACAAGTAATATTTTTTATTTAAACAAGTAATATTTTCTATATTTAAACAAGTACTACTTTTCTATTTAAACAAGTAATATTTTTCATTTAAACAAGTACTATTTTTCTATTTAAACAAGTATTATTTTTAGTCAATATATATATTTAAATATACTACAGTATAAATTAAATTTTATACCGTAAACTCCTCGAAATAGATCTGACTACGGTCAGATGGAACTCTTCTCCAAGTAATTATAAATTAAATATACGGTAAGATGCATTAACAACAATTAAAAAACCTAGTATAATCCTGAAACATTAAAAAAATACATACATAATTAATATTAAATATTAAAAAATTAAAAAAAAAAAAAAAAAAAAAAAACCGTCGCTAAATGGGTTAGTCCAAAACGTCGCTAAAACCGTAGTAAAACCGTCATTATTCTCAACGGTTTGCATAAAACATCACTATTTACAACGGTTATCTTTACCGTCGCTAAAAATGTTGACTTTGACCATTTGATTATTACCGTCGTAAAAATCGTCGCTATTTGCGACGGTTCTTGTAACCATCACTAAATTCTGCCAATAAAACGCGTGTTTTTTTGTAGTATGTGTATATGCTAATTCAAGTTCGATTATCTTATATTTAAAAAATTTAAAATATAATGTCTTATGTTCATAAATCTGTATAATTATTGTACTTAAAGTACAAGTCCCCTAATAACGAGTTTAGAAACATATTTTCCATGTATACCTTCGTTAGCCAACTCTGAAACGTTGTGCAGAATCATTGCACCGGCATCGCACGCAACGACTTCTCTGGCGTGGCTACACCTAATTTATGGCTTCTTATTGCTCAAGCCAACGTTTCCTCCAACTCAATTTTTTGTTTCGATGTCAAATTTCCCGTTAATTTTGGATTTGAAATTCGACAAAATTATCTTATTTTTTAATTAATTCAGATTTTTGCAGTATTTATCGGCGACTCACGTGTCAAGCTGTATATCAATTTGTTCATGCTCCCAGGAAAATTTCACCAACTTAATTTCATGTTTCACAGTACTGTCATATTCATCATTCAATTTTAGATTTGAAATTCGGCAAAAATATTGATTTTTTAAATCCAAAATTTTGCAGTCCGTTATTCGGCCAAATATTTCCTGATGATCTATAGGACAAGTGTACAGCAATTTGTTCCCAAGAACACCTCTCCCAACTCAGCTTCATATTTCGGTGTCAGTCTCTACGTGAAAATAGTCGATTGTCTCACTTAAATTTTTTCAATATTTTTTAATATGCCACTTTAAATTTCAAAAATGAAAATAATTTTGTTCTTAAATAAGAAGAAAAACATTTTACGATTTGCTTTACAAAATTTTCTAATTATATAGACTATTTTTAAACTACAAATAATTGCCTACAAAAATGAAAATTATCTACGAAATTATTTGTGTAGGTAAGTTTGCCTACGGAAATTACAAATACGTAGGTGAATTGCTCGTAGGTAATTTGTTTGCTTAAGAAATTATTTTTGTATGTATTTTTTAAAAAATTATTCTAAAGTTTGGTAGGCAAATCGTATAGGCGATCCTCATTTATTAAAGATCAAATCATTTTTGTAAAAAAAAATTCGTAGACATTAGAAAATTTTCGTAAGTAATTCTTCATTTTCGTGCAATGTCTCCATCACCAATTATGGATCCATTTTGCGAATTTCGGATCCAATTTTCAATTGTGCATTTTCTTTGCAACAGAAACATGATGTTCTACAGATTTTTAAGCATAGTATCCTACATTAATTCACATACCCCTAAAATTTTATCAAACAAAGATAACCATAATTGTCACCAAAAAAGATAACCATTATTGTAGCAACTTATTTTCTGCTGGCTTTAAATGCATAAACACCACATATGTGCATCAATAACACAGCTTACATGTATGCATAAAGAAATATTGGTCCCGGTTCCCTCATAAAAAAAGTCACATGGATGTGCTCCGTAAAGTAGAGTCAAAACAATTAAAATCCTAAGTTCTATGAGTTTAAAAGTCAAGATGAGTTTAATTTCTCACATGCAGATATAGGGTGTGTTTTGAAACACTTAAAACAATCCCATAATATGATCATCTCAATAAGTTTCAAGGATTGAGAAAAGAGAGTGAAGAAATGTTCTTTAACAAATCAATTTGGATAACGCCCTCAAAAAAAAAATATATCAATTTGGATAACAATCGGGTGAAAGGTGTTGTAGTTCAAAAATTTGACTCTTTTAGTTTTGGATAAAGAAATGTGTATTAATTATCACATTAAAGGACATTCTTTTGTGAATTACAATCTTTTGATAAAACAATTCATATATATATATATATATATATATATATATATATATATATATATATATAAATCGAACATGCAATAAATAGCTAGAATGAAGTTTTTCACTCTTGAAGGCTACTCTTCACCATTATTTTGTATATTGGGATCTGATAAGTTACTCCATCCATCGACCATTGACTTTTACACGTGTTTTTACGAGCGAGTTTTGCATTAGTAATTGAAATGATAAAGTGACTTTTAAGGAGGGGTATGATAGACGAGAGACATACCCCTCCTTAAAAGTCATTTTATCATTTCAATTATTAATACAAAACTAACTCAAAGAAAAACCGTGTAAAAGTCAAGCAAGCATAATATTGGTGGACGGAGGTAGTATAATATTTAGCTAGTGATTAAGTTTTTTGTAGTTCTGTAACTTTGCTTCGTTTTGAAATTGGTCCCGATTGTTTTGATTTTTTTATTTTGGTCCTGTAAGTTATCAAAAAATTTAAAATAGGTCCTTTAACCTGCTGTAGCAGGTCACCAAACAGGTAAGTGTCACCTACGTAATTATTTTATTTTTTTCCTTTAATTTTGAAATGCCACCTAGACTTTTTTAATTTTAATAATTTTGTGTCGGGATTTTTTTGCATATTTTTTAGGGAGGAAGAGCGGTTTTCTGCGTATTTTAGTTTACTTTTTTATTTTTCGGTCAGTTTAGACTCAGTAACCTGACCCTATCCGCTTTGTCTTTTAATATACAATATTTTTTTGAACCCGATCCAAAACCCGATCAAAATTATTAAGATTAAAAAAGTTCAAGTGGTGCTTCAGAATTAAAGAAAAAATAATAATTACATATGTGGCGGTAACCTGTTGTAGCAGAAGTGAAAAGGATAATTTCAAAAAAATTATAAACTTACATACCAAAATCAAAAAATCAAAACAATCGAAACTAATTTTAAAATGAAGCAAAGTTACAAGACTATAAAAAATTTAATTCCTAATATTTAATTTGTTGTGCACACATCAGCTGGTGTTGTATTTTAAATTTGTATACAAATTATCATGTGTTGTAGAATTGTCATGATCAATAACAGTAATTTTGGGTAAACTTGAATACATAAAAGTTTTGTAAAGGGTGCATAAAAGAGAATATATTGTTCTTTATTTTTTAGTTTTATTTTATTCTTATCTTGGTAGAGTTCTAAACTTTGTACTAAATGTAACTTTAGAATTTTGTTACATAGGCTTTTATGTCCTAGACATAGATTTTTTTAGAATGGTTTATATAATGGAAGAAGTTTATGTTGTCTCTAGAATGTTTTTACAATTTTCTAGTAAAACAATTTTAAATTAAAGATAAATTTATCGATTTGTCCACGAAACACACTTACACAAGGCGGTATTAATTTTTACTAGTTGTATTCCGTCTTATGCATAATTATCTCATAATTATTTTTTTTATCGTGTATTTTTTTTTGGCGCAATTTTTTTTATCGTTTCAAAATTTCAAAAGTAAGATTCAATTAATTGAACATGAGTATATACCATTAGGGGTGGAGGAAATACCGAAAAAACCGGTATATCGCATTTATCATACCGAAAAATATCGAATTTATCGAAATTTTACGTACGGTATGGTACCGTAGAGAAAATTTCGGTACGGTAACGGTATATGAATATAGAAATTTCGGTATACCGCGGTATACCGAAATATTTTCGGTATATCAAAAATATTTCGATATAACGAAAATATTTAGGTATACCGAAAAAACTGTATTGAATTTCATATATTTTTTTAAAAAATAAATAATAATTATATTATATATATACACACACAATGTCACAAACCCTAAATCATTTCATTTTTCACTGCGCCGCTTCTCCCCTTCTCACCCTTGCCACTGCCGCCTCCGCCCCGCCTCCCCGCCGCCGTCTCCCCGCCTCCCCGCCTACATCCCCACTCCCACTCGACTCACATACCTTTCTCCATTGCTCCGCCTCTGCTCGCCGCTGTCGCCCCGCCTCCCTCTCGTCGTTGTCGCCCGCCTCCCTCTCGCCGCTGTCGCCCTGCCTCCCCTCGGCGCCGTCTCCCTGCCTCCCCTCACTCTCCGATCTCACGCCACCCGCTCTCTTCCTCCATTTTCCAGTTTCTTCAATCGGCCCCCGCCTCCCTCTCGCCGCCGTCGCCCCACAGCTCCGCGCTCTCCGTCGTCGCCCTGCCTCCCCTCGGCGCCGTCGCCCACCACTCTGTCCGGTAATGTGTTAACTTCTTTCAAATATTGTTTAGGTTTCGGGCCCAGATGAATCATCTCTGTAGTGGTTTGGAGTTTGGGGGTTTGTAGCTTTGCTTCAATTAAATATTTTCGTTATTTCCGAGGACAAGCATTTCTTTCTATCTTGGCTATCATAATTTGTTCTCTTGTGAGATCTTATTACCAATAGGGGTGGCTATTTAGTTTGATTAAATCTGTTGTGTGGTTTTTACACGAAATTCTAGTCGGAGTTTTCTGGTGTTAAGTGCAAAGACATTCTCTGTTTTTTTAAGTCTGCTAAATTTCATTCTTTCTATAATTCTATTAGTTAGTGACAATGGTTGTGAGAAGAGTTGACCTTCGATCTGATACAGTCACCAAACCAACTGAAACCATGCGTGTTGCGATGGCGAATGCTGAAGTTGATGATGATGTTCTGGGTTACGATCCAACTGCTGCTCGTCTCGAAAAAGAGATGGCAAAAATAAATATTTTTTCAATTGTTTGTTACTGTTTAAAATTTTCTTTGTGTTGCATTCCAAGAAAGCATATATGAATGCCTATTGCTGTAAATTTGGTGTTAAAAAAATCGGCATGAACGATATGCTGAAAATTTCGGTTTACCAAAATTACCAAAATTTTTGGCATACTGTTGTGATCATCTGAAAATTTTGGTATTTATTAACCGTATGATTTTTTTTTTGAGATTTAAATTTTAGATACCAAAATTTTTTCAGATGACAACAGTATGAAATTTTTGAGATAAAAAAAATTTTTGCATGCGATAACGATATATGACGAGAAAATTTTAAAATTTTTGCAGTATAGATCGTTTCACCCCCTATATGCCATTGCCATCCAAGAAATTAAAAAAGGGCAGGTGAAACAGAATAGGATTAGTTGAATAATTAAAGGTGGCATTATGCGCATGCCCCCCACGTCAACAATGAAATAGTAGCAATTAGTAAATTAAAAGAAAAGAGAAAATTGAGGATATTATTAATTTAATATAGTATCTTCAATGCAACTTTGTATTGGATAAAGTGGGCCCATCTTTATGGATAACAACTATCCAATTCATTCGAAACCGAAAGTCGACATAAACCTCAAAAATGCTTTTAAAACAGTTTGTTGATGAGCGGTCAACATGGTCATGCCAGCAAAGGGAGTTTTGGATGGGTGGATCGAGTGCCACGTGTCACCATCGACATTCATCGCGAACTAAACAAGTCAGAATACTATGCCCGCCGGGTAGTATTGTTAACGGAACGGCTTTAACTTAATCCATTGCCTTTTAAGGCTTGTTCTGCCAAATGCCTGGTTCCGTTTTTAAGTCGGTTTCATTTTAAACGAATTCTCAATAGTTGAGGCTAACCCTGCTAACAACGGGTTAATTAAAACGGCCACCTAACGGGCTCCGAAAAAAATTAAAAAAAAAAAAGTTCAAACATTAACATTACATAATGACAAAAATTTCGATCCAGACTGCCCCATCATCTTTAATAACAAATGTTCAAAATATAAAATTTGTTCTCATCATCTTTAATAACATAATTGAAAGAAAGTTTCCTATTAAATTAGTTAATAATATAAAATTTGTATCATCACATTTATAAATTAATACCATAATATTAATTTATTATAATGATATCGATTTATATTATGAACAAAATTTCATAATAGAATTTATAAAAATATTATATTATTATTTTATATTGGATTAATATTTTACTTATTTATTCAATTCAATATAAATTCAAAACTGTTAAAAAATATTGAATTGGAGAGGATTAATTATTAATTGACTAAATTAAATAAAAATATTTAATTTATAATTGATTGGCCATAATTAATTTTTGTCTTATTTAAATTTGTGAAAAAACTAAAAAAAAAATTAATTAAAAATTAGAAAAAAAAAAAAAATAAAAAATTGAGTATATATAAATATAAGCGGGCTAAAAAGGGTTGGGTTTAACATGAGCTAGTTAGCCTGTTTAGCCCAAGGGCTAATCGGTCCGAGCCAAAAAAGGCCCAATTTTAAATGGGTCTCCCATTGTTTTTACCGTAGTAACCTCAAGATATAATAGGTTTAAGCGGGCGACCCGTTTTAGTTTGCCGGATTAACAATGCTACCGCCGGGTGTTAAAGGTCCGTTTGTAAAATGGGAGGGGATTTTATGTATTAAGGTGCATCGTCTATGTACAATATATTGTAAAATTGTGTGATTTGTTATACTGTAAAATATAATTTATTTATATTAAATCGTGCAATTATTGATATGAAAAAATAATTACATGATTCAAGATAAATAAGTTATACTTTTTTAGTATAACAAGTATGACACGATTTAAAACGATTACGAAATGTAGAAAAGACACCGGATATACGTGAGACTCACTCTTATAAAATTTATTAATAATTTTTTGAAGTATGCATCATCTATTTCAAGTGCATTTTCAAATATTACTAATTATTTTCTTAGAATAATTCAAAGATTTTTCTATACACAAGACAAAGACCTGCAAAAACAAAGTGTATCTTTTAAATAAATCTTAAAGGTAAGAAATACATTTTCGGTTAATTAATACCTTTCAGTATTAGTAACTGATACTTTTTTTATTTTAGACAAATTAAACACTTGATATAAATAAGAGAACACTTTACTCTCTTAATAAGTTAGGTTTTACATTTTCAGTTCAGAGAGATCAAGTCAGTCGTAACAACTTTTCAATACTCTCCAAACTTTCCAATCGTCAATTAGAAAGATACATTCAATTCATCAAGTTCTTCAATTAGAAAGATAAATTCATCATGGTTCTACAATGTACAATTTGCTCCATAAAAATATGCAATTTTTTATAATAAAATTTATAAATTATACTCATAACAACAAAAACAAGTTGCATGTAAATAATGATTCACCCGACATTTTCCTTGGGAGCATGTAGAAATCTCGTCAATTTATTTTGCAGTTTCACACCAAGATAAGTGAATAGGCCCAATAGGGGATATTCCTTTCCCATTTTCTTGTCTTATATAATTCCCCAACATTTATCCTTATCCCTTCACAAATTAGCTGGCCATCACATTCAATGCATTTTATTATGCAGGCCACCAAAATGTAGTATTTAAAATATAGCTTGTTTTAGTACTATGTATATCTTACCTTTAAATGACATGGAAACCAATAAAGTCTTCCTCAGCCTCAAGTAATTTTACATAACTTTTTGTACTATAATTAAATTATAGGCGATCATAAGTCTTATCATAAGAATAAGAATGATTATCAATCTAATTTAGAATAGTATCCTATTAGACGTGTTTCATTGTATAGAATTATTAATTGTGTTTGATTTTAGAGATATAATTTGTTTTAGAAAAGGAATTGAAATTCATTAATAAATAAATTGGAGGACAAGGTGTGGGTTGATTTTAGAATATAAATTGTAGAGTTGGTATGTTGTGAAACTGATTTTTTTTTAAAAGTCATACTCTTTAGTAATATAAGTCACATCATTTAGTAATATAAATCACACTATTCAGTTATCACTACGATCTTTCTCATTATATAGTATAAGTCACACCTTTCACTTTTATGAGTAATATCTTTTACAGTAAAAAGTTACATCATTTATAGTAAAAAGTCACACTCTTTAATAATAAAATCACACTCCTTAACTAGTTTTATCGTGAAACTTGTTCACCCTATTCTTTGCCTAAATTGTATTACGCGAGGTTTTTTATATAATTATTCTGCTACTGATCTTTCTGGAGCTATTCATATTTATAAGTCAAGTCATTCGAGTTGGATCCTCGGCACTAAATGGAGGGTTCAAATGCAATTAGACCTTTCATTTACTACAGAAGATCCATGTCCCAAGTCAAGTGTACGTTCACCAACAAAGAGAGCAGGGCATATTTAAAATTTTATTTTAAAGGGACGGAACTTTTTATATTTATTATTTTGTATTTTTTTTATTTAAAAAGGATGAACACATATAAAGTAAAATTTTAAATTAACAAATTTATACGGATACAGTGGAAGAACGCCTCGCCTCGCACAATAAAAGTCAATAAAAACTTGTATTTGACAATGTCATACATAAAATTTAAAATTGGTTCTAATTTGAGAATTTTGAAAATCGATTTAAAAAAATCACAACTACTGCAGCACTACATTATAAACCTACTATCTTGTTATTCGAAAACTAAAAACAAACACCCAACTTTGTTGGTGGGTTAGTTGAAAACCCATTTCAGACTTCGTCGCAAGCGAAAAACATTATGTTCGATGCATATAAAAGCAGGGGTGATGGAAAGAGTGTTTCCAATTTTTTTTTTAAGCTCATGTGTTGTGTTTTGCTTATAACTAGATGCATATGACAAATATAAACATAAAGCGAAGAAACAACACAAAGAATATATAGTGGTTGGACAATAAATCCTACATCCACTCTCCTCTCTAGGGAAATTCCTTATCAACTTCGAAGCTTTTCGACTACCTAAGTAGTTTCTTTACTCAACTTCGCCCGAAGGTTTTCGACTACTCCACGAGTTTACTTACTCAACCCGACCTTGAGTTTTTTCGACTACCTCCGTAGTTTTACTTACTCAATCACAAACAAGCTTTCGGACTACCCCAGAGCTTACTAACTTCTCCTCTAGAGTTTTTTCGACTCTAAGCGTAGTTTACTAACTCTTTACAACACTTCTCACCAACAAACACACTCCAACTACCTTCACAAGGGTTTGGGGTTTCTCGTTGGTTTCAACTATGGTGAGATTTTCCCTTACAATGGTTTTAGCCTCAATGCTAAGGTTGGGAAAATCTCTCTAAGGATATGACATTTGTGCTTAGATCTCAGGGTAGAACACTCTTGGTTAAATTTGGATATTTAATGCCCTCGTGTTCTTGAATGGAGTTCTTGAATATTTGGCTTTTAATCTTCACTTTGCAGATTCTCCATTTTCTTCTTTTGAAGATAGTGCAATGTATTTATAGTGTGGATTTAAATATTACCGTTGGAGAGTAATATTCAAATCCATACTAATGGTCTTCCAACTTTTCTTTGTCTATTGACTTTTCTCTTGCAGTTTTATGTCACATCAATATGTGTGTTGTCTTCTTATTGATCACCGCTTTTTGTGTGTCTAACGGGTCCGATCAAATTTCGTCGGATTCATCGTTCATTGCTTCGATTTCGTCGCCGATCCGTCCATTTGAAATCGATCCAGTAGATTTTCGGAGTGAAATCACTATTCATCGATCTTTGAAATCACTTTGTTCACTCGGCGATTTAATCGAAATAAAATCATCGTTCATCATCTTTGAAATCATCGCTCATCGATTGATTTCACCGAAATAAATCACTGTTCATCCGAATCGATTTCGTCGTCGAGTCGCTTTCGATCCGATCAACTACCGATCCGATCGGATCATCCGATCCAGATCAAGATCCGGATCGGAACTCATCCTTCTCATCCGATCTTGATCGTATCGCTCGAATTTCGCCTCGATCTCGATCATCTTCGTCGACTTCATGAGTTCCCCTCAATTTGTTCTCTCGTTCCCCCTCAACTTGTTATTCAGAAATTAGCTTCAATAACACAAAGTTGATAATGTTTCAGCATAATTCATCAAAACTAAAATATCCCAACAACCTTATTATTTATCGAGATTTCAAAATCCCATAAATTATAAATCCCTTTTTTAAAGTCATGTAATGTCTTAATTGGTTGAAAAGTATATACAGTGTGAAAATTTTCATGTATAAAAAATTTATAAAATTATCTTAAATCAATCATCTACACCCTAAACACTAAATAATGAACCATAAATTATGACATTTTCGGGTCGGATGAACCATGAATCACTTGGGCCAAGTGAACCATGAACCATGAACCATTCAATTTTGTCTTACCTTCACCAATTACAAAATTTAATTGTAATTTAAAGTTTTTTTCATAAATGAAAATTTTCATACTAGACTTTCTCATTGGTTGTATATTTCAACAATAACTGGAGTACTTTTTATTTGAGTTAATCAATGTTTGTCCAAGAACTTTAACTTTTTTGTCCAATTTAAGTTCTTAATCCTATATTTTGATACTTTTTCAATATAATTGTCCTTTTCAATTATATTATTTTGGTCCTTAATTTCGTGTATTTTTGTTAATTTTGATCCTTTTATTGTTCAATTTTAATTATGCACGTTTCTTTTTTCGAATTTTGGTCTTATGGTGTCAATTTTTATCCAAAAGAATGAAAACTTAAAAATATAATGAATTAAAACTAGTCACGACCTAAATTGTATGACAATTCATGATGTTAACTCTTTTTTATTTGGACCCTTTGAGCATAATTTTTAACTAATTCGTCACCGAACATAATATTTATTTGGAAAAAAAAAATACATTACTAGAAGGATATATCATATTTTTTCTTAAACGAAACAAATTATACAAAGTTTGAAATTTTTGTGAGGACAGAAAATATCTAGGAGAAAGATAGTAGAAGACGTTACTTGTGGTTCCTAGATGGAAGCAGCTTCCTAGGAGAAAACACTCAACAGTGACGGATGAGAACAGAAGAAAATATATATACAGATCAGATAATATCAAAATGTATGGTTTGAAAATCGCAATTTAAATAAAATCAACAAATTTGGTGGTAATGGTGTATGGAATTGACCCAAAAATCTCTTACGTGTCAACGATAATTTCCAACCATTTTCATTACATATCTTTTGAAAGTGTGGTTTTTCTTGTGCCCAAATCTGAAAAAAAGATTTTATAGTGGGGTCAAAACTCAAAAGTCGCATTATATTTACGAGATATGTATGAACAATCCACTTGGGCCAATAACACGACACCATGTCATTGTCCTTGTAAAGTTTTGGTTTTATAAGATTTTTTTTTTATTATTTCCTGCTAAATTACAAGAAAAAAATTATAAATTTATTTTGAAAAAATGGGAGAAGTTTGGTTGTAAATTTTATACTTTCCATCTTGTTTGAAAATGGCATAAGAGACTTGTATTGATTGTGGAGTCTGTAAGATTTTTTTAGATTTTTTAAGTTTTGGGGGTATTTAATTCGAATTTTAAATTTTTTTAAAAAATTTTATGATTCAATCTTAATTTTAAAAAAGTCTTAAAAAAAATTTAGATATTCAATAATTTATGGATTTTAATACTCTATGAATTTTTTTTATTCTCTTCCAAAAATATAAATAGATTTCAGTCTCCAAAATCTCTTCTAACAACCAGAGATTTATACGTATTCTATTAGAGAACTCTAAAGACGAAAAGTCGTTGTTCTCCTGCCATCGCCGTCGTTATTGCTGGTTGTTATCCGCCATCGGACGACTCAACGCCACTTATGCCTCGCGACCACAAGACGACGCAGGTGCCTCACATCACATCGCTTCAGCGCAGAAGTGCCGCCGTTGCATTCTTCCCTCATGACGTCGTCCCCCCCCATGACCGTATGTATTTTTTTTAATTTTCATTGGCAGAGTGCTAATTCTGATTTTGTTTCTTGAATCCTCTATTTCTTGGAGTTTTTAGTTTTACCAAATGAGATTCTTGATTAGGTTGCAGTTCTATTGTTGTAAATTGTAATTGAGCGTCATGAAGAAGACATTCAAATTAGAACACACTGGGTTGGGTCAAATTGATTGTGCAAGACATTAGTGAAATGAATGAATAATATACAGAGAACTTATTTAGAATTTTAAGTTTGTTTTGACACTTTTACGTGTCACTAATAAAAATCGCAACAGAAAAGAGGATTTGTGGGAAATGAGGCCGAGATATAACTGTGATGGAAATAAATATGAGAATAATAATGTATTTTTTTTAAACTAATGTATTTTTGATATTTTTTCTAAATAATTTGAATAACTTTTTTTTTATATACAAGTGTGTTCCATATACATTTGCATCAATAGTTTCAGTGCCGGAGTCTATGAAAATCCATATAAATCAATAAAAAAAAGTCAGTCAAACTCTGCATGAAGTCTATGAATTTTCTAAATCCACAGATTTTTTAAAGTTCAAAAAAATCCAATACAATCCCAATTAAATACACCCCCAAGTCAATAGCAGTCATTGGAAGTTTTAATAAGCTCAAGTGATTAGAGCTCCAGTACCTGAGACCCCGAGGCCCCGGGTTTCGGTTGCGGTTCCCTCCTCTTGTGGTGGTCCCCCTCTTGTGGGGTTCTTTTATTCGATTGCCATGCGATTGCGTTGATTACGATTTGCGATTTGTGTGATCCCCTTATGGTAATTGCGGTTCTGATCTATAGCGAGATGAAATGTTGTTATCATACCCAGTGGTAGAAGGAATTATTATGTCGGCAAAAATAAAATTTGTGTTAGGCGTGTGCGTGTGGACGCCTATACTTAATCGAATGTCCTACATTAATTTGGACATATATATATATATATGGTTTTGATCATATACTTGCAATTGACAACAATTATATATCCCATTTATGTAGCCCCACGTATCTAAAGGTCCCACCATAATTTAATAAATTTCTTTAATTAATTCAATCTTCTAATTAATTATATAAACCTGAACTCTAAACTATGAACCCTAAATCATGAACCATTCAGGCCGAGTGAATCATGAACCACTCGGGCCGGGTTCGGGTTCGGGTCACGTAATTTTTTTTAATTATATAAACCTAAACCCTAAACTATGAACCTTAAACCATGAATTATTCGGGCCGGGTGAACCATGAACCACTCGGGCCGGGTTCGAGTTCAGGTCGGGTAAAAAAAAATTAATATAATTAATAAAATTGGGTAAAGTTTGGAATATATATAAATGAAAAGATTGAATTAATTAAAGAAATTAATTAAATGATGGTAGGGACCAGATATGATAAGAGGCCACATAATATAAGAAAGATATAAGTTTACCATCTCAAAAGATACGATCACATGATCAAATATATATATATATATATATATATAAATTTTTTGTGTTCTTCAATTCTAAAAGGCAATTATTGTAAGAAGTTGCACCTTACTATGGAAATAATGATGTAGCAGTATTAATTAGTGGCATAATCTAAGACAAGTTGATGGAGTATATTATTATTTTTTTGACGGGAAGCAACACGAACAGCTATCTCTCCATATCAACTATTATTACTCGACTCAGTTACTTGAAAATTTGGGATCGCACTTGCCATAAGATAGAAAACAGTATTTTAACTAAATAAATTCATTAAAAAATAGAGTGGTATAGTGTGGGACAATCACGTATATAAACGATCATACTTTTATTTAAAAATTTAGTAAGTTTTAAGCTCCATAAATTCACGAATCATACAATATGATAATAAAATTGGTGGATCTCATGCAATTTTTAGACACCGCAAGACTCATATCGTGATTTTAAAAGCGTGTAATTATATAAAATAAACATGCAACAATTACAAAAAAAATATATGTAATTACGTTTATATTCCAAATTAAGATACTCTTTATGTTTCCCCTATTAACATAATAAAAACAAATTTAAAAACAAAGTAAATATTTAATGTTTTATTTTAACTATAATAATTTATATTTTTTAATTATATGAATGAAAATAATTATAGATCTATCTTTTGTGGAGATGAATGAAGTATAAATTAACATGACGTGACGGGTTACAGGTCCAAAATTTTACGGGTCCTGAGATGTCAAACTCAATTCAGACTTATCCATTGTCATCTCTAATCCCAATCAAATAGAGGGAAGAAAGAGATCTCCATCTAATCTCAACCAAACGACAAACAGATAAAAAAAGAGAACATGATTCTATCAAAAGAGGTTCAATTTTAGTAATAAATCTCACTTGGTAGAAAAGTCGAACTTATGACCTTCAATCACAAATTTTATCTACCTAATCAATTGAAATATTGGGGTTATGTCATTACTATTCTTATTAATTAATAGCACAAAATCATATATTTAGTTTGACCTAAACGCTATTTTTTCCGTTCTTAGAATTATTCTTTATTTAGGTTTTGAGAGAGTCACATGTGCCCGGCCAAGACAGTCAAGACTCATAGCCAAGATTTTGTTAAGCGTATAACTATACAAAAAATGTAAACGCAACTATATTCAAAATGTAAGACGAATTATGTTTCCATATTAACAGTTGAACTTTTTTGTGTAAAAAAGTTACACTTTTCAACATAACAAGTTGCACGTTTTTAAAATGCACTATAAGTGTACGGTGCACCCGATTGCATACAAGACTTAGTCTTTAGATTTTGTTTCTGATCAACATCAAATTCAAAACTAAAATAAGTGTCAAAAAAAAAACTTCGAAGTTGCCAATTCTAAAACGAAAGTCCAAAATGCACTATCTAGCTTTAACTCCTTGTTATGAAATGGAATATCAATATACCATGACAAGTTTATAACGTCTAATAGCTAGTCTTTTTCCAAAAGTCAAATTTAACGTTCCATTCCAATTATGGTAGATTTATTTTCCTTGAATTTATAAGTATAATTGGTACATATTTTAGTTCAAGTTAACGACATATATATACGGCATAATTGTCGTTAGAAACTATACTGATTAATCGAGCATGTCTTGAAGTGATTAATGTTTATTCACATTGAAAAATTTTTAGTCTCATTTAAAAGTCCGAACTTATAGAGAGGTGTGAAATTAATTTGTTTATTTAATTTTTCTAACATTCCTCCTCACTCGTGAGCTGAATTCTCTTCATTATTTGAAGGAGACCTATCGAGTGGACAATTTATCGAATTCAGGACGCTGACGTGAGTTTGAAGATTCTAATACCATAAACGAATTTCATCTTTAAAAGTTTAAAATTCAGAAAGAGGTGTAAATTAATTGTTTATTTAATTTTTTTCAAAACACATGAACATTCGTCTAGTTTTGAAATATTCTTTTACCAAAATTTATTTAATTTGATTGTTCATTTATAGCTCTGATATTCATATTATCAAGCATATGCTAAAAAGATTTAAGGATAATCAACGTCAATCCACTATAGTGTAGACAGCCGTGGAAGTTAATAACACACTTTTATAGTCAAGTCCTTGTTAGCGTACTGCCCTTATCTAAGAGTGTGTTTTGAAACACTTAAAACAACTTTTAAAAGCACTTATTTTTAAAAGTTGTGAGAGAAAACTTTAAAAATAAATGCTTTTAGTTCGCTTTTAAGTTGCTTTTAAAAACACAGTAAATATAACTTTACCTTGTGGAATGTATTTTAAAAAAAATTAAAGCCACATAAATCCAAATTGAAAAGGTTCACGAAAAAAGACAATTGTTGTGTAATATTCCTTGGCACAAAACCAATTAAACGCAAGAGACGAAGGATATGATTGGCCAAATCCAGTTCTTTGAATATTCGACTTAAAATAATGTGGTGGCGTTGTTGTGAACGATTATCATTACAGTATTTATTTTATTGTCCAACTAATACACCATTCAAGACTTTGTGAAATAAAGTAACTATTTAAAAGTAAAATTAATGCGAATAGTAGGATGTTTGCCGACGTTTCTGAAAAAAAATCACAAAATATTCAAACTTCGCATGATAATACTATTTAATTTCGGATGAGAAGAATAGGTGAAGGCCATAATTAAATATCACATGTTTGAAATAAAACATGTGTAATTTCTATACATTTATTTACCTATATAATTATCTAGTGCATAGAATTAGTGCTAGTTCCATATTTACACATCTGATTATTCAGTTATTACGATTAAATATTCGTTAATAATATAAATCATATCCTTCAATTATTATTATTAATATCCTTTTTATAATATAATTTATATATTTCAGTATCACAAGTAATATTTTTTTATAGTATTAAGTAATAATACCTTTCTGTTATCGTGATTAATATCCTTCAACACTATAAGTCATACCTTTATCCAATTTAGAGATCCCTTCTATGAAATTTATTAACTGTATATTTTATCTTATTATAAAAATAAATATAAGATAAAATTGGTACGTAACATTTAATTCTCATATATCAATATTGAAAAAACATCCTTAGAAAATTTATTCACATTATAAAATTGAATTTATACTAATATCATCAAATTCATCCACTGATATTAATACTTTTATAAATTAATATCATAATATTTAACACACATGCATGTTATAATATCAATTTATAAATATAATAATATTAATAAAAAATATAAGAATATCAATTTCATATTTCAAACAAAGTTTAATCGAAAATTGACACGAATATAATTTTTCTAAATACACTTAAACTAGTACATAAAATAGTTGTCATTATCCATATATATTTCCTAACTAAAATTTGCTAGAATTATGGATAGTGTAAATACAAAATTTAAGCGTGTCAATAATTTATTCTTAAAACATGTGGTGTAAAATTTATATGGGGTGGGGTTTTTGCCTATTGGGGGATGTGGGTTGTTTAATTTGGTAGACAATCTTTGCCCATTAAATTCCAAACCAACGCCATTACGTAGACTCCCATATTGCTAAGTCGGTCCTTCGTTCTTATCCTTTTCTTCATCCATGCCGCCTTCCTCTTTCTCCAAATAATATTATACTATAATCTCCATAATTTATATTATCCATATTTTAATTTTATTCCTTTTCTCACACCAAAATAAAAACTTCCATTTCTTTTTGTCTATGTTATCGCCTTCATGAATCACATTCTTTTTGTTTTCAATACCCACCGATGATGATGATGATGATGATGATGTTAATGATAAAATCACACACTCACGTATACTGAATCAGCCCAAAGCTTCAATTTTTATTTCGATTATCGGTGTTAAAATCCAAGATTTTGCGAGGTTCTATCTGGGTTTTCGATTATGTTGTCGAGATCTTACTTCAATCTCTTGAATCTCGACGATTACTCGAGTGATCGGGCTCGGATCCCGCGAGTGATTTCAATGGCGGGCGTAATTTCAGATTATGAAGATGGGGGCAATGCGAGGAGCCCTGAATCTGATACGGCTTCAATTGGCACTCAAGAGAGGCGAATAATCGTGGCGAATCAACTCCCGTTAAAGGCGTCGAGGGATTCGAGCAAGAAATGGTGCTTCGATTGGGATAGAGATGCCCTAGTTCTTCAATTGAGAGACGGATTTCCCCAAATGTGGAGGTGGTGTACGTGGGGTGTTTGGGGGCGGAGATTGATCAATCAGAGCAAGAAGAAGTGGCCCAATCACTGTTGGATAAGTTCAGATGCGTCCCCACTTTCCTGCCGTCCGATTTGATCAACAAATTCTACCATGGTTTCTGCAAACACTACCTGTGGCCCCTGTTTCATTATATGCTGCCTTTGACGCCTAATTATGGGGTGAGTTTCGATAAGGCCATGTGGCAGGGGTATGTTTCAGCAAACAAGATATTTGCAGACAAAGTGATGGAGGTGATCAACCCAGATGAGGATTATGTGTGGGTCCATGATTATCATCTCATGATTCTGCCTACTTTCTTGAGGAAGAGACATCACAGGGTAAAAACTTGGATTTTTCCTTCATAATTTTTTTTCCTTCATCTGAAATTTATCGAACATTGCCAGTTAGGGAGGAGATTTTGAGGGCCCTTTTGAATTGTGATCTCATAGGATTCCAAACTTTTGATTATGCTAGGCATTTTTTGTCATGTTGTAGTAGGATGCTTGGATTGGACTATCAATCCAAGAGGGGTTATATTGGGTTGGACTATTATGGCAGAACTGTTAGTATTAAAATCCTTCCTGTTGGAATTCATATGGGTCAAATTCAATCTGTTATGTCTGTGCCAGATACTGCACATAAGGTTAAAGAATTGAAGAAGAAATATGATGGGAAAGTTGTGTTTTTGGGTGTAGATGATATGGACATGTTTAAGGGCATAGGTTTGAAGTTTATGGCATTTGGGCAGCTTTTAGATGATAATCCTAGGTATGCTGGTTCTGTTGTCCTTATTCAGGTCATAAATGCTCCAAGGAGTATGGGCAAGGATATCCAGGATGTTCAAAATGAGATCAATAAAGTTGCTAGTGGAATTAACCGTAAACACGGTAGTCCCAGTTATCAGCCAATTATTTGTGTGAATGGACCTGTTTCTTTCCAAGATAAAGTTGCATACTATGTGATTTCTGAGTGTGTTGTGGTGAATGCTGTTAGGGATGGTATGAATTTGGTCCCTTATAAGTATACTATATGCAGGGAGGGTTGCCCTGATTTAGACAAGGCTTTGGGATTGCTTCTGCCACACCAAAGAGGAGTGTCATTATCGTGTCTGAGTTCATTGGGTGTTCTCCTTCACTTAGTGGGGCAATAAGGGTTAATCCTTGGAATATTAACAGTGTGGTTGATGCAATGCTTTTGGGCATAACAATGGAGAATTCGGAGAAAGAATTGAGGCATGAAAAGCACTATAAGTATATAAAGTCTCATGATGTGGCCTATTGGTCCAAGAGCTTTGATCAAGATCTTGAGAGGGCTTGTGGTGAGCATTATAGGAAGAGGTGTTGGGGCATTGGATTCGGTTTGAACTCGAGAGTTGTTGCTTTGGGTCCTAATTTTAGAAAGCTTTCGGTGGAGCACATTGTTTCCGCTTATAGTAAAACGAATAGGAGGCTTATCCTTCTCGATTATGATGGAACGATGATGGCTCAGGATAGAGTGGACAAATCGCCGAGCCCTGAGGTTATTTCGATCTTGAATAGTTTATGCAACGACCCCAAGAACATCGTGTTTATTATTAGTGGAAGAGGAAAGGATTCACTTAGCAAGTGGTTTTCCGAATGTGAAAAACTCGGGCTATCTGCCGAGCATGGCTTTTTCATCAGGTAAATTCAAGCTCCTTTTAGATCTTCTATTTGTGCTTCGAATTTTTTTAAAGTACTTTTTTTTTAGTCTTATAAGTTAGTTAACCCAATTTATTTTGTTTTTTTGACTTTCAAAGTTTTAAGGTAGTTCAGTAATTTTCAATTTTTCATTCTAGTTCGATAACCAACTCTGGGGAGTAAAACATCTGATTGACATACTGAATCTGCCAATTCAGTATAAACAAGATGTTTCACCTCCTACAATAGGTTATTGGACTAAATTGTCGAACTATTGAAAATTACCAGACTGTTTTCAAATCGTGAAAGTCAACAGGGCTAAAATCAAATAACAATAGTGACTTACGGGACTTAAAAAAAAAAAAAAACTATTTTCCCATTTACTTTTCGTATTTTCTTGTTCACGCTTTCCACTTAACTTACTTTTCTCGTGTTCTGTTAGGTGGGCTAAGAATTCCGAGTGGGAATCTTGCAAGTTACTTGTAGATTTGGATTGGAAAAACATTGTCCTCCCGATAATGGAGCATTACACTGAGGCAACAGATGGTTCATCGATAGAGCAGAAGGAGAGTGCTGTAGTTTGGCATCATCAAGAAGCCGACCCTGACTTTGGTTCGTGGCAAGCAAGCAAAGCTTCTTGATCACTTGGAAAGTGTACTTGCTAACGACCCTGTTGTAGTAAAAATGGGCCAGCAGATAGTCGAGGTGAAACCACAGGTATAGCTTCTATCACTTGGGTGCACACAACTAATACTGTTCAGTGAAAAAAACTAATACCTTTTAGTAAAACAACTAATACCATTTAAAAATGCACTTGGTTTTTCACTGGATGATTTTTCATTCAAAAGCTTGGATTAATATATGTTATATATTGATGCAATTCACTGAAATTCGATAAAGATGAAAATTAGTTCATCACAGAATGCTTTCTTGGTTATGATATTATAACAGGGGTGAGCAAAGGAGGGGTAGTGCAGAATCTAATGGAAACGATTAGAAACATGGGGAAACAAGCAGACTTCGTTTTGTGCATAGGGACGATAGATCGGATGAGGAAATGTTCGAGGCTATTGCAAGTTCAGTTGCAAACCACTGCGTTGCCCGATACGACCGAAGTATTTGCTTGCACGGTTGGTCAAAAACCGAGCATGGCAAAGTATTACCTTGACGATACAGTAGACGTCATCAAAATGCTTCAAGGTCTTTCAGCTGCTTCAGGAAACCAGCTATCAAAGCAGCAGAATCAAGATCATGTCTCGTTCGAAGGATCTGCCTGCTGATCTATGGCTGTAAAGAAACTGAAACTTGATCTAGTATCTAGAGAAGAAATACTGATACAGCTCTGTACATAAGATATGTATAGATACAGCTCGTTGTCTCGTTGCCCCAACTGATGTGCTCTCATGGATCTCGCCTTAGGAAAGGAATGGAATAAAGCGTCTCTATCGTTGATAGTTCGTTACTGCATTCCTCAATGATACCGGGTATAGATCGTTCTTTTTTTCACAATTAGTGTAGATACTTTTCTTCGGTAATACATTTTTTTCGTTTAGTGTTTAGGTAGAAAGTTTTTCTTCGTTCGATTAATTGAATTGCAGCCCCTTTTCTCATGCTGGTATTGTGGAACAGAATGTATTTACTCATACACTCCGTGCTAACCCGATTTGAATTTTTCGTTCTGTCTGATCAATGATTTTTGAAGTATTTCGTGTGAGACGGTCTCAACTTATAAGATGTTTGAAAATACTTCTTTGCATCTTATAAGTCTATTGTAATGTATTTGCTAATTAACTTCCTGTTACTATAGAATTTATTCAAAGCGGGTGTGTTCTAAACTTATAATTTAATTCTCTTTCAAAAGCATGTGTATCTGTTTGAGTTGTTTACATTCATGAATTAATCCTTATCCCATCAAATACGTTAGTCAAGATGGGATTGACATTCTTGAAGATCAGTAAATACGTTTCAAGATGGGATTGACATTCTTGAAATCATGTCCACACCATGCATTCTCCAAATGCATTGCAAATAAAAAAGAACATTTCTTTGTTCCTTCTCTGATCCACCATTCACAAAGCTGTTTAAGTGAGCCCAAATAAAAGATGGGGAAATGACAGACTCTTTTCCAACCATTGTCACTCCACAAGAAGATGAAATGCATTCTTAAAATGTTTGACATAGTACCCACTCACTGTTGTTATTGAAAAAAAAGTAATCTCTATTATATTTACTTTTGTAACAATATACATTAAATGATTATTGAAGTAAATAAAAGGATAAAAATATTTATTGTTATTTAATATTTTTTTAAATTTATGCGAAACACCCTGAAATGATAAATAAAATGAGACGGAGATGTGAGATCCATAATTTATCCTCTATGGCTGAGCTTATTCATTCGGGTTGCATAACCTAGCCCAACTTAGCTCATTGGACCATATCTAGAAATATACTGCCCAACTTTTTACAAACTAAAGGGCCCAGTCCAATTCTCAAATTCTTATACTCCATCGTTCTATAGTTTATGTAACCCTTTTTATTTATTTTTTGTCTCATAGTTTATGTAACATTTTCTAAAATGTAAATATACATTTTAATTCACACCATTCAAACACCTACTTATTTATTATATGTCACTCTCTCATATCCTCAAAACTTTATTACTTTATAACTTTTAATAAATATTATTCTGCTCTTCAATAAAGTTGATTTCCCCTTTCTACTCCCAACACTTTATCACAAAATTCTCATGAACAATCAAAGTTATATAAACTATGGGACGGAGGAAGTATTTTTTTAGTACAAAATATTAATAAACTAAGCTTAGATTTTGAGAGAGAGAGAGAAAACACTAATTCGCCCCATATAATATTAGTTTGTATAAATAACTAATTAAAATTACGCAATACTAAATTACTAATGACATAAAAGTCTAAATTATTAAACATTCACAATCCATAAACTATGGATACATATAACAATTAATAAGTCAAAATGATGTACATATATGAATGTATTCAACAATTCTTGAAAGTTAATAATCATGCCCCACTTGAAATTAAAACACAGCGATACACTTGCATAAGACAATTTCACGGTAAAACGGAATATAAATTTGTCATTAATGCTTTAACACTTTGAGAGAGGTGAGTGTATTTGTCTTTAGATTTTCTTTCAAATGCTTAAATCGTGAGGCAAGTATTTTATAAGTTTTTATCTTATTTCTATTGATTTGACACTCTCTTATTTAAAAGATATACTCCAGCTGAATGTAAGCTCGAATTGTAAAAGTAGAAGAGTAACACTCTCGTGAACCAGGTCTATACATGAACTCTATCACTATTACGAGTAAAAATTATCATTGTTATATATAAAAACTTTCACTGTTTAAAAAACAAAAATATTTTTTGATTGATTGTTTTTATCAAGACTTGATAATAGTTTTTTATGCATAAAAGTGAGAGTTTTTATACATAACAGGTGTGTATAGAGAGTTCACGGTGAACTTGAGTTCACACAAGTTTTTGTCAAAATAGAATGTGAAATTATGATTTTATTTATCAAAATTAAAAATTTAAATTAAATTATAATTTTGAAAACTGTCGTGATTCTTTTCAGCAGTTAAAGCCGAAAATAAAAAAAATAATTGGACATCAACAAGGTCAAGGAGCCTTCAGAATTTTTTAAAATTATCCTAAAAAAGAAGTCCATAATATTTTCTAAAAAAATAAAAAATTCCATAATATTTATTTCCCATTTAAATTTGATTGAATTTGATCATATCTTGTTTTAGTGACACAAACTTATACGCCCACCGCTTTACATGTGTATTACACGTGATGCAAAGATCTTCACCATAATTTAATTAGTTTATTTAATTAATTCAATCTTTTCATTTATATATATATATATATTTCATATTTTACTCAATTTTATTAAGTATATATTTTTTTTACCCGACCGAACCCTAAAACTCCCGAAATTGATTCATTGTTCATCCTACCCGAACGATTTCGTGGATTTAGGGATTCATGGTTTAGAATTTAGATTTATATAATTAATAAAAATATTAAATTAATTAAAAAACTAATTAAATAATGGTGGGAGATCTAATATACGAATCATATAAAGAAGTGAACATATCCCACGTGCGCATATGATCAAATCCGATAAATTTGATTCTACTAAATAATTTGGGTCTCCTATTTATTAGCCGCCACTGGTCAAGCAAGTGGACTAATCAGTAATCACTGATAACAAGAGCAATTAATTAGGTTGATAAACAACTTCTTAAATCTCGATAATGCCTTCAAAAAAAAAAAAAATCTCACTATTATTCTCTCCTCCAAAGGAAAAAAAAATCTCAAAATTCAAATTCCAAGAACCAATAACTCACACATCTCTCCACATTTCCTTTTTCACCAATATTTTATGATTTCTGTAAATCTGTCTTTCAGTGATCAAACTTAGTAACATGATGAAGAATGTTTTGCTTTTAATTGTGATTAATTAGTGAGTATGAGTATTTGTTGCTTCATAATTGCACATACTTAGCCTTGGATTTCCGTATGTAGAGAGGCATAGATTGAGTTTCTTGCCTTCTGATAATGGAAGTGAAGAACGAAAAGCTCGTGAGGTATGTTTCCACTCTTTTGCTAAGTGGGTTGCTGATTTTATTCTCTCTTTTAAGAATTGAAGAAATATGGGGGAGAAATTGAACTCTGATAATCGTGGAAATTTACATTGTTCCGCTATTCGTAAAGATTTGAGCATAAAAGAGCTATCATCTTTGGTTCTCATAGTTTAATTTTCTTTAAATGTTGTTCTTGCTATTTTCCCCTTTTATCGCCCTGATTCATATGTTTGAGTGGTATATTCTGTTGGGCTTCGGTGAAAATGTGGGAAAATTCGATACATTGAATTCCTAAACTTCATTAGCCTTAAGAAATCTTGAATCTCATAGTTTATTCATGTGAAAATCTTGAATCATTAGAGTGGATATGTGCTAATTTCGTTTGGTGTAATCAAGGTTTTATCCTGATGAGCAACAAAACAGATTAAATTCCGATGGAAAATGGAAGATTACTGATTCCCTCAAGTTTGGTGATTCTAAGGTGTTTCCCCAATGTCAAGAACCATGTCATAAACACATTCTTGATCCTGGTAGTGACATTGTGCTCAATTGGAACAGGGTTTTCATAGTTTCTTGCTTATTGGCACTTTTTCTCGATCCGTTGTACTTTTACTTGCCATCTATTGGAGGGGTTAAGGGTTCCTGGTGTGCTAAAACCGATTACAAGTTGAGGATAGTTGTTACATGTTTCCGAACTATTGCCGATCTTTTCTATCTATTGCATGTGGCGATTAAGTTTAGGACAGCGTATGTGGCTCCGAGTTCTCGTGTATTTGGTAGGGGTGATCTTGTAATGGACCCCAAGAAAATTGCCCAAAGATATATAAGATCGGACTTCTTCATTGATCTAGTTGCTACATTGCCTCTGCCTCAGGTACTCCCCGCGGGTCTGATCGTAATTCAACGTGAGGATGTGTTTGTTTTGCTTCCCTATAGGATGACTAGATGTATGTAAATTGTAAATGCTATAGGTTTAAACTTGGTATATGTTAGGGTTTGAAGCTTAGGTATGTGATGTTGTTTCTATTTGCTGTTTCTGTGAAAATAAAATCAAATTCCAGATATTTCTTAAGTCTTACTAAAAGCATCCTACAAGTGTAAGTCAAAGGTTTAAAATCCTTAACTACTAAAGACTTTTCTGAATTCAGTAGAAAAGAAAGATCATAATGAAAGAAAACCACTGGACTATGCAACTGGTGTACCCCTCCTAAGGTACTTTGTATTCTGAATTTTCAAGACCTTGATTGTAAGCTCAAAATATGTTTTGTGTCCAGTTTTATGTTTGAATTCATAAGAAAAGTATAACGTATAAGTCTATACTGATAGATATACCAGACTATACAAGTTCTTATCTTGATTTTTACACGCTAAACAGAGTATGAGAACTGCTAGTTTATGGTGAAATCTTATGTAAACCAGTTTTACCGTGCAACTAGTTTGCATTTTGTATGTATTTTTAAACAGTATTAGTTCTTCCATTAAAAAGGTATTAGTTGTTTCATTAAAACGTATTGGTTATTAAAGTGATAGTTGAGAACGATGTTACACGTTAAAGGTGTTTTACGTAAGACCAACTCTTCGTTTATTTATGTGTAACTTGATGAATCTTAACATCTGTTCTCATATTGCAATTTGTGCATCTCTTTGTCCTTTTTCCCCCTTGTCTTATAGTTGATAGGGATGATTTAGTTGTACCATAACTCTGGTTCTGCTCTGTGAATTAATTCCATTTTTCGGTTCTCTGAAGTTTCTGCCTTTTGATTTTATATGTTACAGATTGTAATCTGGTTCATCATACCGCAGTAAGAACCCACCGAACAAATCATAATAACAACGCCCTAGCCTTGATCGTATTATTCCAATATATATTCCAAGGTTATACCTAATTTTCCCATTGAGTTCTCAAATCATAAAAGCAACTGGAGTTGTCACCAAAACTGCTTGGGCAGGGGCTGCCTACAATTTGCTACTCTACATGCTGGCAAGCCATGTATGTAATACTTTTTTAGTATGTATGTTAATACTTCTTTAGTTGGTTAATATCAAATTACTTCTGTAGTTGGTTCAAAGCATTTTATCCTTAAATACTTTTGTTATGACAAATTAGTTGTGTCGTCATAGGTTCTGGGGGCAGCATGGTATGTACTGTCAATTGATCGGTACTTGTCTTGCTGGAAATCTATATGCAAGAGAGAAGATAGTCCCACAAAATGTTTGCTCGAATACTTGAGTTGTGATGCTTCTGAGAGTATACAACGTAACATTTGGATTAAAAACACGACTGTCTTCCAAAGTTGTGATCCTAATAATGAGGATATCTCATTCAAATTCGGAATATTTCAGAATGCTGTCACCAAGCAAGTCGTATCTTCAAGTTTTATGCGGAAGTACTTATATTGCTTATGGTGGGGATTGCAGAACTTAAGGTACGCACATTCTTGATTTTTGCCACTATTCTCATAAAAGAAAAAGAGATTCTAACTCTTTCATCTGGCTTATGGTTCAGTTCGTATGGGCAGAACTTATCAACCAGTACGTTTATCGGGGAAACATCATTCGCCATCACCATTGCCATCGTGGGTCTTGTTTTATTCGCACATCTTATTGGAAATATGCAGGTCCCATTTCATTTTTCAACTTTAAACCCTCTGTGATGTCCTATATTAATGGAGACTTAATTGTTTAATTTATCCCCAAATATTTCTGTGTGCAGACATACTTGCAGTCTCTAACAGTAAGGCTTGAGGAATGGAGACTTAAAAGACGAGACACCGAAGAATGGATGAGACATCGTCAACTTCCTGAAGATTTGAGGAAACGTGCTAGGCGCTTTGTTCATTATAAGTGGCTTGCGACACGAGGAGTAGACGAAGAATCTATTTTGCGCAGTTTACCCGCTGATCTCAGTCGAGATATTCAACGTCACCTATGCTTGGATCTTGTCCGACGCGTATGTTTCTCTCTCCATCACTCGCTTTTTTCCGTAGCGTAGGGTGTTGGTAATTTTAGTCTCATACGAGTCAATTTTTGCAATTAAGTCCCATGATTTTAAAATGATGCAAATTTTCGTCATTATATTGACAATTTTTTTTTTAAGAATGATATTTTATTTAGATTTTTTTTAAAACTTAAATTAATATGAGGTCTCACTATGCCACGTTGTAGTCCAGTTGCTACATGAAATTTGGCAGCTCATGTGAGCACCACATGCAAAAAATCCTGCATCCTTGTTATGAGATTTAATTGAGAAAATTAGTCATATAGGACTAAGATCACCAATACTCAATAAATTTAGGACCAATTTTGCAATTTACCCTTCTATCATACGTTTCTGTACGATATATACAGCCATTGATATTTTTTTAATCATTCTACTTGACTTTACCATCATCCTTACTTTTTCCGGCAGGTCCTTTTTTTTCTCACAGATGGACGATCAGTTGCTCGATGCAATATGCGGCGATTAGTTTCTTCTTTGAGCACCGAGGTACGTATATTGTCCGAGAGGGGACCCAGTAACGGAAATGCTTTTCATCATCAGGGTCGACTCGACAGCTGCACGACAAACGGGGGTCGAACGGGTTTCTTCAATTCCATAACCCTAAGACCCGGAGATTTCTGTGGGGAGGAGCTTCTTGCCTGGGCATTGCTCCCAAAATCAGCTCTCAACTTGCCTTCTTCAACAAGAACAGTTAAAGCACTCATCGAAGTTGAAGCGTTTGCTCTACGAGCTGAAGATCTCAAGTTAGATTGCGAATCAATTCAGAAGGCTTCACAGCAAGAAATTGCAGCATACGTTCGGTTTTACTCTCATCATTGGAGGACATGGGCAGCCTGCTTTATACAGGCCGCCTGGAGAAGATATATAAACGGCGACAAATGGCGATGGATCTTGCCAGAATGGAGTCTTTTGCATTGGCTGATGAGGCGAGACGAGGTGATGAAGAAGATGAGAACCGGATTCATCGAATCCCATAAAATCGGGTTAGAAGTCACTATTCTTGCTTCAAGATTTGCTGCAAATACAAGAAGAGCAAGAGCTCAGAAGATTAAAGATGTTGATTTGCCAAAACTGCCTAAACCTGAAGAACCCAACTTTTCAGATGAACCAGATGATTAGATATTTGCACCAGCTAAGAGAATGATAACAATGATATCAAATTGAACAATGTTTTTTGAGAAATATAATCGAAAATAGCAATGATATGTATACCTTTTGTTTGGGAGCTAATCAATGAAATACAACTAAATTGCAAAATTAGTCTTGTATGTATTGTGTGTTTTAGTTCGAATCAATTTTTTCAATAATGTTATAAATATTGCAATTTTTGTAGTTTATGGATATTTTTTTGTTTTTCTATAATAATTAGTTTGTTATTTTTTTAAAATTGAAATTACCACATTGGAGTCTCGTTATGTTACGTAAACGACGTCAAGTGCTTAGACCAATTGCTACATGAAATTCTGACATCTCATGTGAGCAGATGAAATTATGTAATCCTATCAATTTAGGATTATAATTGCATCGTTTTAAAAGTTGGATTAAAATTGCCCAACACCCAAGTGTGTATTTCATTCTATATCAGAGATTTTTGTACAATCGAATCAATATTTGTCGTTACAAGAAAATCCCCATGTGTTCTTTGGTAGAGTTGTTAAATGGGCTGAAATTTGGCCTGTTGTAAAAATATTCACCAAAGATCAAAAAGAAAAAAATACTTGAGGCATGCAACAACGTTTGTCCCAGGATTTCTCCCTTAATCACCTGGGATTCAACAAGTCTTCTAGTGTAGGCCCAGGATCAGAGCAAACAAAATATTAAGTCCCTCAAAGAATATTATATGTGGAAAATATTGTATAAAGTGTCTCTCGTCTCCTATTCACAAAAATATATATCTACATATATAGAGATGCACGTTGGCTTGGTAAATGAGAAGTGGACTCATTCCATACATAAAAATAGCAACCGCAAGGCTCAAATGACACGAAGTCTATTAACAAGGAAAATAGGGAGAAAAGTATTGTTATTTGTTGAGAAGAAATAGGAAACAAACTTGGTGGATAAGTTTGAAAATATTTTTTGAAATAATTTAAATTAATTAATTTACAACAATCTCCACCTATTTCAAAAATATTAATAAAGCATTTAAGAAAGAACAACACAAAGAAAATCTTTGGGTTCAACAAGACTATGTAATGCATCGAGTTTGGTGTCTTTTGGACTATGAACCAAACCTAAAAGATAAAAGGTATAGAGTTATTGAGCATTGGTGAAAGATATAGCTTCTATGAACCAACAACTCATAGTTGTAACTTAAATTGCTTACCCATCACATTACATGTAATTATTTGATTTGCTCAACGCGGTTTGTCTTGTGAATAGGCCATGCTGTGGTTCAGTTATTCATGAGTGCTCTAGAGACGTATTGCCAAAGTCTCATGGGAGCGGCCCCTCCACACTCATATAGGTGAATTCATCAAATATATTTTGCAAATAATATATCACCATAAGGGATATGAAATTCATTAAAAGTTTTTTTTTTTCCTTACCCTCTCAATTTTGCAATAAAGCACCACACACACTTTAGCATTTTAGGAATGGACTTACTTTAAGGTGCTAGAGAATTAACAAGTGACTTTGTTATTACCCATATGAACCTTATTCATGGGATCTCCAATCACAAAAGGTTGGGTTCCCACTTCAATTAATTTTCAATAGGCTTAAGTCCCATTCCTTTAGGCGTCTCACATATTAATTTTCTACCCAAGGGTTTTATGCGAGGATCGCTAGATTCGCCGACTTCACATAATCAATGGAAATTATTCCATCTTTTTAACAGTTGTTTCACCACTTCAAGTCTTAGGCGAATATGTCTATTTTACCATTGAAAGTTTTGTTCTTAGCAATGGCTATTCTTCGCTTGGCAATCACAATGCATTGAGACCGAGGGCTCGGTTTCTCTCCAATAGGAATACTAGCTAAGAAATTTCTTAACCACTCAAACTTCATTACCGCTTAATTCTAGAGCATAAAATTTCGATTCCATAGTGGATTTAGCAATTATAGTTTGTTTAGTGACTTCCATGTAATTGCACCTCCACCGAAAGTGTAAATACATATCCACTAGTGGATTTTATCTCATCTGAATCGAGATCCAATTAAAGCATCCTTTGTATCCTTCTAGCACAAAGGGGAAATCCACTATAAAATATACCATAATTCATGGTACCTCTCAAATATTTCATTATTCGACTAACCGCACCCCAATGATCATGATTGGGATTATGTGTATATCTACTCAACCTACACAAAGATAAGCTATCAAAGTCGAGAAAAAAAAATCATTAAATGCATTAGACTCCCAATAATTTTTGCATACTCAGATTGAACCCACGGGATCACCTTTATTTTTCATCAATTGAATGTTAGAATCATAAAGGGGGTACTCACCGGATTGACATCAAAATGTCCATACTTCCTAAGAAGCTTCTCAACATAATGTTCTTGAGATAACATTATCCCACCATCCTTCCTTATGATTTTAACACCCAACATCACATTTGCTTCACCCATATCTTTCATATCGAATTGTGAAGCAAGATATTCTTTAGTTTTGCACACAATATCAAGAGTAGTGCCAAAAATCAACATCATCAACATCAACATATAATCACACATTGATCATCAACAAGTTTTGTATAAATACATCTATCTACTTCAACTGAGGTAAAACCACCAGATAACAAAACTTTGTCAAATTTCTCATGCCACTGTTTTGGTGCCTGTTTTAAACCATACAAAGATTTTAGCAACTTACACACTTTCTTTTCTTGACCAGGACTTACACACCCTTCTGGTTGAATCATATAAATTTCATCATCTAAATCACCGTTTAGAAATCTTTGTTGTGGACGTCCATTTGATGAATGAAAAGTTTGTAAATAGAAGATAATGCAATCAAAACACGAATGGACGAAATTCTAGCCACAGGTGAAAAAGTATCAAAGTAATCAATGTTTTGTTTTTGAGTAAAACCTTTTGCTACTAATCTAGCTTTATATTTTTCAATAGAGCCATCAGGATGATATTTTCTTTTGAAAATCCATTTGCAGCCAATAGGTTTACAACCAGGTGGTAAATCAACTAAAGTCCAAGTATGATTTTTATTTAAAGACTCAGTTTCAGTTTCTATAGCTTCTTTCCAAAATTTCGAATCACATGAAGTTATAGCATCTGAAAAAGTTTTGGGATCCTTCTCAATAAGGTAAGTATAAAAATCATTTCCAAAGGTTTTTTCCACTCGTTGCCTTTTACTTCTTCTTAATTCTTCCGTGAGAATTTCAGAAGACTCATCAACTTCATTATTAACAGGTGCATGAGAAATTAACTCACGTTTCAAAGGAAAAACAAGTTCAAAGAATTCAGCATTCTTTGTCTCAACAATAGTATTAACATCCAGCACATCACTTTTCAGCACAAGAAATCTATATGCAACACTATTATCAGCATAACCAATGAACATGCAATCAGATGTTTTAGAACCAATTTTTCTTCTTTTAGGATCAGGCAACATGACTTTAGAAAAAACATCCCCACAATTTTTAAATATTTCAAATTAGGAGGATAACCCTTCCATAACTCATAAAGGCGACTTTTCCTGTTTTCTTATAGGAATTCTATTTTGCAAATGACATGCAAATAATATAGCCTCACCCCAAAGATTATCGGGTCTGAAAAAATTTTGACTAACATAGAATTCATCATTTCTTTTAATGTCCTATTTTTTCCTTTCGCTACACCATTCGATTCAGGAGAATAAGGAGAATCGTTCATGAATTATCCCTCTTTTTCACAATAATCATTAAACAAAGTGTACTCACCACCTCTATCGGACCTAACACGTTTAATCTTTTTATTGATTTGGTTTTCAACCGAAACTTTATAGAAGAAACGTGTTAAAAGCCTCGTCTTTTGTTCTAAGCAAGTACACTTTCGTATATCGGGAAAAATCATCTATGAACGTCACATAATATTTTCTCCCACCTCTTGTAATAGTTTGCTTCAAATCTCCTAAATCAGTATGAATTAAATTTAATAATTAGGTCTCCTTTGAATCTGAAACACAAGACTTCTTTGTTTTGTTTTGGCTTCACAAAGATACTTCACATTTAGTCACGCAGTATTATTAACACCGAAATTAAACCAAGACTCTGATTTTCTTAATATAACTAACACTTCATGTCCTAATCTAGCATGCCATAAATCAATAGACTCAACAAAGTAAGCAGAAGAAGAAGCATTTTCATTCACCACATTCATCACATTAAGAACAAAAAGACCATGATGACAATAACCATTTCCAACTAGAACATTATTTTTGGTCATCACAAATTTATCAAATTCAAATGATATTTTCACCGCTTTTCTAACAAAGCCACAAAAATCAAATTTGCTTGAATATTAGGTACATGAAGCACGTCATTAAGAGCTAAAGTCTTCCCCAGATGTGAGTTTGAGAAGAACTTTTCCTTTCCCATAAACATTTGTAGTTTGAGAATCTAAGATACACATATTCTTTTCCATTTTCTATAGGAATTATAGAAGTAAAAACATTTCTATTTGCACAAATATGTTGCGAGCCTCGAATCTACCACCCAATTATTCATATTAGACATACGAGAAATAACCGCAATAATATTCATGCTTTCCAATCCCAAAAAATAAAATGCGAGAAATTAAACAATTCAACAAACCTCAAAAAATAAACAATTAAATGTACATACTTTGGAGAATTAGTTAATGACAACGAGCTCGAGTGTAACGTCTTCAAGTTCATCGTTCATCTTTGGTGAAAGTAAATCCTTAAGATTGTTGTAAAAAATATTCACCAAAGATCAAAAAGAAAAAAAAAAATACTTGAGGCATGCAACAACCTTGTTGTCCTTAAGGATTTACTCCGTAATCCCCCGGTGATTCAACAAGCCTTCTAGTGTAAACTAGGATCGAGACAAACAAAATATTAAGCCCAACAATATTATATGGGAAAAATATTGTATAAAGTGTCTCTCGTCTCCTATTCACGAAAATATATATCTACATATATAGAGATGCATGCGTTGGCTTGGTAAATGAGAAGTGGACTCATTCCATACATAAAATAGCAACCTGCAAGGCTCAAATGACACGAAGTCTATTAACAAGGAAAATAGGAGAAAATATTGTTATTTGTTGAGAAGAAATAGGAAACAAACCTGGTGGATAAGTTTGAAAATATTTTTGAAATAATTTAAATTAATTAATTTACAACAAAGCCCTCTAACTTCATTAAGATCGAGGTCCTAATTGGTCATCGGGCTAAAACTGGTCCGGGACCTTAACTTGTTCATTCTTAACGGGTCACTAATAGTTGAGACCTAAATCTAACACTGCGGCTACTCACGGAAAAAAGCAGGTTACTATTCGGACTTCAAAAATAAAATAAAAAATAATTTTTAGTATTAAATTACATCAATACCATCACATTACAAGTTTAATTAACACAATCTATTTCATATATATGAACAAATAACATAAAATTAAATCAATAACCTAATCCAATAAAAAAGCAGTATAGGGTGTAAAAAAAGGAAAAAAGAATGAAAAGAATATTAGGTTGAAAAGGAGAATGAAGGATGGGGCTCTTCTACGATTACAAACAACTTCGCCTCCCCGACGTCAAAGAAACCCTTTTTTAATTACCATTGGATCGTTGATCTAACGGTAATTTTATTTTTAGATGATTCAGATAGATGCATCTACCAAGAAATTACAGACTAGAGCGTTTTTGTGCATCTTGAATCGTCATGTATTGCCCTACTAATAAACTAAATTAATAATTATAAGATGACCACGAATATCCTTTTCTTGTAAAATAATTTTAAAAACTAATTATAAAATTATATATATCCCTATTAATGAATAAAATACTTTTGAACCCAATTAAAATTATAAATAAATTATATATCTAATCAACATTAACCCTAATTTTTCAGCCGTCAGAAAAAAAAGAAGATGAATGATGATGAAGAACAATAACAAAAAAAAACGATAGAGGCGGTTCTATTATGACAAATAATATAGGATACACAAGCAAGAAAAAGATGAAGAGATTGATATTAAATCTGATATATAGGTTGTGAAGAGAACTTTGACATTTTTCACGAAATAAAACTTTTTGAGTAGATCTTTGCGTTGAAAAAAAAAATTCTGCACCGTGGAAACTACGTGATCCAATTATTTAAACAGGAATTTAAGAAGATCCAAGAACTGATTCCATCAATTTTAATTCCTCAAAATCAAGTCACTCAAGAACAAGAATCTGAAACAAATTCAAACGGGACACAATATAATTGTAAAAAATGATCACATAATTGTTAACTCGAATATAAATAAAAATTAAGCTTCCTAGTTCCAGAAAATAAGAACATCAAGAGTTGAAAATAATGATTTGAGGAAAATTTACAGAAAAGAATGATTTTGTTGGTTGGAGAAAATTTCACGAAATTCAATTAAATTTTTTAGTTTCCATGAATTTTATTATCACAGGCTTCATCGCAACTTTATCCAAAATTCTTTCAGTTCGTAATTATTGCTTGCCTCCTATGCTATGGCTCAATGGTTGATATTATTTTTAATGGCAGTTTTAGATTTTTTTTAATGGTGGTTTCGAGTTTTTCATCATCCTTAATTTTATTGAGGGGGAAGAAGATGATAGGAGGGGAAAATGAGAAGAAGAGAAGCCTAATTTTTTAAGGATGGTTTAGTTATTTTACATATTGATTATCAAAATATTATATATTTTTTTAAATATTACTGGAAGGATATTTCAGTAATTTTCAATTATTTTTTTAAAAAGATAAATTATTTAGTGTTATTGAGAAACTAGATTGCTAATGACGAAGTTAGATGATGTGTCAATTTTTTATTGGTTTCCTGACGTTAGGAAGAGCGAAATGGTTCATAACCGTAGAAAAGTCCTTCAAGAAGGGCTTGAATCTAGATTCTGATACTACTAAGTATTAAGTACTAACCAAACCTCCAATATCGTAAAAACAAATTAATAATTAAAATTTGGGAAAAAAAATATTTTTACATAATATATTTGCTTGAACTTTAACTAATGCACGATAGCGAACGTCGACGGAGAAAAGGACAACTGGAATTTACGAATCACAGTTAATAAAACTTGCTCTAATTTATTTCTATATATTTAAATTAATAATATAATTAATATATAATATTATATATATATAATTAGACGGGTTGGCCCGATTAACTGGCGGGCAAGCCCATTTAGTTTGGGCTGCCAAAAAGGCACTGGATTTAAATGAGTCTAATTCTTAATTTCTAGCCTGATATAATAGGGTTAAACTGGTTGGACCCATTTAACCGACCAAATTAACATATCTAGTTGTTGGACCCTCGGTCATGGAGTTTAAATCGATGGATATGTTCAAATAGTCTATTTCAAATCAGATTGAGTCTCGTATACATCCAAATTGCTGATCACAAGTCTTTTCATAGTAGTCATTTTAACCAGCTTAATTTATTATCTTTGAAAGATGCAATTTGTTTACACTGAACCATGCAACTATTAATATATAAAAAATAGTTACATTTTCAGTATAAACAAATTGTATCTTATAATATAACAAGTTGTACAATTCTAAAATACAATACGAGTGCACAAGACTTAGCCTTCAAAGTTCAAACCAACTTTGTCTCACACGGCATCACCACGGGCTTTACGAATCGGCCCAATAAGCCCATATAGGTAACTTGGCGGAAATTTTTCCCTCCAAAACCAAATTGCTTAAGCCCTCACAAACCCCACACCATCATGGATTTGGATCTCTCCATTTCTTTGTGTAATTTTTTTGTAAATTTGAAAGAGAGAGAAAGACACAGTGCATGCAGAAGTTCCTCACTTTATATTTTTTTATATTAATTTATTCGATATTTTTCTCTCTCCAAAATTTATAAGAAATTTAGGATCCAAATACCACCGTCATCTCTATTTTGGCAGAAATGTCCGACATTCTCTCTGACCTTTTCGGTGAAATACTTCTCCGATCGCCGGCGGAGACTGTTTTCCATCTTTCATCAAAGCCCACATCAACAACAACAATAAATCAGGTGCTCCCCTGTATTCCTTCTCTCTCGATTCTCTCAATTTCATCAATTGCCCTCAAATGATTGACGCCACCACTGTCAAAAATTTGTTTCCCCAATATTTGCTGCTCTCACCACCTGATTACGCCTATTGCAATGGTTTGATTCGAGAATTTATATGGCTTGGGCGATATGGAACCCGTTAACCAAGGAGTTCCGGAAATTGGCCCGACCTAATTTAGATGATACAATGTTATATGGTTTTGGTCTAGGGTATGATTATGAGGCTGATGATTACAAAGCTGTTGTTGTTTGTGGGTGGGAAACCTTTATTTATAGTTTAAAATCGGATTCGTGGAGGAAGATTGAGGATTGTCCTTGTATTGTTGAAGAGACGGGTGTATTCTGGAATGGCTCATTGTATTGGCTACGTTATAATAAGAAAATTGCACTAAATCTTATTCCTTACTGCCCAATGAATCAATTAATTATAAATCAACTGGTGTTCGTTTGGAATCATTGGATGGATGCTTATTCTGTTGTTTGGATCATAGAAGCCGGCAGCTATTTGAAGGGCGGGTGATGAAAGATAACGGAGTAGAAATCTTGGATTAAACTGTTTTTGCTGCAACATTTTGTTACTCGGGCACCAGGGAGATCGTTGAGGCTTGTAGTTTATTTAAAGAGCAAAGATCAAGTTGTTCTGCAGCATGTTTGATCTTCGTAATAATTCTGTCAAGAAGTTATCCATTAATGGTCTTCCGGACATTGCTTTTTTCTCAAATATATTCAGGGAGCCTTGTTCGACTCAATAATCATGATTCTACTGATGTTTAAGTCGGAGCTGTTACAGCTGGAAGAACAAGGAAGAGGAAGATCGAGATAGTAGATACAAAGGTACACATCCATACTCCTATTAGCCTTAATATAAATGGTGATTTATGGATTTTTATGGACTCTTTTGTAGCTAATTTTAATGTGTTATGATTGATGTATACAGAGGTTGTTGTTCCATTTTTTTTGTTTATTAGAGGATTCTTGAAATGTTATTGTTGCAACATTTTCTTTAACTTATAAAATCAAACTAAAAAACTGTGGTTGCCTAGCGTGTGAAAAGTAGTCATTAGATTTGGAATAAATCGAATAGTCTCAAACGTTTCTACAAAGCACCTTTAATAGGCGTTTGAGACTATTGTATTTACCTTTTCATCTTGTATCTTAAATGGCAACCATATGTCAAATGTCAATATTACAAAGGCCTGGTATTTATTGAAAGTAATGAAACACGAGATGAAACAACCGTATTACAATATGCTGTAATGAATGCACTAAAAGATTCAAGTTTATTGCATAACAATGTTTCATGTTCAACCAGTCTCAAACTTGTTCGTACATTTGCCATCCAACATTAATAAGTTGCTTATCCTTGTAGATTGAAGTTCTGTGTAAGAGATGCTGGGGAGCAGTGTTGTTCAGATACCCATTTTTGCGGTGAAGATTCATGTCGGCGTTGGAAGGAAGAATAATCTCATCAAAAGAAAGCATTATGAATCTATGATGTTAACTTCAGCAAATGAGACTATGGTTTTTTTTAATTATGAATGTAAGATATTCAGAAGTGGGTGTGAATCCTCCCTATGCTAATGTTTGCCTTTCTTTGAGATGGTCTCAAAGATTTAATTTTTGTCAGACGGAAACTAATGCTTATTGTCTTTGCAAGACAAAATTTGATCATATGTATTGTGATCAATTTCACTTAGAATTCCATTTCTCGTGTATTTTCTTTGAACATGAATGTTAGTACGCAGATGTGACAATTAAAGGTTTAAAATCCTTAATTTTCTGAATCCAGTAGAAAAGCTTAAGGGAGGTGTTAAAGAAATTTCAAACTATTATTTTAATACACCCGCCACGACGAATATGAAACCAATTTTACAAATTTACTCATGAAATAGAGAAACTCAATTGCAGAATTTACAATTGGATAGTCACAATCTTGAGTGTGTATTTTCAATCAAATTAGTGTATCCTATAACAGAGATTCTGTACACAATCGAATCAATACTTTGTCGATTTGTCATAAAACTCAATAGTCTTGTATTTCTGGGAAATGATCTCAGCCTGAACTTTTCTAGCAGTATCAGTTGCACAACCAACAAGAATAAGAACTGAGGTACCATGAATCCTCTGAAAGCCGTAAGATGTATGTAGCTTTGTTCGATCACAGCGGGCCCAGCAGCAAGAATCGCCAAAAATGCAGAACCCAGAACTGATATTAGGCTCAGAACCTATTCAAACATTGAGCATCATCAGCAATAGAAGTGTATATAAATGTCAAGAAAAATCCATGTAAACCAATATAACCAAAGTAAAAAAATAAAAACTGTTCAGAGAGTGTTACCGTTTTGATAAAAAAGCGGGTACTTTTTCCAGGTCGGACAAAGGGGATGGGCGCCTTGCCTCTTCAACTGCTCACTGACATCATCAGGATCCAATTGCAGAAAGGTGTAATAGTAATTGAAGAATGCTATCATCAAAATGTTTGTTGGCAAGTAAAGTGGACCTGTAATTATATGTACACAAAAATATGCTTTATCATCATTTGATATTTTCATTCTTATAAGTTAATTTGTTGCCGAGGCAGCTTATTAGTTGATTTAAGCGTGCCCCCAGGATTTAAACCTACAGCAGCCTTCTTGAGAAAATTGACACCAGTAAAGCGTGCAAGAGTTCCTGGAAGAGCCAGGGATGAAGTAGAAGATGATTGGCATCACTCCAGAACTATTTACCTGTTAATTACCAACTATTAGACTGCAAATACAAATTGAAGAAGAAATTCATGTTCTTGATGATTACTGAAAATTACAGGGAGTTATGAGAAAGTGAAAAGCTAAAATTAATGATCAAAGCAGAACTAAAAGACAATTTAAGGCGATCAGGGCCTTTCCAAGAAATATTGTCAGAGATAAGTTCGCTGAACATATAGTATGAGACTGTTTTTCCCAGCTTTTGCAGGAAACCCAAACAATCTAGGTAAGAATGAAAAATATGAACAATTTAACATGCCCTGAAAACTTATTCAACTTCGTGGAAAAGAAAAGTTATTATTTAGGTTAATTGCAACATAAATCACAATCTTTTCATGTTTTTTTTTTCAATTACAACATATGTTTTTAAAATTCACAATTAGATAAAGCGACCTTTCAAACTGTTGTGATTCTATCACATGGCGTGGCAATTTGTAAAATTATAAAAAAAAATAGAAGATTGTGATTAAATTGAAATAATAACAAAAAGTTTGTGAATTTATTTTTCAATTTTTTCAAAAAATTTCTCGGCTTCCCACGTCAGCATAAGTTGCTAGAAAATATTCATATAATATAATTGCAAAAATTTAAGAAGTCTGTGTATTGAATAGAAAATTTTAGAAACATGTATTGTAATTGGAAAAACATAGAAAAAAGTCATGATCTTTTAATGCAATTAACCTATTATCTAAGAAAGTTATTGTTCAATTGTAGATGAGGGGTATAAATACCGCGACACAATTGTAAGCAAAATGAAACTTCAATTCATTAATAAAGAAAAAACTAAAGTACGCCATGTGGAAATTCTGGATGATGCAAGTCAAGTGAATTAACATCAGAAACAGTTTGACAAACCTTGAAGGGGAGTAGGTAAGCAGATTTTGAGGCCCCCCAGCTCCACTATTATATCTTGAGGCATAATTAAGTGGTATTTTTCTCTCTGCTTCCTAAAACATCATAAACAACTCAAATTAACTCACTGCTTGCGGTACTGTATAATTTTTTTACAAGAAAAAAAAGTAATGGGTACCCTGGACATATACAATGCTAAGGACAAGCAAGAAAAGAAGGAAACTAATGATGCAATGGGTCCAACATAGTTACCATCTTGAAAAGCTTCTGCAACTGTCCTCCCAAAGGATGCTGGCAGAAGTAGGGATGATGATATTGGTGAAGATTAAAAGAGATGTACCGTTTCCCTAGTTTTAAGTCAGTAATTCTTTCTCCAATATAAGTTGTGAAAACTGATCCAGAAGTCAGCAAAATGATAGATGAGGGCGACCCACCTTTCGGTGCTGAGTCATTGACATAAGGACGGAGAAACAATACTTGTCAATTGCCTGCCATGAAATTAATTCATAATGCATCAACAGATCTCTAACCTAATTTTTTTGTTTCGATGGGTCCTCAAACTATTTTTGTTTTTAAAAAGCCCTTGAAATTTCATTTCACGAGCTCCTCGAGATGAAAATTGATAGATTTTTTTTGATTTATCCCGTCAAATAATATATATATTAATTTTATTAATATTCAGATATGTTTTGTGCAAATTAAACTTTAACCTCTTTTTTTCATCTCGAAGGAGCTCTGTGTCTTTTGAAAAAAAAGTTTTGAGACCTATCAAACAAAGAATGCCTTTCGCTCCAAAAAAAATAATATATACTAGTATATATATTATATATACATACAACAACAATTTGCGACAAAACTTTTTATAAAACTGGTTCACGAAAGTTTTTAAAGATGAACTTAGTATACTGTTTTATCTGATTCACTATAAGTATCTAGTGATTTCTGAGAACAATACAAAAAATCAAACATTTTTAAATAATGATGCTTAGTATGCAGAATGTGATCTGAAAATCGGGTATGATGATTACCTGCACTACTGCAAACCCAACAGATGCATAAGCGGTATACTGCAGCACTTTTTCTCCCAGCCTTCTTCTCTTTTTTGGAGTTCTTGCAACTTGGGGTGAATTTGGTGAAGCTGAAAGACTATCTGAGCATTGATAAAGGGCACAATGCCAAAAGACCCTATTCAAGTCGACCAATACCTCCTCAGAAAAAAAGAATCTAGAGTGCCCAACAGGCTATTTGATCTAGATTATAGCGAAGCCCTCGATTCACACCACCAAGAGGTATGTATATACCGAGTCTTGAAAAGTGCCAGATAGCCCAGAAAGCTTGAGAATTTCCTTTGAAGTGGGCCCTTGAAGAAATCACCGACATCAATGGTGGTACATCTCGATGGCAGCTGGAAAATGTGAAAGAATCTAATCAAGGGCCAAGGGCAGAGAGGTAAAAATTTATTGAAGACATCAATATAGAAAAATACAAATGATGAAAAATAAACCTCGACTCCTCTTGATGATGAAGATTTCTCTTTTCTGGTCCGAGGCACTTTTAAAGGTCTGAGAGAATACTTCAAGAACACTTTCACAAGCAGTTTTTAAATCCGGGAATCTATCGGATTGATTCCTAGTGGATCGAACACAGAACTCTCACAGCTGGAAATGTTAAAATACACAAATAGATTATAGTTCAATCTTTTTAAAAAAACAGTTTTTATGATCTTTATTAATATGTACTGAATGGAACCTTTCCTAAAGATTTAAATTCATGAAAATGTCCCCCACATTTACAATCCTGATAAATCGATCTTTAATTCAGTTACTGAATGCATGACCGCGCTGTACAAGATATGACTAGCTTAGTTCACATGTCAAGGATTTTCAATTAAAAAACTCTTAAACAGTCGTGCATTATATGTCAATTAACAGTGTCGTATTGGACTAGCTTCACAATTTCAATCTGTATTTACTTTGATCAATAAAATTAAACCATATAGCTACGAATGAAATAACACCATCAGTATGTAAAAGCAATTCGCAAGAAATAAAAATTAAATAGGCCAAAACCTACCAATCAACCAAAACAAATGCGAAAATTAAGAACCCTTTTTGGAGGACAAGCTCTGAAATTCCAAAAAAGCAAATAAAAGGAAATCCACAGAAAGAGAAAATGGAGGGCAATTAAGAAAACCCACTTCATATAAGAACCTAAAGAACATTGAAACTTAAACACTTGAATTTTGAGGGGTTTCAGCAATTTTTACCTTCGATTCTCTCTGTTTCCGGAGTTCTTTCTGTGAATAATAAGCGAGGGCTCTGCAAGTGGAATTTCTCAGGTTTTTGAAGGGTATAATTCAGTGGCTTCACAAAAAAGAATGTGTTTTTGAAATGGGATTGTGATTAGAAAGTGGTGGAACACAGAAGAAAAACTTGCCTCACCGTTATCAACATTATCCCTTTTCTCAACACGAACCTCACACACACGCACTGGAAAGTTAGAACTAGGAGGGATAAGGCGCGTTTGGATTGGCATTAACTATTTTAATTAAAATCCGATTTAGTTTATTTCAACAAGGCTTTATTTGTGAACTTTGTGGCCCGTGGGCTCTCGGCCCATTTTGGATAACATTTTAATGGAATTTGGATAAACATTTTTTTTTTATTACATGCTGATTCATTTCTTTTTAGTTGGTCCGTCTTTTTATGACAAAATAAAATAATTTAAGGTAAAATAAATATTTAATTCCATATTAAAATCAATTGGAGTGATAGTAGTTTGTTAAGTGAATATGGCGAAATGGGTTTAAATATATGTATTTAAATAGGAAGAAGAAATATATACAGGTTGTCAGGGAGAACCTTTTTTTTTTAGTTCTTTCTACCGGTACCGGGTACGTGACAATTTTTTTTTTAAGGACCGGCTACATCAGCAGGATATGTGATAACGTCGTTTCGTCACTGTAGATCGAACAACAACCACCGCAATCGGAATCTTTACACAAGAGAATAAAGCAACCAACGGGAAGAATCACTACAAGAGGCATAAATTTTTTATCCATTTGTGGTAGAAACCATAAAGGAATCATTTACAAAAAGAATAAGTTTTATAACCGTGCTCTGAGCCACAGGCATAAGGTCTTGGATATTGGGAAATCCCCAAGCAAAATTTTGTCATGACTTATTTCAAAATAAAAATAATTATCAATTATAAAAAGCATGAGAACTTTCTTTGGGCCATCAGCCCATCACTTTGCCTGTGGCCTGTAGGTAATGTTAGCCTTTCTAATATCTGGGCATCAGTCAAAAGCCCAACCATTCATAGGGAATAATAATACAATGGGCCTCAAATAAAATTTAGCCATCCATAATAAGAACAGAATGGACCTTAAACAAAAGCCCAACGATTTAAGTAAAAATTAGATGGGCAAAAAAACAGATACAGTAGACCTTACAAACAAGGATTTGAGCCCATTAAAATGGGCCAGTTGCTAATCTAATTGTCAATTTTCCTATTTAATTTTTCACATAAAAATTTTATGAAATTTATTCCGTAATTTCAGAAGCTATTTTAAAAATTACGTTTGAGAATTTTAAACATTAATAATGAATCTAAATGATTAAATATATGTAGATATATTTAACGACTTTCATCTGATTTTAGTTATATATCTTGATACCGTTTGTCATTTTAGTAATTTGCATAAAAAAATTATACTTATTAGTAATTTTTCCAATAATTTGAAGGAAAAAAAGGCGTTGTCCATGTTGTCATTTTTTATCTTCATGAATTATGAATATATACGGTCATCTTTTACTGGATCTCTTTCTTTTTTTTATTTTTGAACGGAACTTTTAACGGATCTAAAAGTTGGAGGTCAACTTTTTTTATTTGCATTATATTCTAAATTCTAATTTACATTTCAACATCACATAAAAACATCGATCTACTGGGCATCTTAAAAGACGCAAAATATATGTCAAGATTTAAAAGATCTCATATTGTTTTGAGGAGATTTATTAGAAAGGAAGAAAAAAAATCTCCAATGATTTCCACACATGTACAAAATGGCCAATGTACGGCTATACCCCACCAAATTGAATTATTTTAATCTATTTATAATATTTTTATTGAAAATCTTGGGTAAATATTGCATCTCCCCAGTGTTGAAATCTGATATAAATAAAAGCCAAAAAATAGTCTCAAATTAGATCAGGTGAATTGGATCGAATTAGGGTCCGAACTGCGTTCGTGGGCGGTGACGGCCGAGTAAGGGTTGTGGGCAGTGTGTGGTATGAGGCGGATATATATATATTTATAGAAAGGATATCTTTATCAAATATGTGTTGTGGCGCAGTGATTTGAGTCGTATTTAATGTATATGTAATTGTAGGTTTAATTCCTTTGAGCACATAATTTTATTTTATTTTTTGTCAAATTTTTTGTGTATTTACTACATCTATGTACAAGTGTTCTACATTTGTTATATTAGAAAAAAAACTTCATACCTTCGTAACATGTAATAAACATATAATGTAGCGTAAATATTTAAGGTATAGGTAACACGTGAGTATTGCGTAGTATTTACGGCGATATATGAGCAATTACATATTACTAAAAAATATATTATTCTTCATGAACAAAAGCGTATTTACCTAATGAAGAAAAACTTGATACCACGTAAATAAAAAGTACAAGCGCAAAGCGAAAAATCTGCGATCAAAATTACAGTTTAAAAACAACGATGTATTCTTCATGAACAAAGAGTGTTCTTATATGAGCAAAATAATGTTACTACATGAACAAAAGCAGCAGGTACATAATAAAAAAAATATTGAGTTCAAAATTCTGATTCTGAAGCTGCGTGAAAAAGTGTAGAAGGATCTGAATTTCATGGCGGCTTTGTGTTGAGGTAATCAAACATCATACACATATTCTCTCTTCTTCTAGCATAATTCATACAAAATTCAAATTGAACAATCTTATTTCATCCAATAATGAGAAAAAAAAAAATTAGAAGACGCGAATGAGGAAGAAGAAAGCCCATGAGATTAGCGGAAGAGGAGGAAGAAGAGAAAATCCCCGCAGCGTTAGCTGGCGCTCGAGGAAGAAGATGAAAGAAGTTCGTTGACCAACAACAATCTGTATAAAACCGATCCCTGACCAAGGAGAAAAAAAATCGAGACATATCGGCTTATATGCAATATTACATGTAGCAGCGTATGAATCGATCTCACACATGAACTTCTATCGTTGTTATGAAAACTATCATCGGTATTATTAGAGGTGGCAAAATGGCATTTGCGGTAATGTTAAATACTCGCCCACCGGGCCAATAGCAGGATTTTAGGCGGGCAATTCTACCAATTCTTCAGCGAACTCCTAAGATTATCGGCCCGGCCATAAGTAAGACCCGGCAAAAAATGATCATTTTTTCTCCAAAACTTCTCATAATCATAATATTGCATCAAATATATTTGATTAAAACAGAATAACTATCAATATCGAAATAAGTTTCAAATACCGATTTAAAAATTCTTGATAAGTTCAAACAACAAACGTTATAAATTCAAATTACATTTTAAGCAAGCAAAAGTAAAGCAATAACATACTTCTGAGGTTAGAGACTCAAACTAAATTAAGAGTCTTGGAGAATTGTATACGTAACGTACACAAACGATTGATGAATGATGATTGGACAAATTGTGTTCAATTATATACATCACTTATTAATTAAATGCATCCAACATGAAAGTGTATACTGGAATTAATTGACAAAAAATATATATAAATAAAGTAAATACTTTAAATATGGCCTGGAGTAGCACTATATAGCTAGGTAGGCACGTGAAATTGAAGCATTAAAGTTGGATTGTTGGACTCTTATTAGTTCGTCCAGATGCAATTGGGCCTTGGGCTTGGCTTGACCTTGAGCCTTGGTGGGCTGAATAAAATTTTTAAAAAATATTTATAATTACCGGAGCCAGCCCAAAGCCCGCGGGCAGGCCAAATGGGCCGATTCTTTTCGAAGCCATCAAAAAATTAAGCCCGATCCAGCCCTTTTTTAAGACTCGGGCAAAGCCCACCGGTCAGACCGAGCCCCCGACTATCTCTAAGTTTGTTATCTTGTAGCTTTTATTTAAAAATATAAAATATTTTTATAAGCGTTGATTGTTTTATTAAATAGCGATGATAGTTTTATCATGCTTGGTGAGTTTTTGTATATAGCGGTAATCTTAAATAATAAGGGTAAATCCGCGTGAGCAGGAATCTATCTGATTTTGTCTATTGCATCTAAATTTTTGTCTATTTTATTTTCTATTTTTCTCGAATCTAATATCTAAAAAAAAAAACTCACTTTAAAATGCGGTTAAATCTCATCATCATATAACAATCAATAAATTATAAAATATATTAGACAAATCATATACCACGAAGACTCCAAATCAAAAGATATACTATCATTATATGGTTAAATTCTTTTTGGCTTAAAGAACTAGAATTATTTTTAGGCAAAATATAAGTGGCCGGGTTAAGCGATTATGAAAACATATTCTTAAAGAATGTGACTTTTTCTTATAAAAGTATTCTTTCATAAAAGTGAAAGTGTGACTTATATTATAGCGAGAACTATGTAGTAATAAGCTGAAGGGTATGATTTTTATTATTCTTAAGGGTGTGAAACATATTCTTAGTATCGTATCATAAAAAATCGATTCGCATTAAATAAGATTAGTTAGCATACTAACTCTATTTTCAAAGTAGTTTTTTTTTTTTTAATAATCATCATACCTAATAAACTTGGACTAAATTTTAAATTCTTAAGATATTGAATTTTATAATTTTTTATATTTGAGGAAAAGGTCGTTAGAAAGGTAGTTGATGATACAAAATTGTTGGTTACACAAATATACATGACTGTAGAACGAATAAGCATAGAGGTCTAAAGGCAGCATATATCCGAAAAAGATGGTACGTCGTGAATGGTTGAGTTTGAATATAAAGTGGTCACGTAATTTTTGGCAGATTCGGTTCTATAAATTTTTTTTTTATTGGTGATTTAATCCTACCAACTTTACCCTTAAATAAATTTAGTTTTTCATAATTTTTTTGTCATTGATTTAATCTACGATAACTTGTGATATAAAATTTTAGGTCGAAAATTAATTGGGAAAATGTCATTTTCTTTTTAATTGGGGACTTCTGGCGGATTGTTTTGTTGGACTTCCAAGTGTGTTTTTGGTTAATAATTAATTCTTATAAATTGATTCATTTTTTAATTTTAAGTGTTTTTTAATTTTTTTTAATTATATTCTTTGAAATTCATTGTTATAAAAAATATTACGTGATAATCCGATTCAAAACACCTCTAGGAAAGCCCCAAATTGAAATAATAAACGACATTATTCCGATTGATTTGAAGACTAAAATTGGACGTTATCGAATTATTGGACTCCAATAGACTACAAAAAAAACTTATGAGATTAAATCTATTTGAGGTCGAAGATTATGGGGCCAATTTTGTGATTAAACGGTGAATTGTCATCTAGTTTAAGATAAATAAAGACATAATGTTTTTTAATAATTTAATTATATTGCAATAAATTCTCTTCAATATTCCATTAAATAATTTGTGGAAAAAGGTAATCATCGTGAAATCAATCTGTACGTACAACTAATTTTTTGAGAACCAATCTGGATAACTATACATTAATCGATTTTGATAATAAAGTATAAAAGTTAAATGCAAATGTCAAAAGAAACGTATTTTTCTTGAGATATAGATAAAATATTTGAAACAAGTCAACCCCTAAAAAATTTGAATTAATATTAGGGTTATTATATGAAGATATTTCCTCTTCTTTCCTTTAAAAGGAACGCCATGATTTCATTCTTGATTAACCTCCAAGCAAGACAACAATGTCGTACCATTATTTCATTCTAGATTTTCTTCCAAGCAAAGTAATGCTTAGATTTCAGATAATTAAAATTTTTTTTTTGGGGCTCAAAGCATAAACACTAAATAGATTGATGCTCTTGAGCGAAAAAGACATGTATATTAGAATATCATCTCGACCAGGCCGAAGGAGGGAGATTTATGCGATCTTAGCAGTTATGAGCTTCGATTATTTGTGTTTAGCATTAGGCAATATGAACTCCAAACCTTGAGGAGTTCGAGTTAATTTTCAGACGCGAGGATTAGACTTTCTTCATATCCTTTAAAGGGCTGGAAATGGGTGGAATGGCACCTTAACTTCTTTTGAGTCGAGAAAGAATCGTGATAGTCTCCCGAGAGATAGTGTTCAATAAATATTAGTCCATGATGGCTATGATTTGAAGCGAGGCGAGATCGGGAGGATTAATGTTATGACATCCGGTACCAAAAGGAGTTTTTCTATCTTTGTCATAAATGAAAGAAAACCCACTGCAAAGGCCTTGGATGACTCTTTGTAAGCCGCATCTGCACCTTCAAAAAAAGTTATCTTGAAAAAAGTTTGGTTATGATGAAGGCAAGCGGAGTTAGGAAGAGTAGTGTTTCCCCTGATGAGTTTTAGTCTTTCTTAGTGGAATTGCTCGGAAGGCCTCGGTCGATTGAAAGCGTTTCCGTCCTGGGTGGGTTCCGTCTTTTAGAAGTGTAGGGTGTCGCGTCTCTTTTTCGACTCTAAATCTTGGTTGCAACTTGCTCGATTGAATTCTCCATGGTAAAAATTAGGTGAATGGTCATACTATCATCACGAGACTCCCCCTTGCTTTCTTTATAAAAAAGGCCATCATTTGTTTTGTTCCAAACTCCTACCTCTCACGACAAAAAAAAAAGGACATGATTATTAATTGGCATTAGGGTATTGTCCTAAAATGGCCTTTTGGGGTGACCAGGGCGTGATGCGGCTATGAGGTTAGCCATTTGCAATTGCGTTTGCCATTTGTTTTCCCAAAGATTACGACTTTGGGGGATAATTCGGATCCTGGACCAAAAGGTAGGGAACATCTTGCCAGGCGGTGTCCTGTTGTCCATTAATGGAGAAAGTTGGGTGGCGTTCGATGGCTGATTCTTGATTATAAAGACCGCTTTCGGGTAAGCCGGGAAAAAAAGCGGAGAGAACCCTTTGGTGATCGATAGGGATATTGAGTTTTAATTGGTCCCGCTCGTAAGGAAATCGAAATGAGCTCATGAACTCGATGTTGTTTTTATCGTAGGTGGTGCGGAGGTGATCTTTTCGAAGAAAGAGATTTAGTATCGGCGATCTTTTCTCATGTACCTTATTTAAAGTCATGAATTTTCCAAAAGGCCCTCGGAAATAATAGGTTTTTCACATTCCACGTGCTCGGCGCCAAATATAGGAGGGTTAGATCTGGGTGGCCTCCATAATGTCGGTGTCATTTTGAAATATCTAGCTTTTAAGACTTTAAAAACCATGGAGTTCGGGTAAAGAATGATTCTCCAGTTTATTTTTGTCGAGAATTGCCTTGTTGAAGGTGGTCAGGTCTCTAAAACCCATCCCTCCCTCATGCTTTGGTTTTGGTAATTGATTTCCAAATCCTTCAATAAATTCTCTCTTGTCCTCAAGGGTTACCCCTTAAAACACAACATCGACTCGATTTCCCCACAAAGTAGTAGGAATCTGAAGCACGACATAACATGGGTAGGAATAGCTTGAATAAGCTGATTTAATGAGAATCTTGCCCTAAACTTCCGAAAAACTTATTTCTCAACGATGACTTATTTGAGACTTTATCTCTTAAGCCCTTGAAGCGCAATCTTTTTGTTATGTGTTGAAAAAGTAGGAAGCCCTGAATCTGATTCATGATACTGGCAAATCGATATATTTAGGCTTTCTGAGATCGATATTAACAGGGGGTAATTCTTGCTTGCTAAAAGTAATGGTAGATTTGTCGAAGTTGATCAAGCGGCGGAGAGCCCTTTCGTAATCCTTTCTTGGCCGAAATGCGAACATTCTCTTTTGTTAGCTTTGAAGAAAATCGGGGCTATCGGCGGCGAAAGATGAGTGATAATCGGGCTTTCTAAAGCGATCAGGATACGTGATATTTCCATCTGCGTCCTTGGCATTGATGGGTGAGAAGAATCCTTAGCAGCAACAACAACAAAAAGAAAGAATAAGGGGTCCCCTTGCGAAGTCCGCAGATGAGGATGACTCTTCCGGATATGTTGTTGTTGACTTCGGAAAGAATAAGAGGGGTTGTAACACATTCCATAATTAATTTAACCCGTTTGGGTCAAGCCCATTGAAGCTTAACTTTTTCTAAATAGGTCCATTCGACTCTTATCGTAAGCCTTATTCATATCGATTTAAAGAAAGCAAAACCTTGCTTACTCTTGTTTGTTCTAAATGCATACATTCGTTGGCAAGAACAATGTTATCCGAGATCGGCCGGCTAAAGTAATGAAGGCAACTTTTATTGGGGTCGATAAGTGATCCCGGAATGATTAAGGAATCGATTAGTGATAGTTCGGCCCAATCTTATAGGAGACATTGCAAAGACTAATCGGGCGATAGTCTTTCAATGTTTTTGGATTTTATTTTAGGGATAAGAGTAAATATTGGTAGGATTTTTGGTTTTTTATTTTTGCTCCGTTTAGAATCCAGGAGACATTCATAGTGATATCATCGATTTACGAGGAATTTTGGAAAAAAGAAATTTAATAAAGCCGTCCGGGACGAGGATTTGAGAGGGTTCGGATCAGAAACTTCTCCTCTCTCCGGAGGAAAAGGGTTTTGTCGGGGAATACATTCATATCTTAAATTAACAACGAGGATAATCTGATTGGTGATTCTGAATAACAGCGTCGAGTTCCAAAGTTGAATAAATTGTTATAATGGCCTTCAATGGTTTCTCAATATTCTTCCACAGTCGGTTTGAAATTATACCCTCATCGTTGAAATTGGCGAAATCGGTTTTCTTTTTTCTACTCCGGTAGTCTTATGGAAGAAAGATGTATTCTGTCTCGAATCCAAATTCGATTAACTCTGATCGTTGTTTCCAATGGATTTTCCTCTTGGGAAAGGGCTTCTCCGATTTTCTCTCGATGGAATGAATATTTTTGCGATCAAGTGCGATTCTCGATTCATTCAAGTTTATTAAGAAAGGCGAGGAGTTTCCTTAATTTGTCTTCGATTTTCTTTCGGGAACTTTTAAACCCCATTTGCGGACTCGACCACTTCTTGTAGTCGTTTTCTAGAAACGATCTTATTCTTTGCGATTCTTCTATACTGTAGACACAATGCCCTTATATTCTCTTCATAGGAAGATTTGTTAAATTTAAAGAGGAATAGGCGTGAGAAGGTGTTGTTTGCTGATTGCGTCGTAATTTAAGTATAGGTCAGTGGTCCGACCATGGAAATCGAGATTCCGCAACAAAGCGTCCGGGAAAAATTAAAAAAACCGCGGTATTTTGCCCTTAATGAAAAGGTCGGTAGGGTAAAATGTTATTAACTGCCCGATCTCATATTATTCCATGTGAACTTGGGGCCAGCACAGCTTTTCGTCGATGCTTGGTGGACTTGTGAAACCCATTCCCAAAAGAGCATTCATATGATTAAAGATCGAATATTTCCTCCTAGTTTTTTCTTTATCTATGATTTTCATTCAGAAATCCTCCTACAATCAATTTTCACGTGGGATTAGTATGTATTCTCAAATTTTTTCCAAGCAATTCCATGAGCGATATAGAGAAGATTTGTGGTTAGGTTTCCCATAGAAATACCAACAAAAAGTGGCATCTATTGTTTTCGAAAATGTCGAACAATCAATATGACCTTCATTGTAAGACAAAAGTTGAAACTTCAAAATTCTCATTCCAAAATAAAACCAGACCACCATCTTGCCAATGGTTCAACTACAAAAACAACCGTGAAACTTTTAAAGAGTAGTCGTGATTTAGAAATACCAAGCTTGAAATGACTTAGACTCAAGAGAAATAAACACGGATCGAGGATTGGTCATGGATAAGCCGATAAATTCTTGGCCGGATGATATTGTCCAGAGGCCACCAAAGCATTCAACATTTATTATGGTGATGGTAGAGAGGTTGGTAGGGTCTGACCTCCGTGAAACAAATCTAAATCCCATACGCATATCGTAAAAAAAGACAAAAGTAGAGCGAACATCCCTCTGCGAGAATAAGCGAGATATTATAGAGTTCAGATACTAAATTCTTGTTATCAATCCCGCCGAAAACTCACATGACATAAATATAATCACTACCCACAATGCGACAACTCGTACATGGATATCAACACATTGCACACAACGTGAAGCGTCATGAGTTTTCGAAAACAAATCGTGAATCTGCATCCTCTTTTGACCGATGGGCCCCGATCTCGACAAGCCCTCGAGCACTCCAGGGAGTGCATATTGATTGGGAATAAATCCTCTTGACACCATTCTTCCAAATACATTAATCGTCTTTAGGCATTCGTTTTTGAGTGTATCGGTAATCAAACACACCAGCGTCACCAAATTTCTTTGAGGCATTTAAGTCGAACATGTTATGGCGGACGCAAATCTCCCTCCGTATATATACATTAATGAGAGTATTGCCCGTGGTGACAAAAGGTCGGGGCCTCTTCCCCGTATACCTTCTTCTTGAAATTTTGGACCGGGGAACGTAAGCGAAGAAAGAGAATCGAATTTTGCCGACAAACAAGGGAGGGGGGTTTGGGGGAGAACGGAGTGAAGTATAATCTCTACCTTTAATTCTTTTTCAATTTTTTAACTTTGCCTCCAATCAATTCTTTTTTAATCTAAAGCATGGTTTCCTATAACTTCTTCATCCTAGTGTGTGGGTTTCTCCTTTCATCTCCTCCCCCCACTAATTTTCCATCGTCTTATTCTTTAATAGGTTCTTGATATTTTCATTTTTCATTTTAATAGTAGTAAGGTTTAATATAAACTTAATAAGGTATGATATAGAGAGTTAATGGTGGTACATACGTTACGAGCTTAATAAAGTGTGATCGTGGTGAATTAATGATGGTACGAGCTTAAAATATTGTGAATGCAGAGGGTGAATTAATGGTGAGTGCGAGGCTTAACTTATTGTGATGATTTGAACTAACATATTGTGAATGCGAGGCTTAAAGCGGGAATATAAAATTTTTTTCGGGGTAAAGACCTTAAATTAGTGATGGCACAGTGGGTGACACCTAAATTTTATGTAATGTAAGCCATTATATGTCATACAACTTGCGGAGGCCGATAAGTACCAAAAACAAAAGCGAGCACCTTAATATTGCCTAAACAAATTGATTCTTCTTGACTATAAACAAAAACTAATATTGCTAAACAATTTCTAGTACCAAAAACAATAATGTTAGATTGAAACCATCAATTTTAATTTCTCTTGATTTAAACTTGGAAAATTTTGGAAATCCCCAAACAAATTTACTTCAAAAAAAGCAACGAAAAATCTCTACTACTTAGTTCGATTCAATAGAGCAAAAAAAAGTCATAGAACAGATTCGGCCAGGCTTGGGTGCCTTCTTTCTCAATTCTTGTTCCATTCGCCTCCAAGGAAGAAGAAAAGAGTTTTTTTTTGAAATTGAGAATCTTGAAAGACGTCGTTTTTTTAATTTTAATAAAAATAATTTTGAATTTTTTAAGGGTATATATAGTTCTTACGTGTCAAAATTTGAGGTGGGGTCCATTGCCCTCCTGGACTAGTAGGTCATCTGGATACAGGCTTAACGTGATACTAAAGTTAGTTAATTAATGGTGGTGCTGAGTTTAACATATTATTGGATGCTGGAGTGAATTAATGGTGAATGCAGTGCCATATTGTGATGCGGGTGAATTAATGGTCAATGCAGGAACTGCATATTGCTTGATTAAAGCGAATTAACACATATTGTAATGCGGGTTTTATCATATGATTTTTCATCTCCGATTAAAATGGTGAATGCAATTGAGTTGGAAATCAATTAAATTGTAATTACAGGGATGAATTCTTAGTGGTAGTGAACTTAAAAATAGCCAATTGTTCGTGTGTCAATTAAATGGGTGCAGGCGTGTTGGTCAAATTAGCTATTATCTTGTAGCTAAAAGAACAATTTAAATTTAATGACCAAAAGAATATTTTCGTTAGGTCATTTATAACTCTCTTTGATTGTTTTATGCATAGCAACAATAAATTTTGTTGCATAATAAGTTTTATCTTATAAAATTCCTCAAGGTTGGCGTGGATATTCTTTTTGGAATCTTGGTTCAATGCCCGTTGTTCTAACATTTTTGGGTTAAGATGTGTGAAGAAATAAGTTTTTTGGTCCATGCTTTTTCGTAATATGTTTTTGTCCCCATCGTCTTCTATCATTTTTGTTTCTATACTTCTTCGTTTGTCAATTTTGGTCCATTTTAAATCGGGAAAACAAAAACGGCGTCGTTTTAGATTCAAAACTTGGGGATCTGGGTGGCGCGTAATCAAATTATCGTTTGTCAATTTTGATCCCTTAACTATTGCGTTTGTCAATTTTGGTCGATATTTATTGTGTTTGTTTAATTTTTGTCATGTTTGTTTTATTTAAATTTTAATTTTTAGTTGTAGCATAATTATAGTTACTACATAATTTTTAATTATTGTTTCTAAGCCAATGCATACGACCGTATGCCAAGAACAATGTTATCAAGAGAGTAGACCGACTAGGAATGAAAATGACTTTTGATTGGGGTCGATAAGTGATCCCGGAGACAATCGCGAAATGTCGATTGGTGATGGTTAGCCACAATCTTATAGGAGACATTTGCAAAAGACTAATCGGCGATAGTCTTTCAATGTTTGGATTTTTATTTTAGGGATAAGAGTAATATTGGTAGGATTTTTGGTTTTTAAACCCGCGTACTCGTTTAGAATCCGGAGACATTCAGCAAGTATCATCATCCGGAATTTTGCCGGGAATTTTTTGGAAAAAGGGGCTGTAAAAACCCATCCGGACCGAAAAAAAGGGCTTTGAGGTTGAGATCAAAAACTTTCCTAACCCTCTCGGGAAGAAGGGTTTTAATCGAGAATCTGTTCATATTCTTATCTTGCGGGGATTAATCGTTGGTGATTACGAGAATAACCTTGTCGGAAAGTTTAAAGTTGAATAAATTGTTATAATGACCTTGATGGTTTTTCTCAATATTCTTACGATCGGTTTGAGGTATATAATCGTTTGAAATTGGCGAAATCGATTTTTCTTTTTTCCTTTTCGAGTAGTCTTATGGAAGAAAGATGTATTTGTCTCCCGAATTGAACCTTGATTAACTGCTGGATCGTTGTTTCAATAGATTTCCTCTTGGGAAAAGAGCTTTTCGATTTACACTTTCGATGGAATGAATATTTTTTCGATCAAAATTGCGATTCTCGAATTCAAAAGTTTATTAAGAAAGACACGAGTTTCCTTAATTTGTCTTCTGGATTTCGGGGAACTTTTTAGACCACATTTTAAGGGACTCGACCACTTAGCATGATCGTTTTCGAACGATCTTATTTGCCGATTTCTTCTAACTTGTAACCTGATGCCCTTATATTCCTCTTCGTAGAAGCATTTGTGTTCGAATTTAAAGAGAATGGGCAAGAGAAGATAATTTCTTTGATTACGTCATAATTTAAAGTATAGGTTGGTGGACTGAACCATAAATCGAAGATTCCACGGACAAAGAAGTCTAGGAAAAATTGGAAAACCATACATTTTTGCCTAAAGCAGTCGGTAGGGCCAAATGTATTAACCCGATCTCATATTATTCCATGTGAACTTGGGGCCCCTTTGGCACTACGTGCGAATCGACTTATGAAGACCCCGTTTGAAGAACATTCCGCCTTGAATTAAAAAGATCGAATATTGCCTCTGGTTTTTACGTATCTACTTAATTTCATTTGAAATCCTCCTACAATCAATTTTCCGTGGGATGGTGTGTTTCTAGAAATTTTTTCAAGCAATTCCCATGAAATATATCGAAGATTATGGTTAGGTTTTCAGCATAGAACCGTAAGGGTACCATCTGTTTTTTTCAAAATAATCGAACGATCAATATGACCCCTTCGCGAGTAAGACAAAATTGAAACTTCAAAATTCTCGTTTCAAAATAAAGCAAGACCACCACTCTTTTCAATCGATTCGACAAAAATAACCATGAAACTTAAGACTAGTCTGTGATTTAGAAATACCAAACTTAGACAACTTAGACTCGAGAAATAAACACGGATCGAGAGATTGGTCAGGGGATAAGCGATGGAAATTCTTGAATGCCCGTTGTCCCCAGGAGGCCGCGGAGTATTCAAACATATGCAACTCATGGTTGATGGCGGGGTTGAGCAAGTCAACCTCCGTCGAAACAAATCCCCAAAATCCCGCGTATATCGTAAAAAGAGCCCAGCAGAACCCAGCGTCCGCCTCGAGTAAACAAATATTATAGAGTTCAAAATCTGGAATTCTTATTTATCAATCCATGAAAACCGTAAGCATAAATATAATCACTACCCACAATACCGACAACTCCCATACATGGATATCAACACATTTCACATAAGCCATCGGAAGCGTCATGAGTTTTCGAAAACAAATCGTGAATCTGCATCCTCTTTCCGACCGCCGAGCCCCGATCTCTGACAAGCCCTCGGCACTCCAGAGTGCATATTGATTGGGAATAAATCCTGCAGACACCATTCTTCCAAATGCAACTAATCGTCTTTAGGCATTTCGTTTTGAGTGTATCCGATAATCAAAACACGTCACGTCCCAATTTTCTTTTCGGGGCATTTAAGTCGAACATGTTATGGATTGACAAATCTCACTCCGTGTATATACATTAATAGGTATTGCGAAGTGATGACAAAGGTCGGGGCCTCTTCCTTATACCTTCTTCGCCGGAAATTTGGACCATCTTGGGAACTTCGTAACGAAAAGAATCGAATTTTACTTGACAAAGCGAGGAGGGGGTTTGGGGGAAGAGCCGAGTGAAGGTATAATGGATCGCAGCGAGGGAATGTTTTGTTGTGTTAGGCGTGAGGATCTGTTGGGCAATCTATGGTGTAAATGACCATAATGCCATTACTGGAAGGAGCTTGATGCCGAAGCACCATTCTCGGTCTTGCGCCGGAATGCATCTTTGAAGCGGCGCAAAAAATCTCAAAAGCGAGCGGTGTGATTCCGGATCAAATATTGGACTCTTGGCGAAATAATCAAGACAAAAGGCGTTGGGAGACCACGAGGTCGAAAATCTCAACCTCCAATCCATGATTTCAAATCGATGGAAGGGTTACTGAGCGGGAGGAAATATGCTCGGAACCGAGCGGTTGAGGTTAGAAGAGAAAGTCCATACAGGAGATAATTATATCTGCATTTTTAAATTAGTTGTGGTGTTGATTCCAAGTAGTGAAATTTAGAAAGTATCATACTTGCATTCTCCTTCAAAATCCTGAACGATGGTGGATGGTGCAGTTGTGGTGGCGGAGTGCGTGGTGGTGGTGAAATGATTCTTTTAGTTTCTCGCAAATGATAGATAATTAATTTTTTGGCAGTAATTAAAAATACAATTTTTATTGAAACAGGGTATAAAAGACCAATTAATGGATCATGGATAAACTGGCATCTACTTTAATTATATAAAACATGAAGAATTATAAATTAAAGTTGGTTGGTTTGTAATTTTTTGACAATTACCCTTTATAGTATAATAATATAATTTAATTAAACTGCTAATATTAACAAAGAAATGTAGTTAGAGTATGTTTAATGAAAAAATTAATATTGTTTCAAAGGTGATCATTATTAATTAATTAATAAAATATTATTTTAATTTCTTATTTGAGCATTTCTTTTATTTCTGCGGGTTACAATGTAAGGGTTGTTTATTAATATTAAAAAGAGATAAATTTGCTCTTTGATGATGGTTAAATGGTAATATAATTACATTTGTGTAAATTAGAGTGATAAAAGTTGATTTTAGTGTGAAAAAGTAATAGCATGTGGTATAATATTGAAATATTTGTAAAAATGATAAAAAGTTGTAGTATCATTTAAATAAATATTCAATTAAATAAGTAACAAAAATTTAGAAATATCAAAATAAGAGAAGAGGATAGAGGTATAAAGGAATAATTTCATATATAAGAATGGATCGTAAATATATTAACTTTAAGTAGCAGCAAGTTAATACCGTATAAACTTTTACGTTAAT